>JAZEWU010000019.1:2771882-2783793 GCA_036362915.1 Geotria australis | reverse complement strand
TGGTGCAGACGGCAGATGAGGGTGAAAGAATGGAAGTGTCCGTTATGGAATATCAATCCACCCGTTGTCAGAAACCGTTTAATCGTGTACAGGGTTGTGGTGAGCCGGAGCCTATCCTGGCAGACACAGGGCGCAAGGCAGGGCTATACCCATGACAGGACGCCAGTCTAACACAGGTCACCCAGGGCAATTTTGTCCGCAGGCCAATTAACCTATGCAGCAGGATGTCCTTGGACTGGGGGAGGAAACAGGAGTGCACGGCGAAAACACACGTGGACACGGGGAGAAAATGCAAACTCCACACAAAAATGCAAACCTGTGGCCTTCTTGCTGTGAGGCGGCAGCGCTACTCTCCGTGCTACCGTGCTGTCCGTTATGAAATATTATATGATAAAATTATGTGATTAAAATTGACTTAATTTTTTAAGCGCCTTTCACCAAAAGGTCACAAACTGCTGTACAAACATAATATTGGGAAGACGAGAAAACATCACATTGGCTGATAAACACTGCAAACGGTACAATTCCATAACTAGTGATTAAATGAACTGAGACAATACCCGTGCAGCCAGTAGATCACGGCTGCTGCCTGATGATGATGAAATGATGATCTCTTTCATGTTATTCATCAAATATGACCTCCCCCAATCATTCCCGTCCTCAACCCCTGTTGGAGTAACATTCCAATTAACTAACCCAGTCTGCTCCAGACTCTCATCTTTGATGCTCACAAAAGCTCGCAGGTGTCGGAGCTTCACCGGTTTGCAGGTAAGGTCAGTTTGAAAAGTGACCCTTATCCCCCAGTGCTGCGTATGTCAGTCTGATTCCACACAACACATTCCATTTTGCCAGTAATTGTATAGCCCACATCGTAGACATGCATTAAGGAATACTAATCAATCAAGTAACTTATAAATGTTTCCTAGACCATTCTCGCAATACATTTCACATAATCACTTTTATAACTGTTGTAATGACCTAAACTCATAAATAGAGCTTTACTATGTAATGCTTTAGTGAACTTGCTTTTAGAGTCGGAGCCTTGGTTTGACATGGTATCGTGTTATCAAACAAATATCTTTGACATATTCATCGTTTATTGTTTCATATTTCTGGTGATAACTTGTTACTGTTGGCTATATTCTGTGATTTCTGTTTTACAGAGTTTAGATTTACGCTGTTCTAATAATACAAGGTATTCACTTTAACGAGAGCTTGATTATCATGGCAATTTTAAATAAAATACAATGTTAAATGAAAACACAATGCTATAATCGTAGAATGTGTGATGCCCCTGCCCGGTTACAAATTACTATACTAAAAAAACCATCGCACTAAAATTGTTTTTGAAATAAATTTTAGATAAATTCCAGTTCTGAGAATTAAATGATTGGTTTTGCTGTTATACAACACACATTTTATACGTGTATAGAGCACATGGGAAAGTGCTGCCCTCTACTGCGTTAACCACTGGCTAGTGGAACAGATCAGAGGTAGCTCTGTGACATCCACTTCTCTTGCTATGCGAGAGATTCGAATTGATTCTTTGCCTCATGACTTGATGCCGATAGCAGCAATGTAAAACATTAATATCTTGACAAGAACACACAATAAAATACCTTAAAGTCATCATAAACAAATACGCTTTTTTATTTAAGCTGCGATTGCATAAATTCGGAATAAATTCCAAATTGCACCAGTATTTTAAATTTGAATTTGACTCCTTAAAAGTAAGTTTAACAAGTCTATAAACTCATGTAGACCTTAAAAGTGGCCGGGTTAACGGAGTAGCTGACACACTGTGCTTCCATTCTCGTAACTTGGCGCCCTCGTCTCCTGAGTCTCGTCCACAGCCGAATAACAATCTTGCGGTCAAATCCACAAGTGTTTGCGGAGAAGAGGTAGAACGGACCAGGCGTGGTGTTCAGCAATCTCCACCTGCTCCTCGACACAAAAGGTCAGGAGACAAATGCACACTAAGCACCAACGGCTTTGCTATCGTGGGCCCTCTGTAAATGTTTACAGCACGTGTGCAGGTGGCATATTGACGCGACGCGAATAATTTACAGCGAACTTGTACACAGTCAGGCTTCGGGCTTCATAAATTCGCGGCGTTTGACGTCAACACGATGTCACCGCGCCAATGTGTGGAACTCCGCCGAGCATTGTCGGGAGTTCACGGCCTGTCGGGAGTTCACGGCCGCTTGGGGCCGACCGGCGTAAATTTCAGAACTTAATTAGCGACGCCAACGGTTTATCGGCGCGTTGGTGGAATTTCTCCGTGACCATGAAACCAGCCTGACGATGTAGGTGAGAAAGGCTGCTATTGTCGAACCCTGGGTAAAATCTTCCGCAGTCATGTTTGCGTACAACTACCAAGCAACCAACGCACGCCAATACGATTGGCGCTGCGGTACGTTGTAGTGTTGACCGAATAGGCTTAAAGTGGTTGTGCATGAAAACCCTGAATTGGGGGAAAAAATACGTCACGCAATGCTTAGCAGTGTGCATAAGGCTGTTTGATTCCAATTAAGAAGATTTAACGTGGAGGGTTACAGAAAGCACAGAGCAGAACCCGTGGTTTCTTACCCCGTAGCAATTCTAAGATTGAATATAAATGCCCCCAACTTAGAAGCTAAGGCAACCTAATGAGGCAGACTGACAAGCCTGTGGCGTGGGCATTCATTGCCTTTCCCCACATCGATGTGCAAGCGAGCCCATTTTAAACATTCACTAAGTGCAGCCCCACTCATAGAATGAATGGGTAAGTTGATACGGTGTGGCACAAGCGCAATCGTGGGGCAGCTGGATTATGGAACGCAGGCACTTGCAGGTTACTAGTCAAGAACGTGACTCCATGCAGAACTTTACCGGGAGATTTGATTCCATCCCTGGCCACTAATATGATTCGGCATTGTTAAAGTGTGTTGTTGGCTGTTGGAAAATGTAAAACTTCTGTGATGCCATTTGGCATTAGTAGACCATGGAGTCTATGACATTTGCTATATGACGTGTAAAGTATGGTTAATAGAATTGCAGTGTTTACCAAAGAGGCATGCCCGGTTCAAACTGTGCATCTCTGCAACAAGTGGCAAAGTTCACTACAGCTGGGCCATGTCACCGCCCCAAATAGGTGCGTTCTGTACCGCAATGGCAAACAATAACAGAACCTTTAGTTCAATTGCAATTGCGCATTGTGAATATGTTACGATTAGTGAAGGCGAAGATTGAGTTACATTTATTGGACTAACGGAGTACCCGCCCTATGGGCGATCTTGTTCCAAGTGTGTAACACGTTCTTCTCACGTTTCTTGTTGGTGATGCTTTCTGCTCACATGACTGCTTTGACCTGGATTTCTTAACGATGTCCTTTTGCGAATTTTGCTGCTGCCTCTCTGAAGTTTCAGAAAAGCAAACGATAAGTGGGAAGTAAAGCTAATATAAGACATTATAGCTGCGGTGTTGTTGTGGTTATGAAGGATTCGAACCTGGTACCCTCAGTGCGGACACACATACATGCATAAAAAACACTTGCTGTCTTACAGATAGATAAATGTACCGTATGTATGTGTGGATGTATTTTTGTATTTACTGCATATATGCAGCGTTTGTGTCAGTGTTATTTAAAGACGGTGACATTTTTTTAGGCGTTGCAATATTTCTACAAAATGTATGTAGGTATTGGGCCACTGTTGTTAATCTATCGTGAGTTCTGTAATTGAGATAAAAGGTGAAAGTTCATTTGCAGTGTTATACTCAGTCTTTTGTGTTTTCTCATTAAAATCATGTCACGAACAATACAGAAAATGTGTAAAGAAGTGTTCTAATTACAGTATTATGTTAAATTATATCACTTCTATATCTGGGCCATAGCTGCAGTGTTGATAATGAGGATACAAACAAAAAAACGATAGGGATATTTTGAAATGTATAACTATTATATGCTTAGCCACACTTTGTGAAAATTAAGTGGTGTAAATATCAGCCATGTAGTATGGCATGATGTAAAATTCCATCGCGACTTATTATAGAATGTTTAAAAAAATAATAGAAAAAATGTAATTTATGGCGTTGGGCGCTGCCTTGCAGGATGAAGCAACGCGGCATTAGTAAATGCCCTTCCAGTAATTAGAAATGTCATTGTTATTAAAATAGTAATAATTCGTTTTTGATGTCATTGACTGCAAGCTTGGCAGAGACCAGAGAGCAATATTTTCCACGTCTCACTTCTTTGGAAAGCAATTGCTTATATGAGGTGAAAGTTCATGCTGATGACTTCATCTGTCACTATTTATAAAAAATATATAATCCGATTACAGTTCGGCACACATCAAATAACAATTGGGCCCTATAAATGGTGGGCTTGAGCTTACAATTGACAAAATTAATGCAAAGATCGCCCGCATAGCCTTTACCAGATGATTGAGCAAGTGCCACAACTAGAGTTGCCACCTCAGAGGCACAAAAAAACCGGGACATCGTGGGGGGTAAACAGAATGATCGAGATAGGACTTTACATGTAACTGGCAAAAAACCTGGACTTTGAATAACTTGTTCCAGGAAAACGTACAGCGTAGCTCCCTCAAAAAACGAGGACGATGCTGGGAAAATCATGACAGGTGGCGACCTTAGTCGCAACAGCACATGCTGTTGCTTATTCAAACCTGGGACGATGAGATTGTCAAGTCTGTATTGCGTTCCGACCCCGCTGCCACCCCTCTTATGAGAGCACGCCACACTACAGAGAAGGCTCAGTAGATGATTAAATTGATGTTGTTGTTGCTGCTTTAAAAGGCCACTACCCGGGTTGACCCGTGTTGACCAGTTGCCTCCCCCCCAACGGTGGGGGTATTTGAGCAGAAGTTTTCGGCCGAATGCCCTTTCTTTGTCAGAGGGCCTTCGAATCGTTATTTGTCTGGAACATCCCCCCCCCCAGACCTGTTCACCATGGGAGACCCTAGCAGGAGTGTTGGACTCCAGGTGACATAGCTCTAGGGTTCGTTGGAACAAACCGCTCCGCCAGGATAAGGTTACGATCCATTGCGGGAGATGGTTCAATTGATGTTGAGGTTTATTCACGGGAAGCCAATAATGTCATGCAGGCTGCCTACCAGACACTCCGCATCTCCACCACTGTCTCCACCACTCTCTCTTCGGCAATCAGCTTCTTGTTCACTAAAAACAATTTAAATACCTGCCCCCCAACTCGGGAGCATCTGCCGACTGCAGCAGCTGCCGCCTCAGGGGCCTGAGCCACATAAAAATGGTACAGGCCCCAGCTTCATCTGTGAGGCCTACACACCAAGCACCTACTCCACACACCGCGTTCACGCACAACCTTCGCGAAACGCCGTTTCTCGGTCGTGGCACCCACAACCTGGAACAGCCTACCACACCTATTGCGTCAAACACAGTCCCCCTACAGCCTTAAAAAAAAACTCTTAAAAAGTCACCTTTTCACCGACTCACAACAAACTGACTGAGCAGGGCTCCGCGCCTCCGAATCAACGGGTGCAACGCGCCCGGAGAAATTGCGCGCGTTACAAAAGTAGATTATTATTATTAAAAAACAGAGAACAGATTATTCGTGGCTCCTCAGGCTCCACGTAACTACTCAGCTTCTCGCTTCACATAGAACTTGTCTTCATCTCCTCACTGCTGGTGCTTACACACTCCATTCAATGCCAAGTCGACCTACGAGAGGCCCAGGATTGGTTCAGATAACCAATAATAATAATAGCTGGGCTCGAACTCAGGTTGCCAGGTTCATATTGCAGTGTGCGAACACCTGTGCCACAGCTCTTTGTGACCCTCGGGTGAAAGGCGCTATATAAATTGAATTATTATTATTATTACTAGAAGTGCAGTCCACATGCATCTTCCTAGATATTAAGCTGGTCAAAGTGTATTTAATTGACATTAAAAGTCAATACGTTTACATTATTTTATTTTCCATTTGGTGGTGATCAACTCAATCGGTGACCCACAGCGAATGGTGTACAGTCCACATTCACATAGGTGGGGGCCAGATGACCTATTTTAACAAAATCAAAGTAAACATCTGTCAAAGTCACATCCATTTTATTTAGCCCAGAGGAATGATGGGTTGAGTTGGCTTGAACCAGGGATTTAACTCGCAACTTCAGTCGTTGTGAATTGAGGGCTCTGCCAAAGCACCAATCACCGACATGCCTGTGTGTTAGTGAAGACTCACAGTCCAGTGGCGTGAAATGAAACTAATTTATTTCATCGCTTACATATTGGACACTAAATCGTGTCACAGATGGAAGACAAAGCCGCCGGCTCGGGAAGTCCATCCGCGGCCATGGTGGCTATCGTGATTATGCTATGGTGGCAGAGGATGACAGCTGGGTGCTCAAACACCGCTAACCCTCTCCGCACACCGTGGCCAACCTCCGTGGCACTAACTATATGTATTCTCAGTCTGGCATTGACATACGTGTCTTATCGTAGGATCTTGCAATGAACTCAGTTGAGCAGAGACTTTGTTGAAACAGCTGCGGATGCAGATGCTGCTCTTGCTTTTGTATAACTGCATGTGTACACCCCGTGCACCCCACTCCGCCCCAGGGCCTCGGCCGAACATAGACCCAGCAAGCCACAGCCCTAACCAACCCGAGAATCCCGCAGTGTTGGAGCATGAGCCAGCGACTGCCTGCCAAGTTGGCGTCAGCTCGTGATGTGAGAGGAAGCCAACATGAGCTGTTGGGATTAATCCCAGAAAATAAAAATAAAATCACCTGGCATGTTCGGTGAGCACGCTTAATTAACACACGTGCTGCCTTGTTTATTGTCAATCAGAACGAGGGGGCATATTGCTGGGTACTGTGATTTTGTGAGTAAGAAATCTTCACGAGTAGTTTGCAATGTTGGGGAATTGAACGTTATCTCGTGATGTGCCCTGTGATGGACTGGTGTACCATCTTGGGTATAGCCCTGCCGTGCGCCCTGTGTCTGCCGGGATAGGCTCCGGCGTACAGCGACCCTGTACAGGAACCTTATATGTGTGATTTTGAAATCGCCCGCACAGAATCAGTACAGACTTTGATCGGCGAGACATTTCCTTTACGTAAAAAAATATACCTTCTAGTTTAACAACACAGATAAACAAAGCCCTTGCCTATAAAACAACTTACACGTTTACTTATTAAAATTACATATTATTATGAGAGTATTATTTTCTTGTACTTATAGGGTACACACATGTGGATATGTTGGTTATTTTTTGGACGGTTGTCATCTTCACTCTGCAAACGGCATTGCAGCTTTACGAGACTGCAAGTACGAGTGGGTTCCTAAGACATTTCCTCGTCTCACCTTTGCCATTTTGCCATGTGATATCTTCCCGCGTGATCTAAAACGATATATTGCATCAACTTTGATCAAACACAACTAATGGCCATCCTCTTCACAGTCTGAGATTAAAAAGATGTTCATATATATACACTTTATATTGTACTTTAATAATACAAACGGAGAGGCACGTTTATTGAAAGTGAAATATATACTTGAAACTATTCTATTATTGATTTTCAAATTATCATATAAAACATAACAAACCCTTATGTCAATGCCCTGCCGGATGAAGGTCCCCCTCATGCTGTGTTGGTCATGGGGGTTATTTGACCATACTTCACGCTGGTTACTGTTAGTTGTCTAAGGGAGGCCTCAGGAGAGGAACATAAATTATTCACCAGCGATGTTAGCCATGACCGGGAATCAAACTCAAGTGGCCAAGTTCATAAAGCAATGTGTTAAATCATTTCCAACACTGTCCTTTCCCAACATCCGTCAATTATCAGAAACCGCATAACCCTGTACAGGGTTGCAGTGAGTCGGAGCCTATCGCGGCAGACACAGACCGCAAGGCAGGGCTATACCAATGATAGGACGCCAGTCCATCATAGGGCACGTGCATTATTACCTTAATACATTGTATCAATCAAATAATCTAGACAGCATTGCACGTCTAGTAAATCACGGTTGGTAATACTTGGTAAATGCGCCATTGATGATATGCTTCATCACTCTGAGAAGTCTTGTCGCACAATCATTATAAATCTTTCATCAAAATTCCTTCACGTGAAAAAAACAACAACCCCATTCCTGTCCTGACATGCAGTGACATTGCTATAATGACCTGAAATGTCTTGCATCTCTAATGTAATTCATTCTCACGCAACATTATTTACGATAGTATGGGAAAATGTTTTCGGTGACACGTCTAGAATATCTCTCCACTCTGTAATCACGAATGACCCTATTCTGCCACTTGGAACGGACTGTAAATGAGATTTTGCATGTCAGCTGTGCATCTGGCGATTTAATTTAAATAAACTGAAACATTTTAATCCGTATGGAAATACGTCCTTGAATAAAATTAGCACCATAAATTAAATAAGAAATACACGAATCAAATGGAACAAAAACATGTTTTAGATGTAAAATAAATTTACACCGCGAACAATCGTGATGTATTGTAAGTGTTGCCGGTGAGATATGGATTCACATCTGACCATATCGCCCTTTGATGGACTGTTGCCCTATCCTAGGAATAGCCCTGCCTTGCGCCCTGTGTCTGCCGGGAAAGGCTCCGGCAGACAGACATCGGTCTGTATTGGAAATAACGGAACCAGCCGGCAACAACTGACTGACTCTCTTCACCTCCCTCTAGCAGAAACCCCTTTGACAGCAAGTTATTGCAGGGCTGCACCTTTAGCTGTGTACATACATTTATAATTTGGGAAACCTGTATAAGAGTGAAGCAAAATCGCTCCAGATGATTATCATTTATTAAAAGGCCTTTGTACAATTAGTGCATCACTCATGTACATAATTAAAATACTATTATTAATTAAGTTGTCACCGATACACACGGAAAAAACTGCGGTGACTCAATTTATATTCTTATAAGCCACCTAGGGTGTCTGCAAACATTTTTGCAAATCTCCCCGCAGCAGGTGTGGCTGATTCGGGAAATCGAAGTGTGCAATTTATGCAATGCATTCACAATGAATGCATTGGTGATGTCTGGTGTTGGGGATTGCATAAAAAGGCATCTTGCAAATTACTTTTTTGTTTTGAAATGGTTTCTAAAAACAGCTGCACTGCAAGATCCCATGTAGAGATCTGGAAGATGGGGTCAAAAGGTTGTTTTGTTTTTCGGGAGGTAATTTGCTTTTATTGACCGACACTTTGCCTTTGAAAGTCACTAATATTTACAAACTCAACTTTTATTTTTGCGGTCATTAGCACTACGCATTATGTTTATGGAGAAATCAAATTTCCCCTTAAATAATATCCGATTATAACGTTCCTACTTTGTTACAAATTACATTTCTTTAAACCAAGTAATTGTATTGTCAAATTTGGTTACTACTGGAATTATTCCTTGTAGGATATATATACTCGGATTAAATCTGGGCCAGATTTAACTCGTTCAAGACAACTGTCCGATATTGCATTCAGTCACTGATAATAACGTGTGCAAGCTCCTCCTTTCTAACTGTAGAATGTGTCACTTATATTTATTTTTGTTTTGCATGTGAGACGATTGCACTATATTCCAATGTGTGATGAACATGTTTTAACGATCTAATTTAAAGTTTAATTAGACTTTCCAGGCTTATAGGGGAGCATATTTTGGCCACGGATTGACATTAAACAGTCTCACGTTATTTTACTCAGATGTGTATTTTGGTTGTACCACCTGTTGCTCGTAATGAATATCAATTTCAGCTTGGATGCTGTTGCTGTAGAACCTCCCAGCGTGGACATCATGCCAGCAAGTACAACCGAAAGCACATTGGAGCGCTAAACAACATAATTGTTGCAACTCTGCCCAGTAGGAAACTGCCACGATGGTTCTTGTGGCAGTCCTGATCTGTCTCTAAGAAAGCCATAGCTGACTTCCACAAAGTGATTATTCATTAAATAGTACCTATTTTACTGACCACTGAAAGATGATAGGCTTTGTCGGATTAAAGGGGCTGTAATTATGTCCAGGTAATTTTCGTGCTACACTTTGGAACAGTCTATATTTAAACGCTTCCTTTTTGTTAACAGAGAGAAAAGGGTAAACGTATTCTTTATCTTTGCCGCACATTTTACTAGAAAATAATTGTTTTGCCAGCTGCTATATTTATCTCCCATCTTTATAGGCAATCTAATTACCAACACTTATATAAATAGTACCACTCTTGTTAATATGTCTGGAAAACTAGACTCGGCCGATACAATAGAGAGGGGGTGGGTAAGGACAAACAGTTTTCCATTAGAATTAAATACAGGTCCTTTGTTTTCATTCATTCATTCATTTTCAGAAACCGCTTAATCCCATACAGGGTCGCGGTGAGCCGGAGCCTATCCCGGCAAGGTCCTTTGTAATATTGTTTAATTCATATATTGATTGTCCTTGAGCACACAATAACAACCGGCACTGGACAGCTTTCAAAGCTCCTGTGCAGGAAGGAATTGCCAACTACTTGGGGTTGTTGCCGTGTGTGTTGCATTGCTCTCCATCGAGGGAGAACTCCAGACGCTCACTTTTGTTTCTGAATGAGCTCCCAGCATGTGGAGCGAAACGTTGGACATAACAAAGTATAAAATACGAAGTTTTTATCCTTACCGGCAATAAGAACACAGTGTTAAGATGTTGAAACACCAAGTGAACAGCTGCACGTTGGAGCCTTTGTAAAAAGGTGTTCACTTGGTGTTTCAACATCTTAACACTGTGTTCTTATTGCCGGTAAGGGTACAAACTTCGTATTTTATACTTTATTTGTAACAACGGCAAAAAGCGTCCAATAGCGTTGGACATAACGTTGAACAAAAGTGCAGCACACCCTGAAAACGCATCGTATAGCCATGTAAAGTCCACTTTACATTATTAATTCATTCATTGTCAGAAGCCGCAAGATCCTGTACACGGTTGCAGTGAGCCTGAGCTTATCCCGGCACATGCAGGGCGCAAGGCAGGGCTATATCCAGGATTGGACGCCAGTCCATTACAAGGCACCGGCGACAATTTAGTCAGCAGGCCAATTTACCTATGCAGCAGCATGTCTTGAGTCTGTGGGAGGAAACCGGAGTGCCCGGCGAAAACCCACGCAGACACAGGGAGAACATGCAAACTCCACACAGAAAAGCACCCGAGTCGGGCTACGAACCGGGGATCCTTCTTGCTGTGAGACGGCAGCGCTACTCACCGCGCCACCGTGCCGCCCCACTTTACATTAAAGACAGGTAAAAACTGGTATCTATATGGCAACCGTCGAGAGAGTGTTTATGCCGTTTCTTCCACACTGGCCAAATGTCGTGGAAGAGGCGTGAGTAGAGACACTTTGCGCCACGGAACGCTGATCCGTGGATTAAACAGCTAGCTGCGGTGATGCCATTTGTACTGCTCGGTGGACGGTGGCCTGGAGAGATGTAACAACCTTGCCTCAATCGATTCAACTGCTGCGTCAGATCAGCGTGAACTCGGCGACCTCTGGACTGCAAATCCATCGTGCTGACCACTGCACCACGGCAGCATCTCCTTAAGTGTGCAAATAGATATTGTCACCGTTATCAGTATCCGGTTGAGCCTGTACAGGGTCGCGCTGGGGGGCCGGAGCCTTTCACGGCAGACACAAGGGCGCAAGGCAGGGCTTTGCCCAGTAGAGGATGCCAGTCCATCGCAGGGCACTGAGGTCAAGTCATTCAGGCCAATGAACCCAGACAGCATGTCTTTTAGGACTGTGGTAGAAAATCGGAGTGCTCGGCGAAAATCCACGCGGACACTGTGAGAACGTGCAAACTTAGTTTGTAATCTAAGCTGGATTGTAACCGCTGAGCTATGTACGTCTTTTTAACAGTTGTCCAGCGGGGGAGGGGTAAGCACGGAAAA
>JAZEWU010000019.1:2751442-2770740 GCA_036362915.1 Geotria australis | reverse complement strand
TCTTTTCAATTTCAATAGATTCACGGATGACTCTGGGCCAATAATTGCAGGTTTTTCCCATTGCAACAAGTTCTTCTTTAGTTGCAGACAGCCCTTCAACGTTTAGAGATATAATAGTCAGTGCTGGCCTAAAAGGCGGGCATTGGTCTCTCTTCTTGCTCCAGACTGAGGGGCTTCTGGCATCTGTTGAGCTTCTGGACATCATTGTCTTTCAGCTCGGCTTCAAAGGCTTTGGTAGAATTTGCAGGTAATACCAAGTATTACCTGACAGGGATCGCGATGTGAACGCTTCTACCTTGATCCAGGTGATGCGCTGTGTTGGATGCTGTTGAAATGGCCTGTGTCTTCTTGTATCGCACGTTATGAGTTTTGATAACCATAATGCTGCAATTTAAAAAATCTAATTTCGTGTTTCTAGTGATTCCCTTTTTGGGCTCTCTTGGCTTTCTACAATGTTTACCTATATTACACGACTCGTGTGCTAATGTTACTCCTACTAGATAAACACGGAATGATTCCAAACACTCATTAATAGAGTTGGATCAACCTCCCATTGTAGCACCCTCCTCAAATGAGTCTTCACAGACGAGTGAGTTTGCTTTGATGGCAAGGCCAAAACATCATCAAAAATATTATTAATCTGGATGAAAGCAAAACACTTCATATCTCACTCCATTTTGCATTCACGGACGTTCCAGGGAGTGCATATTCTTGAGAATAAACAGTCATTATTCAGGAGCCTTGGGGTCCATTCATAAGCAGACAAAGACCCTTTGCAGTCACCGCGTTCAGAGTTAAAACGAAAAGTTTGGTATAAATATATGTTAATATCACTTAATATCAGTTCCACATGATGGCACGGTGGCGCGGTGAGTAGCGCTGCCACCTCACAGAAAGAAGGACCCGGGTTCGAATCTCGGCTCGGGTGCCTTTCTTTGTGGAGTTTGCATGTGCTCCCCGTGTCTACGTGGGTTTTCGTCGGGCACTCCGGTTTTCTCCCACAGTCCAAAGACATGCTCCTGCATAAGTTAATTGGCCTGCTGACTAAATTGTCCCCGGTGCCCTGTGATGGACTGGCGTCCAATTCTGGGTATAGCTCTGCCTTGCGCCCTGTGTGTGCCGGGATAGGATCCGGCTCACCGCAACCCTATACAGGCTTAAGGGGTTTCTGACAATGAATGAAGAATTCTTAATCCGTTGCAGCGATTCAGCATTGAGATGAATGTTTTAGGCGCCTCGCATGCATCTCTGCTGTGACCCTGAACTGTCACCAGGCCCGCATTATAAACGAGACGGCATGCCTTACCTTGATTAGGCTTGTTAAATAACCCGCCCCGTAGATTTTAACCATTAACACCATCCGTGCAGGGGTTTCCGGCGCTAATTTATGAGCGCGCAACCCTTATATTCGGCGAGACGACCCTTGATACGATGTGTCGAAGGTTTGCGTGACCCTCATACATTTTGTATGGCGTCATGGTCCGAGGAATGTGATGAATGAATTAATAAATAAACGAACGAATTAGCGCGGTCATTGCTCGCGACGATGGGCAGAATAACTAGTTCTCGACGGTGATATTTGTCACCGGGCGGTAAAAAACCATCTAGCTGTTGGTTATTTTACTGAATAAAATTCGCCGTGTGCAGGATGGAGGAGAGGGTGGAGTGAGTGAAAGGCTTGGCCAGAGTCCTTTGCGTGGTGTTTACACACTTTAGCATTTGCAAATGCCTTATAATCCGTGACATTCATTGCTCAGGAAAACAAAAACCTTAACAGACGCCAACTTTGATTGCACCAACGCACAATATAAACCATTACCCTGATTTAATGTATTGTTCACGATGCCAGATTGTCTACATTTAGGTTGCTTCTCTTCCAAGTCTTAGCAGCCAGCTCTTTAGAAACGCTCATTGATGTCACTCTGCCATTGTTGTTTGCTGTTTGAGAGTTATTTTTGTTTATTGATTTGCCTCAATTTGCCGAACAGAGTTTACGCAACAGAGCGCTAACTGGTTGATCGACGGTAGTTTAAGTACTCGACTGCTTAGCTTAGCGTGTGAGCCCCGTGCTACTAATTGACGCAAATGTACTCGGCAGAAAATGCCGGGAATTTGATTTTGTTTAATGCTGCTTTTATATCTTTTGAGTTTATATGGGTCCGAGAATTAAGTAGACTCCCCAACGTGCCACAGTAGTAGTTTGTGTGAAATAAAATAAAACAACACAAAGCGTTCAGTGTCACCTTAGAGTGGCAGGTATTGCGTTAAACTGCCGCCTAATCACTTCCACGTGAACAATTTTCATCAGCCCATCGAGGGCCTGTTGATCGCACGGGCATTCTTTTGGGCTGCAAAGAAAACGCCCTCTAGTGCGATGTAGCCTAAGGGCGTAGCTTTGCGTCATAGGAATACACATTTACAGGATAGGGGTGAAGGGCAGTAGAAAACAAACCTAAACTTGTTTTCAATATGGCCATTGATATAATGAAAATCATAATAGTATCATGATGGTTGCTCTTCAGAGCTGTTCTTTCGCGATAGCTGTTTCGAGCGATCTCCATGTCTCCCTCGCGACGTTTCGCCTCCCCACGTTGGAAGCATCATGAAGCAAAACGTCGCGAGGGAGGAGAGATGGAGGTCGCTCGACACGGCTTATCCCGAAAGAACAGCTCCGAAGAGCAACCATCGTGGATCAAGCCGTGAAAACCTACATCAGTACAATGGTTTAATGGTTAAGAATTAAAAGTTGCAAAACCTTTCTTGCTGGGTGCCATGCCAATGAAGTGGCTTCCATCACCCTTAAGTAATTTGCGCCGGGTTGTTTGACTCTATCTTGTGTCCTATTACTTATCCGGGTTGACTGGCTACTGATGAGCTCTCTGTGAGAGTTGCTGGAACTGATGGTTGAGAGCATTTGGCTTCTCACGAACATCTTTCCCACACATAGCGCAATGTAAGAGCGATAGCTCATTAGTACTCTGGAACACGCAGTAATTAGAATTACAAGAATACAGGCACTTACATGTAAAGCAACACACTGCAGCTGTGCTACACATTGCCTGAGGTTACCTCCAACGTGGAAAGAGAAACGTTGAAAAGGAAAGCGGACGAACGCTCGCCACGGTTATCCCGAAAGAGCAGCTCTTAAGGGCAATTCACATACATCTACACGTAAAAAACCTAGATCAAAACAACGTTTTAATTGTGGAGCGATCACGACCTACTTCTAAGGTTAAATCAGGAAATGATGGTTGCTCTTCAGGGCTACTGTTTCGGGATAGCCATGTCGAGCGATCTCCCTCTTGACACGGCCATCCCGAAAGAACAGCTCTGAAGTGCAACAATCATGAATCGAGCCGTTAAGACCGACGTCAGTAAATCAGAAATGTCAAGACACAGTGTCTGCATGTTCAAGTGACAGTTGGTCGGAGTGTAATGATGCATTGGAGTCTTCAATTAATGTCAGTTCCTAAGATTGTGATACACGCATCAACTGCTGTTTACAACAATCAATGCTTTTCAATACACATATTGTATGTATTGGGGTCGGATGACCGCTGTGTGATCCAGCTCTCGTTGTGCATTGCGCTTTCCTTGGCTCACCGATGTAGGGTTTCACGGCTCGATTCGTGATAGTCGCTTTTCAAAGCTGTTCTTTTTGGATAGCCGTTACGAGCGCTTTCTCCTTCGCGACGTTTCACCACCTACGTTGGAGGCATCTTCAGGTGTCCCGAGTTCCGAGTGCGTCTGAGCCAGACACGCTCGCGAAAGAAGAGAGACGAAGCGCTCGGCACGGCTATCCACGTGTCCCCGCGTGCTGGGGACACGTGGGCTGCAGCTCGCTTTGTTAAGCGTATTTATTTAGCTTTAATTTGTTGTACTTTTGTCATTGTTCTTAATGCCGGTAAGGGTAAAAACTTCGTATTTATACGCTATTATTATTATTATTATACCCATTGCACTGTTTCACTGTTGCACTTCTTCATCTCTGTGTGCACTGTAGTGTATATGTACTACCATACACAAAATCACATCATAAAACCAGCCTGGCAATGATTGCTACGAACTATATGTTGTTTTCTTCAACTCGGTGGCACCTCTGTGGGAATGAAAGCCAATTACAGCGGGAGTTGGCAAGGACCCAAATTTGGATTTTATTATTCTCAGCTCGATAGAGCTGTGCTTCAAGACGTATCTGTGTAATCGCTCTCAGCAAATACATTTAATTACATAAACCGGGGAGGCATCCTGTGCAACACTCCACCGCCATCCATCGCGATGCTTTTGAATTGAATGTTAGAAATGATCATAATTTCAGCAGGGTTCATTGAAGTGGTTATATATCAATAGGCCACGATTATCATATTTCTCTTTACTAATATTGATTGCTCTGGAATTTAATTCTTGGGGTATACTTTCACGGTACCTAGAGCATTTTGCTCTGTTGTAGCCAAAGCATCAGTAGATTTTTCTATTTTGCTTTCATAGATTCTCATTGAGCTGTGATATCTGATCGGTATAAGTGATCGCTTACTCTTCTAGTTAACGGTTTAGTTACACGGTTAGTCGAATAACACACAAAGTCTGACCTTTGCTCCTGCATGTGCCGCTGGACGGGAGGTGATAGCCGAGGCTTGGTGACATCATTGGCATCATTAGGTGCGGTATGCTGGTCATGCCTTGTAACAACAATAATTTGGAAAGCTCCTACTTTAGCACCATTACATTAATTGCTAAATTCGGACTCTTAAGTTTTAAAGCAAAGCGTTTAGCAATCACCGTGTGTGGTGAGCGGGTAGTGGTGGAGCAGCGGTTAGCACACTGCGATATAATCTCGGTGACTTGCGTTCGATTCCCAATCACAGCTAACATCGGTGGCAAGTGGTATCAGAACTTATCTTGGGGTCGACTCTAGGTTGACTCAACCTTGAATGGCCGGCGACATGGCCTGGCGCCAGCACGTTCCCCGCTCGTTGCAGAGGTCCGTAGTCCGAATTCAACGGCCGCCCAGATTAATACTCCGAGTGAAATAACTGTAGTAAAAAAAAAACCTTAACAAAACAAAATGTTGCTGTTCTCTATCGTTGTTGGCATACAGTTCTCTCTGCAGCCCTGTGCAGCGCTTTGTGACCCTCGTGTGAAAGACGCTCTATAAATGCTATTATTACTATTATTCACAGTGGACATTGAAGATCCCCTGACGTCATGCACAAGAGTAGACCATTGTGTGCCGGCGTCAGGCTCCAAATTTGCCAAATTCGAAAATTACCCGCAAATTACTATACTCTATTGGATTTACACGTAGCAATCATCGCCCTGACTGGCAGACTTTGTGAAGGCCACGTGCTGAGTCGTGATGTAAAGTGCTCTGAGACGCCCCGGCGGATGGAGCGTTATAAAAAAAAAAACCACATACTCAAGACTTGGAGGCTAGAATTTGTTTGTCAGGATCCCGTGCTGGCAAACAGGACCAGGTCCAATTGTCTATAAAGTCTCTTAGAGCATATTTGTGTGCTTGAACATGTGTGTGTGCGCGGTAGCTCAGTGGTTAGCACGCTGGGTTACAAATCGGGCGACCCGAGTTCGAATCCCGCTCACGGCCAACACCAGTGACGATTTTCTGATCCGGTCCTGGGCCTCCCCTAGGTCGACTCAGTCTCAAATGCGTTCCAAGTGGGGTGTGGAAACATTGCCACTGGGGAGACAAAGGCGGCCGGGCGTGGTGCTGGTTACCCACCCCCTCGTGTGCCGTGTCGACCTTCATAGGTGCTCGCTAACGGCACTTGACCCTACAGTCTGGTAAGGCTATACGGGGGATCTTTGTCTTTGTGCGCGCAATTGTGTTCAAAGATAATTCTCGAAAGTCTGTTATAATGCTTCTTGCAATTGCCATCTCTTGCCGTCGTTCCAGAGCTCACATCATGTGTGGCTTTAGGGTGTTTACTTACCACACTGTCATTTTTTTAAACTAATTTTTCCCAGCCCAATTTGACCTTTAGCCTAGTCCAGTAAACGCCACATTTAAGCAGGTGTCCGTGCATAGCCCAATTATTCAAACGCATTTCTGACGTCATTACAGTTTACATTTTTTCCCAAAATTATTCACACGACGCACTTTCATAAAAAAACGTGCTCACACTTACGGGCAGGCTTACGAACTTGCCAGGCATTCCCGGGCATCTATCAACAATCAATTCGATTTTCCAATACACCCGTATAACAGGCATCGAACGAGCAGGAAGGACGTGCTTTTGTGAAGCCGACCGTGATCATTAAGAGCGGCGTATCAAGGTGTGTGAGGGTGAAAGGTCTCGGTCAGTGGCCACTGTCAGCTATTTCATGGATCATCGGCATTGAGAGAGAAGTGGAACAAAGCTGAGAAGGGCACGGAGGAGCAGGGAAAGATATGCACTCGGAATTACGATGCGAGACTCTAATAACTTAACAATACAATTCATAACGCACACAGTATTTTCACAGTTGAGGTGATTCGTTCAAAGAGAGTGACTGGCATCGTCCACTAACTTACCCTACATATGAAAGGCAATATTTTCGATAGCTATTTTAATAGCACTGTTATCGACGAGGTAAATGAGAGGAGAGTTCAGATACACGGGAAATTGTTATCGATGGCATTGCTATCACCGATAGCGTGTTAAGAGGCACTCCCACATATCCCTTCGAGTCGGCCAGAGACTTGCGTCTCACATTGTCCCACGACATTATTCAGACCTTTACTGCAGCTTTGGCCTCGGATGAATCCGATTTTCCGAGCCTCCAATAAATGCGACGGTGTCTGCCACCTCCACTCACCCGTGCACTCTGCGCTAACGCGAGTGCCACATGTAGCTGCTTTAATAGGTATTAGCCAGGGGCAGGGGGATTTTGCTTCAGCCCCAAACAAGTACACAGAACAAATACCAGATGTAGGGTGTTTTGCACAATTAATAACAGCTGATCGGCTGACCCCTGGCCCGTGTGCTGTCTGCGATCGACTTAAGCCGGTAACTTTGAGAATCGCTTCACGGCGCGCATGCACTTTTGCTGTTGCGTCCTGTTACGATGATTGTTGGTGTGCGTTATGTGTTAGTTACACGTTCGACACGTGGCAATACCCCTCGGCAATGTGGCCAAACTGTCAAACTGGAATGCTAGGTTTTGATATTGACCATCGCAAGCGCCTGTAATATTTATGCACGTAAAAAAAAAAGTAAAGTTTTAATTTGCTTGTTTTGGTAGGTTGGCGATTCAGCGGTTATAATCAGACTTGAGAACAGCTGTCATTTCCAGCGGCAACTTTTGGCACCCGCACTGTTGCACATGGATAAATATTTATTTGCTCTTAACTCCCATTTTAGAGCATTAACATCATTAAGGCTAAGGGCTTTAATTGATGTGGTCTTTACAGATAATCAGTGTTTGGCTACTGCATTTAAGACGATTCACACACTCTCTTGGAAATGACGTTGAGCCTAAAAGCCTGAGATTTAAATCCTGAGATTTAGGCAATCTTTGGAACCTATCAATGTCTGCTGGCGCTCAAAAACTTGGACCATTTTCTTAATTTCAACTTGGTGGGGGGAATACACACACACACACATAAACGCACACACTTGAGCCTGAGTGATCTTCGTACTCATGATGGCTCTATAGTTTGTCCATAAATGTGAGGAAATAGTTGAAGGCATGCTTATTTCCTTCAATGGTCACAACGTGAGAACTACATTTAAGGGCATGAATTACCATGACTGTACAGTATAGTGAAGACACATTTACCGAGCAATGAAAGTTCTTCAGAAACTTCCTAACAACAATGTAATTCATTCATCAGTCATTATCGGAACCCGCTTAATCCTGTACAGAGTTGCAGTGAGCCTGATCCTATCCCGGCAGACACAGGGCACAAGGCAGGGCTATACCCAGAATGGTACGTCAGTCCATCACCGGGCACCAGCGGGAAATTTAGTCAGCATACCAATTAACCTATATAGCAGCAGCATGTCTCTGGACTGTGGCAGGAAACCGGAGTGCCAGCAGACACGGGGAAAACATGCAAATTCCACACAGAAAGGCACCCAGGTCGGGAGTCAATTCCGGGTGCTTCTTGCTGTGAGGCGGCAGCGCTACTCACCGCGCCACCGTGCCACCCCACAACAATGTCATGTCAGAAATAATTGCTCTGCGTTTCACAGGGATGTGTAACTCTGATGTACATACTGCTCTAAATGCAATAACAAAAACATCCAGCCCTTAGTCAATTCACTGCTGGATGAAGGTGTATGCATGCAATGTCGCTTCCTCGTGTGGTTTGATCAAACTTCACCACGCTGATCAATGTTGGATCCTGAAGTGGAGGTTAGGCCCGGGACTGATTGAGATATCACTCCCTACTGATGACAGCCATGGTCAGGAATGAACTCCGGTTACCAGTTTTGTCGCGCCATCATTCCACCCCTGCGCTTAAGCAAGACCTTCTAACAACACGAACGCAATTAAATAACGCGCACTCTCTAACACTCGATGGATGCACGACGTCTATCCTCAAGGAACGTTTGCCTCCCTGCAGTAAAACAAAACAAACTTGTTTATTGACAATTATTCCGGACGGCGAAATTTGGCCTGGCTACATTCTTTTTATTGTCTTGAAATGAGATATTGCCACGTCACTTTCGTCGGTACAGTTCGGCCTGCTGGGTCGCGGACCAAATGTAATAAGTGTGCACTTCGGTGGAAAAACAGCGTCATCGTGTGGGCCCTGATTGTTGGGGGGGGGTCAGGGTTGGATCAAGGAGTCCCAGGAGGGGCAGTGGGAATTGTACAGCATAGTCCGACCTCCTGCCCGAGTCTGTAAAACATGTGCTGTCGTGTGCTTGCAAAAAATGCAACCCCGCGCGCGCGCCAAAATGTTACGAGCTTGAAACTACGGCACGAAACGAAGCAAATCATTGTCGTCAGCCGCGGTCAATCTGCTGCTGGATGGAGGTCACCCAACAAGCGGCCGCTGTCTCTGCGCACGAGCGGATTTCGTAGCTCCGTCTCCTTGGTCGACGTGCGCTGACAAGTGGTCCACCACGTAGGTGCCACCGCGTCGTTATCTTTGACCGTTGGCCATCGTCCCTTGTAGGCACGTGTCTTACTCGAGCCCCACTTACTTATGTTAACAGTTTCGACGACGTTTCGCCTCCCATGTTAGAAACATCAACAGGCTTTATGCTTCCACCGTGGGAGGCAAAACGTATCGAGGGAGATTGCTCGACGTAGCAATCCTTGAGACGTAGCAATCCTCATGAAAAACATTGTCACTCGACGTAGCAAGCCTTTAGACTGAGGGAGGAACAGCTCTGAATAGACACCATCATGAATCGAGTTGTGAAAACTTACATCAGTACGTCGTAAAACTGGATTTGGTCTCAAATCCATGTTCCTCTTTCTGTCTCTCAATGTAATTCCAGGCATGCATCTCTCGATGCTTGCAGCCTCTTGTTTTAAGTTATTCTGGCATTTCCTCAGTTCGTTCCCATCTGGCTGCCAATGTGACCAGTCTCAGATGGTTAATGCTTTCTGCTTCAACGTTTAGTCCTTGCCATCTCCAATCCGATTTTTGGAGACCATACCCTATGTTAGGAGAATTTATTTCCAAAGCTGTCGAGTATACTCCATCCATCCATTTTCAGAAACCGCTTAATCCTGTACAGGGTCGCGGTGAGCCGGAGGCTATCCCGGCAGACACAGGGCGCAACGCAGCGGAACACCGAGGATGGGACGCCAGTACATCGCAGGGCACCTGGGACAATTTTCTCAGTAAGCCAATTAACCTGCCAGCATGTCTTTGGACTGTGGGAGGAAACTGGAGTGCCCGGCGAAAACCCACGCAGACACGGGGAGAACATGCAAACTCCACACAGAAAGGCCTCCGAGCCGGGATTTCGAGTATACCCGACAAGGCTAATTTTCATATATCGAGCCGTGAAAACCTACATCAGTATGTGTCGTATGTTGCTGTGAATTACTTTGGCAAAAAAAATAACCTTGTCAAATTCCCATTCTGAAATGAATTTAGTACTTCGTGTATTTTTTATGCGGCTGCTCTGTCTATTTAAAATGGAAAATAATACATTTCAATCCATTGTTATACTGTACCGTTCCCCACATCTATGCTCCTAACTTTAATCAACCTGCACTATGGTTAAATAATCATCACAACCTGCACGGCGTGGGAAGGCCCCTCATCCAGCAGTGGATTGCCAACACGGGTGTACTTGTCCATTATACAAAGATTCCCCGTATAGCCGTATCAGGCTGTAGGGTGACTTGCTGTTGGTAAGCGCGGCACATGAATGGTGGGGTGTATGGATGGCCAGTACCATGCCCGGCCGCCTTTGTATCCCTAGCGGCGATGTGTACACACCGTGCTAGGTGCTCATTTGTGGCTTAGTCGACATAAGGAGAGGCCCAGGACCGGTTCAGATAATCGTCACCGGTATTGGCCGTGAGCGGGAATCGAACTCGGGGGCCCGGTTAAAGCGCAAGCGTGCTAACCGCTCCACCACCGCTCCCCATCACACCAAAGATCCCCTATATAGCCTTAACAGACTGTAGGGACAAGTGCTGTTAGCGAGCACCTATGAAGGTCGACACGGCACACGAGGGGGTGGGTGACCAGCACCACGCCCAGCCGCCTTTGTCTCCCTAGTGGCGATGTTTACACACCGCACTAGGTACTCATTTGAGGCTGAGTCGACCTAGGGGAGGCCCAGGACCGGTTTCAGAAAATCGTCACTGGTGTTGGCCGTGAGCGGGATTCGAACTCGGGTCGCCAGATTCGTAGCCCAGTGCGCTAACACCACACACAGAGCCCCATACCATTGAGACGCGCTGCCATCATTCGGGGTGAAATAAATGGAATTCGACATCAACGCTGTAACAAAAAATGGGCATCTGTACCCACCGCTCTATCGTGTAGCTCACAATCAAACCCTTGGCCCCGTGATATTGTTTGCTTAGCAATTAGATAGCCATCTGCTGTAATTACTGTTCGCTGGGCCAGTGTTGGCTTTAGATTTGCTTAATCGCAGCCCGCGAGTGCCTGGGCAGTCTGGCATTCATCACGTGTGTGGGTTAGCGTGGCGCTAGCCAGTGTGTACTTGTGATAGCGGGCATTCCCTTACCCCCCCCAGCCATGCACTGGTACGACTTAATGTCAGTAAATAATCAACCTCTTTTAACGAAGCCTCGGCCAACGAATTTTCGTTTTTATGGACGAGAAAAAAATATTAATCAATGAATAATCGATCACAGCAAAAAGGTCCCGGGTTCGAATCCCAGCTAGGCGGCCTTTCTGTGTGGAGTTTGCATCTTCTCCCCGTGTCGGCGTGGGTTTTTTTCCAGGCACTCCGGTTTCTTCCCACAGTCCAAAGACATGCTGCTGCCTAGGTTAATTGGCCTGCGGACCAAATTGCCCCCGGTGCCCTATGATGGACCGGCGTCTCACCCTGGTTATAGCCCTGCCTTGCGCCCAGTGTCTGCCGGGATAGGATCAGGCTCACCGCAACCCTGTACAGGATTAAGGCGGTTTCTGACAATGAGATGAGATGAGTATTCGTTCAATGCCGAAGATATTCGTTGGAAAAGAGAACGACTCAGAGGCGGGAATAAACCGGCGGGGGAGGGGTCAGCCACGCGGGTAGCCAGCGCCAACCCACCAGACACTGCGTCCTATATATTGTGATTTTCTCGGCAAATTCACTAACGAGTTGTTTTACTGTTGTGGGAGGAAACCAGAGAAGCTGGAGGAATCCCACAGAGAACAGGTGGAGAACACAAACTCCACACAGAAAGGCGCCCGTGGCGGGAATCAAATCGCCTCTGCGCAGATGTTGCATCTGTATCACCCTCACTCAGAAAGTCGATGAAAGGTTAAACATTGTAAGAATTGATCGTGTTATGGCACAGTCTGACCAGTATGGTGGTGTTTCAAACACTCCCGGTTCAAACACTGATACGTTAATGCCGTATGAAAGTGGATACATTATGAATAGAGTAACATAAATTGTGAACGTCTTCTCTCCAGTGCCAGATGTGCAGAGTTTGGATTAACCTTTCTAGTTTGTGTGCAGTAGGGCTTGGAAAACAAACTCTAATGATGTTCTGCTCTCAACCATATGGCCAGTGTTAAATATTGCATGCTGATGCACGATAAATAATTTCGCTGTGACCATAATGATTTAATTAAGAACCAGTGGATGTGTTACTTGAATTGTTAATACGCTTAGATTTTAATTTGCCATTTTGGCCTCTTTTTGGGGTCCAGGCGTCACACGTAATTACTTTATTTCCATTCACCGATGAGGTGTGTTTTGCACGGAGTTTTTTTCTTTCTCCAAATAATTTGATTAACGTTTCGCAACAGATTTCGTGACAGATGCAGAGGGGAAAGGAGACAACGGCGTTTATTGTTGTTGGGAGTATAGAATTGTTTTATTGTCTGATCAGGGCTCACTTAATTGGGTGATCACTATAAAATGGTAAACAGGCATAATGCAGCATTTAAAAGCTAAGTTATACTCCTCTGTGTTTCAACGTAAGGACTAGTTCAATATGTAGAGAGACTTAAGTATTCCATACTCTATATCAGTGCCATCCATCCATTATCAGAAACCGCTTAATCCTAAACAGGGTTGCGGTGAGCCGGAGCCTATCCCAGCAGACGCAGGGCGCAAGGCAGGGCTATACCCAGGATAAGACGCCAGTCCAAATTGCCTCTTCAATGGGACTATCTGTTCTATTCTTCCGCGTGACATTATGTCCAGGAGCTAAAAGCCAGTGTCGAGGTCCGATAGCTACGAGAGGCCTTCAGGAGAGCGAGTTCGTGTGGTTTTATGTTCCTCCTCCGTTGAAGGAACACAGACTACACTGTTTATCTCCATGATTCCATGGGACATGACCCTGGTACTGTGTGCATTTTGTTTTTTTTCCAAATGCTGTATCGAGCTGGCAAATGTGTCGCACGATCAAACGTGGCAGCACCCTTACACAACTGCAATTTAGGAATGCAGAGAGTTATTTCTCTCTGTCCTCTAAGGGTCTCGACAAGTTAGCAGGATTTATTGAAAAAATAAAGACTCAAATATTATGAAAACTGTATGAATCGTGGGAATGTTTATGCATGGGTGGAACAGCTGCAATCAGGATGTAAGGAGACACCCTAGTATATTTGATCTGACCAGGTGGCACAGTGGAAGAACACTTGACTCACAATTTAAAAGTTGTGAGTTCAAATCCCCGCCAGGTATAGACTCAGCCCATCATTCTTCTGGAACAGATAAAATAAATACAACTCAGTGGAAAGTGAGCAGTGGTTATATTCCAACAAGTAAACCACTTTATTGTAAAAAAAAAAAATCCTTTGAAAGCTTCTGTATGCGCATTTGACTCTCCAGCAGTATTAACATGTGTTAAATTCGCAGCTATGTCTTCATGCGTGTATGGTTTTTGTTTGGGGAGTGGCAGTGTTCTGGTTATTGAACTGCCGTTCGGGCCCAGAGTTCAATTCCCAGCCATGGCCAACATCAGTGACTGGTTAATATCTGAACCGGTCCTAAGCCTCCCGTAGGTTGACTGGAGCGGTGAGAAAACCATTGGCACCGGGATAGACGAAGGCAGTTGGATGCCGTGCTGGCCCACACCATCGTTTCTGTAGACGTGCCAGCCTTAAAAGGTGCTCACAAACAGCATTTGCTCAACACGGTTTTTTTTTTAAAGCTGTACAATAATGTACGTCTCCCTGTAGGCGACGAATAATGATAATAATCATAATCAAATTTTGTAACGCGCGCATACTCTCCGGGCGCGTTGCACCCGTTGATTCGGAGGCGCGGAGCCTGGCTCAGTCGGTTTGTTGCGAGTCGGTGAAGAGGTGACTTTGTCAAAGTTTTTTGAAGGTTGTGGGGGACCGTGTTTGGCGCAATAGGTGTGGCAGGCTGTTCCAGGTTGTGGGTGCCACGACCGAGAATCGGTTGTGCGTGAGCGCGGTGTGTGGAGTAGGTGCTGTGATGAGCCGCGCAGAGATAAGACATTTGTCACTGGTGAAGGGTGGATTAAGCATAGCCGTGTCCATGCGGCTTGCGAAATTTCGAACGCTGGAAAAATCGAGTGACAATCACGGACTAGCGCAGCAGGCCCTCATTTTACACGTCAATCCGTGAAGTGCAGGGCAGTGGCAGTTTCCAGCTACATGACAAGCCAGTGTGCGTTTATTTCATTTCCTGCAATGTTGTAAAAATTAATCATTTAAGAACTTGTCTTTCGGAATGAGCCTAGAAATGTGTTGATGATAATTAGATGTTGTTAATGAGTCGCCCAGTTTGCTGAGTGGCATTGTCATTGTAATTTTGTTAATCAGTCTGGCAGTAGCTCCACAACCGCCGGCATCTAAATAATACGCAATGAGGCGCGCGTTGTGACATTTCCTCCTGCGATGGGCTTATGTTTGGTTGTTTTTGTGTAACTGTAACTGCAAATAATAGAAGTGTTTTTAGAGCAGAGAAAATGCATGTCAGGTAAAAATATACCGCTGTACTGCACGGTGTTTGGTACCTTCAGGATTCGCAACGTGTCCATCCCAGCTTGTGTGTGGCCATGTGTAAATGTACATACACGTGGTTAAAGGTTAAAATAATGTAGGCTGGTGGGTGATGTGAGAAAATACATGAGCAATCCTTTATTTCTGGGTGACGTTTTTACGTAAACAACAACAGGGCAAGACTGAGAATTGCTCTTAAGAGCTGCTCTTTCTGGATAGCTGTATCGAGAGTTCGTCCCCCGTCCTGCATGACATCTTGCCTCCCACGTTGGCTTTTAAACCATTTTTCCCAAATTTGATATGTACTATAGGTTTTTTGTTGAAGTATAGCAGACTTGGTGAATTGTTTTCTTAATAACATTACATCATCACAAATCATCATCATTCTCTCCGCAGCCTTGTGCAGCGCTTTGTGACGCTTGGGTGAAAAGCGCTCTATAAATGCTATTATTATTATCATGGTCATCATTGTTATCATCAAAAAAACTGTTATCATCAAAAAAAGTCACCTTTTCACCGACTCACAACAAACAGAATGTGCAGGGCTCCGCGCCTCCGAATCAACGGGTGCAATGCGCCCGGAGAAAATGCGCGCGTTACAAAAGTAGATTATTATTATCAGTCAATATCTTTATACTGGGGTATAAAGGTTCCGCAAGCCTTTATATCTCTCGTTTTCTCATGATGCAGCGTAAAATAAACACAAATTCGTATCTATAAAAGCCACACTGAGCATAAGAAGTAATTTTTAGGAAGGTCCTGCATTGGGTTTTTACTTCAAGATGCTTCAGCCAGGTGCTGGGCACACACATGTGTGGAAGGAAACCAGAGCACTCGGAGAAAACCCACGTGTGCAAAGGGCGCAGCACGTTAACGCTCGTACAGATTGTGATCAGTCCAATTGCTTCTCAAGCTTCTTCTGCCAAGCTAGGGCAAGGCACCGTGACTCCCATGAGAAGGGCGTTTCACGGCATTTGTGTGATCCACCAACCCTCACCTCCACGGTGCTGGATTACAAGCACTGCGCTTCCACCAACCTGGCTTAGTGGAGATGGAGCGATGCAACCGGCGCGTGTGCAGGAGCAATATAATAAATTTACATTTATAGCGCGCACATATTCATTCACTGTCGAAGGTACTCATTCGACAAGAGAACGACTCAGAGGCGCGAGGAAAGCACAGAGAGGCGGAGGAGGCAGCCAGGCGATTTTCCGGCGCCATATTGCCACACACTGCTTCCTATATATTAGGATGCTATCGGTCAATTATTTAATGAGTATTTTTTTTAAGGTGTGGGAGGAAACCGGAGAGCCCGGAGGAAACCCACGCAGAACAGGGGGGAGAACACACAAACTCCACACAGAAAGGCGCCCAAGGCGGGGATCGAACCTGCTCTGGCAAGACCATTCTTTCTGTGAGGCGCATCGTTGCAAATGCCGACGCCAAGTTGGCAGAAGCGCTGTCCCCCCCCCCACGAAAACCACGCGATGTCCCTTTTAAAGACTGAACAATAACTGCAGTCATGTCAGAAACTCGCTACCAACATGAAACCAATCGTGATTGCTTACAGAAGCTTACAACTCGGCAAACTGGGTCACAAACTGACAGCTGCTCTGTCAAGTTTAATAATCTGTGAACGAGACAGAACGACATGTTCGCCATACAACTTTCCTTGAAGAAATAGCAATTGCCCCATTTTCCTTCTCACACAGGGATATCTTCGCCTAATCTATCTTAGTTTTATAATCCGTGACAATTTCTTTCTTGACGGTGCATACATTCGGGTCCTTTGAGCATGAGACCTTCCCCTTCAAACCTAACCATCTGCGCAGTTCCAACCGGGACGATTTATTTCTCTGCGCGGCTTGACCAGCAAACAGTCAACAGCGAGATGATTTTTTTCCAAACAAATATTAACGGCAAATAATTGCCGGTAAAGGGACCCGCCTAGGCGAGCGGCAGAAACACACCGCTTGTTTGGGGGGGGGTCACGCTAGGCTGAGCAACTCGCGCGTCGCATCGGTGCAACGGGTTGTCGGCAATTTGTCACTGCCGCTGAAATTGAAGAAAACTATGCAGAGACCTGCGTCAGCGCCATCCCTGCGTATTCATGCAGGGGCGTGTCTTTACAATTAAAATTGGGAATGTCACGTCCACAATAACGCGTAGAATGTCAGACTTTTTTTTATTTTTTATTTTAAGTCCGGCTGGATTTTTTTTTTTTTTACTGTGACGGCACAGCGTGTTACCTTAAACGATCTTGGCGGGGCAGAATTTCACAGTAGTGAAAAACCTAAAAACACCTGTGCATAGGTAGACTGTGAAATTGCAGGGCGATGGGAATGATGATGAAATAAATGCTTCTGCATGTGCCTGCTGACATTTTTAGTTTGACTTCTCGCACACAGCTCCGCGAGTCCTCAGTTGGCCCAGCCGCCCTAGGGTTTACGTTCCCGCTAAACGGAATATTCCACGGGAATTTTATCGCAAGCTTTTCACTGCATAAAACAAGAAGATTCATTAAACCTCTGTTATCTTCATCCGTGTCAATATCTTGCACCTGGAGCATTACTCCAAGAGCTCTTACGAAATGTTCAAATTTTACGATAGTTACACGAGGTGTGGGGTTGCGACTTTGCCAGGAGATGGCATTAGAGCGATGAATAAGTTCACATATCCGTTTTATATAAATTGTGTGTGTCTGTGTGATGGACTGGCGTCCAATCATGGATATAGCCCTGCCGTGCGCCCTGTGTCTGCCGGGATAGGATCCGGCTGTACAGGAACCTTGTATGTGTGATTTTGAATTCACCAGCACAGAATCAGTATAGACTTTGATCGCGAGACATTTCCTTTACATAAACAAAAATAAGCTGTTTCTGACAATGGATGGATGGGTGTGTCTGTGGATGTAACTTATCTGAGCGGAGCTTTGAGTAAATACTATTGCGTTTTCATCTCCTGAAGGAGGTTCTAACATGTGGAGCGAAACGTCAGACATCAAGCAATGTGGTACAACCCTATGAATTACAACCCTATGAGCTTTGAATGTGAAACCCTCTTATGGATAGGTTTTCAGTCACTCATTAATACATTTGCCAAACCATCACAATCCTAAAAATTGCGTTGAAGCAGATTCAGGCTTTCCTGCATAAATACATCACATTCTTCTTATTATTACGTTTGCGACATACATAAAGTAATATGAGATGCACACACGCACACTGCGTTCATATCCCCACATGTTATCGGAGCATCAAGACAACTGAAACATTTAAAGTGTGTTCTTTACAATACAGCCATACCTCTTTTAACAAGGCGAATTTAACACCAACGAATTTTCGTTTAATGGAAAAGACATTTTTTTAAATTAATCAATATTTTATAATAGCAAGGATAGCACTTGCACTGCACTCCCAAGCTCCTGTGAACCATACATTGTCTATAAACATGCGTAAGGTATTATATTTACTATTACACTGCATTATGAGTCTTCTTCTTCTTTGCGATTCTTCGAAGTACGATGGTCAGATTATTATGAGTAGTAGTAATACAGTATTATTTTTACAGTATTAATTTTATAAATACCGTACAGTCATAATGAATCATGTTATAATGACCTGTCTTAACCGATTCATCGCTTAGCGGACAAGCCTCCAGAACCCATCTTATCCGTTAAAAGAGCTATGCCTGTACAGTACTTCGATGTAACACATACGGTCTCGTGAAAAGCCTTTTAAAATGCCACCACATAAAATGTAGTCATTGCGAGCTCAGAGCCAGATTACGGGAGATGAAAAGGTCAGCTGTCTCGGTGCATGCCAGTCGGCAAGTCGGAGTGAGTCTAGACTTTACGTATTGCCACGTGGAACGTAACCTCCTTTGCTGTACGTCGCGAGTTAAGGATCTACTTGATTAATGAATCTCCGCTGATATAGTTACACGCGCCGTGAACAGGAAAAGTAGCGTTTTTCAGGGGCGCCTTTCATGTCTTTGTCTGATGGCAGCTATTACTGCACTAGTAACTTAACTAATATCGGTATGCTTCTTGTGTAACGCAGTGTCAATATCTACAGACAGTCGACAATTTGGTCGTGTACCGTTACACTGTTTGTGCTCGCGTTTGTAAAATATTCCTGCGTCCCGTGACTTACGTTTGCCACCTCTGACGTGTATAAGGATACAACTGGGACATATGATAGAAAAGAGGGGGTGGCACGGTGGCATGGTGAGTAGCGCTGCTGCCTCACAGCAAGAAGGCACCACTGACAACGCGGTATTAACTACTAATCCCTTCAAAGAGAGGTTGTCTTGGGACAGGTAGCAATGCCAGTCCATGCATGTGCATTGTATTTTATTGTGGAACAAACTTTTACTTTTCAAAATCAACAAAAGCTGAATATATTCATGTGGGTTTTCACGCTCGATTCATGATGTTCTTTCAGGATAATCGTGTCGAGCGATCTCCATCTCTCCCTCGCAACGTTTCGCCTCCCACGCTGGAAGCATCATCAGGAGCCTGATAATGCCTCCAACGCGAGGGAGAGATGGAGAGATGGAGATCGCTCGACGCGGCTGTCCCGAAAGAACAGCTCTGAAGAGCAAGCATCAAAAGCTGAATAAGTTGAATTTCAATTCAATTCAACTTTATTTGTCAACTCTACCATATGTGCAGGACATACAGAGAATCGAAATACCGTTTCTCCCAGACTCCGGC
>JAZEWU010000019.1:2713709-2746335 GCA_036362915.1 Geotria australis | reverse complement strand
AAAAACTCTTCAAAAGTCACCTTTTCACCGACTCACAACAAACTGACTGAGCAGGGCTCCGCGTCTCCGAATCAACGGGTCCAACGCGCCCGGAGAAAATGCGCGCGTTACAAAAGTAGATTATTATTATAATTATATGCCCCAATGGTGTAAATACAGGCATGCATTACAAAACAGGCTAAGCTTGTACCAAGCATCTAGAGATTGAGTTTCACTTTGTGTGTGTGCAGTTAAGTGTAACAGGATGCGGGCAGTCTCTAGGATATACCTTGCTTATTTGTCCAGATTTCTGGCACACATCCCACTGATTACAGGGGGAGTTTAAGGTCACACTTTGGGCTCTAATACGATTAAACACTTGCACACTGATCTCAAACACAACATTTAAACATCCAATGCACACGCGGTAGACTACTATGTTGGGCGAAAGGGTGGTACAGTGGTAACATCTGCGCCTCACAGAAAGTCCTGCCCGAAGAAATTCGATTCCCAACTTGGGCGGCTTTCTGTGTGAAGTTTGGGTGTTCTCACCGCCTGTTCTGCGTGGGTTTCCTCTGGGTTCTCCGGTTTCCTCGCACAGCTATTGCAACACTCACTAATTAATTGGCCAATAACATCATAATACACAAAAAGTAGTGTCTGGTAGGTTGGCGTCGGCTGACTGCCTGGTTGACTTCCCCCTCCATCTCTGTGGTTGGCTCGCGCCTCCGTATCTTTGTCTCGTCCATGAACAGGCGTGGAATGTGCGCATGTTATACAGTGCATTAATATTGTTATGTTATCCAGTGCTACTCAATACATGTTTCCTTTGAAATGTTAACCGTTTATTATTTCTTATGGTTGCTATTTTAAACGAAGGCGAGTTTCTGCTATCAGCGAGCAGTGTCATAGTTTAGGTCACCTTGTATTTGTTTTATATTCAAACAAAGATATTCCTGAGAAAATGTTTAATGACCTATCTTTTCGTTTCCACGTATTGTTGTGCGTATTGGCAATTTCAGCATCCTGTCATGAAGCATATCACGCACACACACTGATTAACATTCGATACAGTAAGAGCTACAATATTCATTTATTAACTGATTGTCAGAAGCCGCTTAATCCTGTACAGGGTCGCGGTGAGCCGGAGCCCATCCCGACAGACACAGGGCGCACGGCAAGGTTATGCCCAGAATGGGACGCCAGTCCATCACAGGGCACCCGGGGGGCAATTTGGAAGGTAGTTATCTATTCTTATGTTATTGTGGGGTAAGGGTTATCACAATCGTGGGGTTGTGGTTCGATCCCCTGGCACTGCAGTTGAATTCCCCCCACCTCTGTCCATCCAGCAGTATAATTGAGCATACCGCAGATAGCCCTCGGGCAGGTCGCTTGTGATGTTGTAAAATATGTACATGTACTCCGACGTCTTCCAACCTGGTCAGAGTGGAAGAGTAGGCCAAAATACCCCCCAGATGGTCTCTCTATAGCAACCCGTAGACTGCCAGCAGTGCCACGACCGACCATTTGCATAGTTGCATCCTTATCTTCCGACGAGCCGACTCAATCCCACTTTTCAAGTTTACACTTAACTAAAACCCTCCTCCTCCTCTTCTGCCTATTATTGACCGTTAAAACTTTAGTCGCTCGAGCGTGTCTGTCAAATCTTTTCGTATTATCTCCTGTCACATTAAAATAAAAAATCCTTAATCTTTCCCGAAGTCTTAAAGCAATATACGTGAGTGTATTGAAGAGTGTTTTCAGACGTGGTTACATTCTTCAGCTCTCCAAACATGACGAGTCTTGCTGAGATTATTTTTTGTTGAGATGTGGTTGCATTTAGATAATAATAATAGCATTTTATTGAGCGCCTTTCACCCGAGGGTCACAAAGCGCTGCACAAGGGCCGCGGAGAGAATGGCATGTACTGTAAATATAAATAGTTTTGTATTCTACCGTTCTTCAAATTATTAGTTGACAGTTTAGACTGCGAGTGTTGTCGTAAGAAGATGTGGATGTGTGTGATGATGATGTGATGATTAAATGAAGCATGTATACGGTATATATTACCACACTGAGCCCTCTTTGTTATGGGTTAGAACTCGTCGTTGTGAACCCTGATATCCTGAGTTCGATTCCCACCTATAGGTAATATTAGTCACCATATTTATGCCTTCTGGCTGGGATGTAACAGCATTTCTGGACACTAAGCAGATGCATTTACATCTGATGAATTATATAGCCGCCTTCTTCTTTGCGATTCTTCGAAGCACGATGGTCAGCCTCGGGACATCGTTGTCTTTCAGCTCGGCCTCGAAGTGTTTGGTAGAACACTTCGAAGAAGAAGATCTTCTTCTAAGATGTTTGACAGCAATGCTTCATTATCGCTGTGAACAGATTTGAGTAATTGTGCTCAGAGAACATATTGCATTTCTATTGATAAAATATTTGATTTTTTTTTTATTCACGATATTATTTTAACGTAAAATGTGATTTTAAAAATACAGTCCTTTTTTAAAGCGTTAAGCTGCTGTAAAATATCGAAGGCAAAACTTGGCTTGAAAATAACACGTGCAGACCTGAGTGGTTTGAGCCAGTGTAGACAAGCAAAACATTCCGCAAATAACATACACGGTGAATGTCTTTACTGGCGGTATTTGTAAAACATTTAAAATTAGATTTGCTCTTAAGAGCTGCTCTTTCAGGATAGCTATGTCCTTGTACATAGAACCATGGAAACCTACGTGAACACAAAAAAATTAAATTTCGGAAAAATATTTTACACGATTAAATGGAATGTTTTCCCTTCTACATACATTTACTTCTTGACGTCACTAATTCCTACGTTTATGTTTGGCTCTCTGTATAGCTGTTTATTTTCATGTGCATATACTAAAATGACCCTAATGGTTTTAATAAAGTAACTGACCCAGGCGTGATTTTTCAACTTAAGACGGCATGAGGTTCGGCAGTAGACAAGTTATCTAACTGGACCAGAAAAAAGTGAAATGGAAACCAGGTCTCGGCATGGAAAGTAAATACCAAAAATGTGAATAATAAAAGTTTTATGTTTCCAGTCAGAGTTCTGCCCATGAAGACACGCAGACGTTCTGCCAAGAAGCTAGCCTAAGCCAGTTCTTGTTTAAGAACTATGGCCTGCATCTCAATAAGGATACGCCATTTATAGTGCACTTGAATGTCTCAGCAATTCGGTGCCGTACATCAGGTCGCAATCGTCACCAAGCTTTGCTGCAGTCTAGCCAAGCGGGGATCCCCAATGGCAGCCCTCCTTGTGAGGTAGAACATGCATTTATTATTGTTACTCTTACAGTTGTTTGTCCGGGAAAGCCTGACTGAGTCGACAGAAGATTCTGTAAATCTTCGCAGTAGGTCGCGATAATAATAGTATCAATTTATATAGCGCCTTTCACCCGAGGGTCACAAAGCGCTGCACGAGAGGACGGCATGTCAACAACGAAATAAAAAAACAACCAAGAAAAACCAAAGCAACATAAAATAAATGGTTAAGGTTGCTTCGAATATACTGATAGGTCGTGAAACTGGCAATCTAAAGAGCGGCCATCTTCCGATAGGTGGTGATATCGCTACGTGTAATCCCAATTCGATAATTCCCAAGTATTTTTTTTTCTTGAGATATTTAGCCAACAAAGTGTACATTGTCAAACGAAGAACCCGGAGGACACCCACGCAGAGCAGGGCAGAAAATGTGCAAAACCCCTGCGCAGAAATGTGCCCGAGTCGACAAACACAACCCAGGTCTTTCTCGCTGCCAGGCGCAAGCGCCAGCCCCTGTCACCCCTGCGGCACCCCGCATTAACGCGGCAGAACAGACCCGCGAATGGGGAACATCGCGTTCCCCAGGCGCGTCGCAGCCGCGGGTGTTGCGACACCCGCACTTTCACAGAAACATGATTCCATCTCCCCAACTTTTTCCTGAGGTCTTTGCGATTCTTCGAAGCACGATGTTAAATTACAGTTTCCCATTTTCTTACACAGCCCTGAGGTAGTCTCATATCATAAGTTGCGACACCCGCACATTCACAGAAACACGATTACATCCCCCCCCCACTTTTTCCTGCAACACCCGCGGCTGCGACGCGCCAGGCGGCTCCCCCTCGCCTCGTCTCCGTCCGTGAGGATGCTGACGCAATTGGCTCAGTCGGGCGCCGTTCGCCTAGGGTGTGGGAGCAGGAAGATGTGCAGCAGTGGCTTCGCGTCAGTGCAAGGGGCAGCAGTTGAATCCCTGGGCGAGGCAGTGGGAAAAGAAAAATAGTTGGAGGCCAATCTTCTCATTGTTTCCTTCACTGGGAATGTTATGGACTGACATACGGCCGATTGCGGTGGAATTGATAGGTCGCCATGTGTAACATTAAGCTTGCCCCCCTCCCTGCTTACTGCTGCTAAATGGAAAGCTCAGCACTGCACCTCTTGGCAGAGTGGAGCTGAAGCTCAGCTATTCTTACTGTTGTACCGATTCAAGCCTCGGCAATGTCCATAACAGTGGAGAAACTTTTTTAACGGTGTTTTGACGATGACAATGTTTTACAACTTTGTGATGGTGAAGAAAAAAAGCGTCTGCCCAGGACTGCTATAATAGCCGCCCTAGACCTTTGCTGCTCCCAGAGTGGTGCAGTGGCAACACTTGTTCCTTATGGCAAAAATCCTGGGTTTGATTCCCGACTTGGGCGCCTTGCTTTGTGAAGTTTATACTTTCTTTCCCCCTGTTCTGTGTGGGTTTCCTCAAGGTTTTTTTGCTTTCCTCCTATAGCTGAAAGAAAACAAACCGTACAATGTAACTGCTATTTGCCAAAGCATACCAATGCTGATTAATTACGTGTAAATTACTCAATTTCATTACACACAAGAACATCACTTCCCCGCTGTGAAAACTTGGCAGGACCCTCCTGAAAAATAATCTTGAGACTGCGTGAGCCTTTTCTGATTGAGCAAGCAAAATCATGAATCATAACTTTGCACTGCTCGACAGCCCCACCATTACAATAACTACCTCTCCACACACTCTGATGCAAGTCTCCCATCTTCCTCTAACAGAAAGCTTACCAGGTACTTTCACATGTCCTCTGAGGTCCTCCCTTTAATTATTTTTGGCAATTCGCATGTTTGTTGTGTCGCAGGAATCCCGTAAAGAGCTTGCAAGCTCACTGGGTATTTTTCTGCTGTAATAATAAACATCTATATATCTATATCTAACACTAAATCCTTTTTTTTCCCCCTTTCCAAACTAATAATTACTTCTTCATTAATAAACCTCTCCATAAACCTAGCCACTAGGGTTTGTGATGTCCCCAATATTCTATTGTTCTAGTTGGAATTACAGCAGGCTGTTACGAGCTGGATTTCGGGTGTCCCTATTGTGAAATTAACCAAATATGCATTAACACCGTCTGTTACAGGACGGGTGTTTATTTTGCTGAAGAATCAATGAAATCATACTGACCCATTTTTGGCAAATTTGCCAAAGGGTGTTTGTCTTGGGGGATTGGATAAAAGTTTGTTTTTAGTAGTACTCTAAGCCCCAATTTCATGGGTTGCAGTCCATTTGTGAGCAGCCTTGTGGTATTTTTCTTGTTGCCTAGTGAAAACATTGTCTGCGTGGCCGTCAAATACTCGGTTGCTTTAATGACTCGGTGTGAAGAAAGGTCTAGAGTAAAAACAAAATAACCCCTTGTTTGATAACTAATGTTCGTATTCTCTCATGAGAAGCATGAATCTTCCCGGGCTTGTTGGAATGAGCATGAATATTTATTTGCTTTATATATGTGCACGGTATTATACGCGTGAATTATCGGTGGCACAACTGAGTGATGCTATTAAGGGATTGCTTATAATGGCATGACTGTTAAAAGTAAAAATACAAGTATACTTCAAGGTTAACCAGCATATAAGTAATATCCAATAAATTCTACTTTCCATATTATTTAGGGTGTGGCATTGCTACATCTACAAATATTGTCCCATCATTTTTGTAAAAACGTATTGCAAAAATCACATTATTGACTATATGTACAAAATAATTTCTGAACATCTGCTTAAACAACTGATGTCCATCTTTACTGATGTAGGTTTTCACGGCTCGATTCATGATGGTTGCTCTTCAGAGCTGTTCTTTTGGGATAGCCGTGTCGAGCGATCTCCCTCTCTCCCTCGCGATGTTTTACCTCCCACGCCTGATGATGATGTTAACGTGGGAGGCGAAACGTCACGAGGGAGAGAAGGAGATTGCTTGACGCGGCTATCCCGAAAGAGCAGCTCTGAAGAGCAACCATCATGATGTCCATTTTCACTCAAAACAATGTTCTACGTGAGAAGCATCTATTCATAGTGAGGTTCTGTTTATGAGTTTAGGTCCTGTGAAAAGGTGTGTAAGTGGAGTGCACCCGTCGGTATGCCGGAGCAAACGAGCGGGCACATGCATCACTTACCTCAAAAGATGGCCCACGCGGAGGCGGGGGGCTCACTGGGAGTGGCTGACTTAACTAAAGACTAAGGATATTTAACATATGATTCTTTAACGAATAATTATTTTCCAAGCTGCACTAAGCCTATAACTGTCTGATCGATTAAAATTATTTTGATTCTTTTCAATTTCAATAGATTCACGGATGACTCTGGGCCAATAATGGATAGTTTTGCATAAGACATCAATGTTGTCAACATCAATTGTGTGACCCTGTTTGCAGGCATGTTCAGCCACATCTGACGCTACTGTCTGTGAATTTTTGATACTTCTTTGATGTTCTTTGATTCGTTTATGGATATTTCTACCAGTTTGGCCGACATAACATAGGCCACATGAGCAGTTGATGCGATAGACACCCTCCGTAGACAGCTTTTGTACCGAGTCCTTAGAGTTGACCACAATTCCCTCGATTTTTCGGGCTGTGCCAAATCTCACTCGGATAATTTGCTTTACCGGTACTCTGGCGATTTTGTCAATGACCCCCGCAATATACGGTAATTTGATGGTTTTTAGGACGTCAATTTCAGATTTTTCGTCACTTGGTCTGTTTTTGGTGTTCAGGGCTCTTTTAATTTGCGAGTTACTGTAGCCGTTGGAAATTAAGGCTCGTTTCACATGTTGGAGCTCGCCTCTCAGACTGCTTTTATCAGATACCGGTTTTGCGCGGTGTATGAGAGTTTTCACCAGAGCGGAGTTTTGTGAGGGGCGGTGGTGGGATTCTGCATTCAGGTAAGCATCGGTGCGTCTTTTTCCTGAAGACACTGTGAGCTATTTTTCTTGTTTGGACCTTTTGACAATAGAAGCATCTATTGTCAAACTGTACAGTTAAGCGCCTGCTAGTCTAACATTCATCATAACGGTGCTGTTCCACAGCACATGGCGTTATGTTCATCGCCATCTTAGAAATATCCAGACTTCTTTGCATTGCTGCGATGTCACTTTTTACGGGAGTTTCCCGATGTTGCCACTATTGCTCCACAAATTTTAAGCAGGTGATCTGTCATTTTATATCATTATTGAGAACAAACAATGTAAAGCCCTCGGATATACGTACGCACAGTAAAGTCAATTTTCACTTTTAACCACTACGTGTGTAATAGATGAAGTTTAATGATTGGCTTAAAATGCTTAGTATCCACAGAATAGAGCTGTAATTTTCGGCAGAGTCGAACATTATTTGAACTCCTGACCCACACTAACTTAGAAAGCTATATTATTTATTTTTAACGCATTCTTTATGTAACATCATTTCACTTTTATAATATTTTTCTTCGTCTAAAAACTGCAAAAACAAAGATAAATGCAAATTCCAACATAATCAAACACATTATCGTCGCACGACATTACGTATGAAGCAGAGCACATTATTAACAAATTAAACACTGACACATTTCCTGACATTATGAAATCATTTTACTATTCCTGGTCGAGACATTTTGAGCGCCGTTCCAACAACATCAAAATTAACTTTAAACGCCCAACATTTTCTGGGCCTTTTCTGAAAATGTCCTTATTTCAGCTGTTTTGTTTAACGAGTGGGCAAATCATCAGCACTGGCCTCATCTTGTAATAGCCCCTAAATGAAAGAAAGTATGCACTGCTCTCCGTGTGATATAATTATTATGGATGTGTGTGATTTATATGCATGCCATTCGCGTGTTACATGCGAACGCTGCACGCTGCCAGTGGCTGCCTTTATTTTGGATGTCCGCATTGCACTCGCGATTATTAAATAAATATCGTTATTTTAAATAATTTATTAAGCCAGGTGCCATGGGATTTCTGCCCACAGTGTGTGGCTGTCCTCTCACTCAGTTCTTGGCATTACATGTTGGATTAGGGAATCATCATGAAATTGGCTTCAATTTCCTTCGATTTCAAAATTCATATAAATCTAGAAGAAACAAAATTGGCCTGAAATTCCTGTGAGTACGTATTTGGGGGAATAGTGCAAAGGGGGCATAGAAAACATAAACCTTTTTTTCGTTGTAAGTTCACCCCATGTTAGATAGATAGATGTTTATTATTACAGCAGAAAAATACCCAGTGAGCTTGCAAGCTCTTTACTTTGGCACACATTTTTCAAATAAACAAGTAAAAATACCCATAATTGCACACATTTTTCAAATACTGTTATTCATTGCGATGGTGAAAAAAGCGTGGCGCAGTGGTAACATCTGCGCCTCACAGCAAGAAGGTCCTGGGTTCGAATCTCAGCTCGGGCGCCTTTCTGTGTGGAGTTTGTGTGTTCTTTTCCTGTTCTGCGTGGGTTTCCTCCGGGTTCTCCGGTTTCCTCCCACAAGTAAAAAAAACACTCATTAATTATTTGGACGATAACATCATAATATATAGGAAGCGGTGTGTGGCAATATGGCGCCGGCAAACCGCCTGGCTGCCTCCTCCGCCTCTCTGCACTTTCCTCGCGCCTCTGAGTCGTTCTCTCGTCGATGAATACCTTCGACATTGAATGAATATGTGTGCATTATAACTGTAAAATTATTATTATTAAAACATATTATAGGTAGCGTAATCAACGTTGAGAGGGAATCGTGCAACATTTGGAACATTTCAAACTCAAATCACAAAATCAAGAATTGCAATCACAATTAGCCAGAAATTTCGAATCTTACTGGCATCTGTGATTGCCGTTCTGAGCTTAGCACTTGTGGTACGGCACGTTTGTGCTCGTGTGTGGTAAGGAGAGCGAGAGAGAGAGAGTGTGGCCCTCATCAGGACATTGATCCGCTCCCCTTGATACTGCCCAGTCTCCGTCCCTTGATTAGCCCACATATGAAATCATGCTACAAGAATGTGTGTTTTGGCTTTTTGGCTACCGACTCTACGCAAATGTTTTGCTGGTCCAGTGCATAAAGCCCATCACCACAGCTGCCCGAATCGTGTTGGACTGTGTGAAGGGTAAAGTTTTCTTTGGGCAACTTGATTAAACTGGGAAATGGCCTAGACTCGCAACATTTCGTGTAGGTTGTTCGTACAAATTTTGAAGTCAACTTTACTCTTACGTGCGTAAATTATTTTTTTTCCATACTCGGCTCCACACGCCGACTGTTGGCAGTAATGTACGCTGTAAGCAAATGTCAGAAAACACTTTAAATGTGGCTGTAAAGGCATTTAGTGGGTTTAACTGCACTATGCATATGGAAAAATCCAAGCTGCCTTCAGTGTTTTAATGCTGAGGCTCGCGCTGGAAAGTAAGAGTGAGATCCGGTAATTTTGGCGACATCGTGATCATGTCTAAGGAGCTTGTTTTGTTTGGCAAGTCGCAGGCAGCATATGTTACCTTGGGATCTCATTTACAATCAATAAAACCTTTCCAGTGGAAATTTTCTGACATTTTGATACCAAATTAAAAATATCACAGTATAGCAATTAAAAAAACCGAAACTCAAAATTACATGTTTCTATTCCCTGTCAGAGAATGTCTTAAACCTCAACAAATAAAATGTTTATCGTCAACTATTGAAATTTGTATGACAAATTAAGGAATGTTAGCTAATGGCTAAATGTAATGGCATGCAATACTTCAGCCAAAATTCTAAAGTTAGGATAAAAAATATTGGAAGTAATAGACTATTCACAATAATTATGTATGCTTTGATGTGTCAAAGAAGCTTAAATGCTAAAACACACTGTCTATAAATTTCTGTCTCAATTATAAAGTCACCCAGACTGCGTTCTCTGTTACCATACAATGATGCATCAGATGTGAAATGGTCTCACGTTTAAAATATAAAACTAGGTGCAATGTGAATGTCTGTTGGTGAAACAAACAAAACAAAAAAACAACTGGATTTCAGAATGTCTTACTTGATGTTCTGTCTTTGAAAATGACAGTGGGTCTTTGTTGCGACGCTTTGTGTCAGAAGGTCATTCCCCCCCTTCTGTATTGATGCCTTTTCATGTATAGTCTGCTGGCTGTTTCTCTGTAAAAAGGCTATTATTCAGAAGGAAAGGAACATCTTGTTTGGAGCAAATGACGGCCGGTGACAGGGAGCAGGTGGGTAGAGCAGAGGTGACTCAAAGGCTGAAGTTATGGATGTCTTTAGACTCAGGATTGGTCACAAAGGGGGCATTCTGGGGTGGACTGATGAGTCTGATGAACTGCTCTGTAATTGATTCCTTATGCCTCTGGACGTTTAAATGCTTGTTGGAACACTGTTAATGTGCACGGTTCGTTTCTGCCCACAACTAAATGACCATAAATTTGCCTGATTGCATCAGATCATGAAACCTGGTTAGTGCTTGGATTGCTGACCACCACGGCTTGCCAGGCATTGTAGGCATGGGGCTGTGAAGTGGTTGGGAGATGGCATTGCTGCGTGGGTTTTTTCCCTTACTACTTTTGCCCCCCGAACATATTTAAACTTACTGCACGGAACTGGCCAAAAATTCCGATGCAAAACTCCAAATAACGGAGTCCTGAAACTCATTGAAGTTTTCCTGGGTATATAACTGGCGCTTAGTTTTTTTTTAAGAAAGCTGACATTTGTTTGATGTTATACAGTTGTGTATTATACATGAGTAAGATTAGTTATTTTACTTTCGGCAATATTGTAATGCAGATCTCGTCCAAGAACATCATATTAGTATTTATTTGTATAAAACAGATTTTTTATCAAAGTAGTTTAGCAATTGAGTCTTTGCCTATCGGTGAGTCATAGCGTTAGTGCCGATGGTTACATTACAATACAGACTTAATTAAACATAACAAGGCATCTGTAGAACTGCGTCCTCGATTTGATGCCAGGAGCGTAGTGTGCTATTGGAGGTCAGCATTCAACCATTCAGCAAGAAGCCCTCTTAACCTGCCTGCCCCCACAATCCCAGGAATTAACTGTTGCCCTCTCTTGTGAAAGGGTGATTGACAAAGCATTTCACAGAAGACACTCTATACAGCTCCTTTTCTCATGTCAACCACTGGAGGGTCACTTGAGCAGGTCGCTCCTGAAGTTTAACCTTGCGCTGCCGCCCCAGTTTTATTTACTTCCAAGTCGTCTTCTTCTATTTGTTTTCAACCACTCCCGCCCCCCCACCGTTCCAACCCGCCTTCCCCCAGTCGCCCACCCTATCTCGTCGTTTGTTGTACCGCAGGAATCCCGCATCCGAAGCTTGCAAGCTCACTGGGAATGATCTGCTATAATAATACATGTCTATCTATCTGTCTGATGGTTGCTTTTCAGAGCTGTTGTTTTGGGATATCCTCGCGACGTTTCGCCTCCCACGTTGGAAGCATCACCAACGTGGGAGGCGAAACGTCTCGAGGGAGAGATGGAGAGCGCTCGACGCGGCTATCCCGAAAGAACAGCTCTGAAGAGCAACCATCATGAATCGAGCCGTGACGAACCCTCATCGGTATCTCTCCATCTATATACCGCCACTGCCCTCATGTTCTTATTCTAGGTGACGGGCGCAAGCAGACAACTTGGACTCGTTTTCATGTCTCGCTTCCCGGAATGGCACGGGACTCTGCGGACCGTGACGTTCCGTGCCTCGGTTACAAGCGCGCGCCTGTTCTCCGCTGCCCCGGTTAGTAAATCGGGTCCAGCTGGGCGGAGGGCACTCGCCGAACGAGGTGAGGTGTCGTGCGTTCACACCCTCGGAGCAGCCAGGGGCGTCGCAGCCGCGGGTGTTACAGGATAAAGTCGGGGGGGAATCATGTTTCTGTGAAAGTGCGGGTCTCCCAACATGTGATATGAGACTACCTGAGGAAAAAGGGGGGATGGAATCATGTTTCTGTGAAAGTGCGGGTGTCGCAACACCCGCGGCTGCGACGCGCCTGCTCGGAGCGCTCCACGGCGGCGGCACGGCCATCCATCACGCTCAAACGAGACCCCGCCGCTCGAACCCTATCTCCTTGTGTTGCTGACCCGCGCCGGCCAAAGATAAACAAATGACGTGATTTAATGTCATCCCCGCGGCGCGTTTTCATCACTCCTCCACCATTGCGGACGTACGTTATTTACGCGCTCGGCTTATTTTAAATGCGTAGTGGTCGAGGCGTGTGGGCTGCTGCCGCGCACCGGGCTTGCCAGTCCAGAGCAGTCTTGCAACCACTTGCTCGCGCCACTGCTGGTAGGAGGGCCTCTACATTATTCGATTGAACTCGAGACAGCTACCCGAGAGGGCATTTTGTCCGACTCTTCCAGGCTGGCTTTATGGAAGAACTGAGAGTACCCGCACTTTACGCCACCGCCTCCACATGACCTGCCGATCAAATAACCGCAGCTGCGCCGGTGTTTAACACCACTGAGCGGACAGAGACGGGGATGAATTTAAGCACCTTCACACATTGTTTAAACTGCCACGCTTCATGAACCATTCATTTGATGGATTTTTTTGGACTGATGTAGGACTTCACGGATCGATGTACGAGAATTGCTCTCTAATTATCGGGATAGGCGTGTCGAGTGCTCCTCCTCTGTCCTTCGCGACACAACGGAGGCGTTCTGACACTCAGAACGCCTGAGGATGTCTTCAACGTGAGAGGCAAAACGTCGCGAAGGAGAGAGAGGAAGCACTCGACACGGCTATCCTGAAAGAACAGCTTTTGAAATCAATTCTCCGACTTGATTTATTTTAATGCATGACACGTAGGATTATTGTTCATTATGCTGCATTGGTTAATTGGCCTGCGGACAAAATTGCCCCCTGTGCCATGTCATGTACTGGCGTCCCATCATGGGTATAGATCTGCCTTGCGCCCTGTGTCTGTCGGGATAGGCTCCGGCTAACTGCGACCCTGTACAGGATTAACCAGTCTCCGACAATGGATGGATGGTGAGAATTTGCCAATTATATGATCACGTTAAAAGGGTTCAACACACGCACCTTTTCACTCTGACGTTCTCGCACTGAGCTCAGCTCTGTGCCTCTAAATCTGCTTCCCGTCCTTCACCAACGGTGGCATCTTGGCGCACATTAGAAATTCTGTTATTACTCTCCATGAAGAAATCCGGTGCGAGTGAAACGGCAAAATAACGTTATAAACGCTAGATAAACATCGACTGCATAGGAGAGACTTTTGTTAGCGAGCTACTATGCTGGTTGACAAGGTACACAGGGGGCCAGCTGTACCAGGTCCAGCAGCCTTTGTCTCCCACATACCGGTGTTGACACACCTGCAGCAGGTACTCACTCACAGGCGATGTTTACAAGCGTGAGGGCCAGGCCGGGTGCCGATTCAACCGCTGTTGTTCATGGCCGGGAGTCAAACCCAGCGGAAAGGGGCACATTGCACCATCATTACCAACGTACTCTAAATATACAAATAGTTCCGTCTTGAATTTGTTGAGTACACAGACGTCGCTGACCATTAGAATAAGTCGATCTCATTTCTAAGCTCAGAATGTTATGGGGTTTTTTTAACGCCCATTTTATAGAATGGCGCGATGCTATAGCTATGGGAACATAGATGTTTATTCGGATTTTTATTGATGAATTGTTACATGTACTGTGTGCCACTCTCATCATCATACGTCTTGATCATTCCATTGCTGGATGAAATCCTTCCCAAGCCTCCACCTTCTTTCATGATCATACCACGTTTTGGAACTTGAAATCGATGTACATGATATAGGTTTTCACAGCTCGATGCATGAGAATTGTCTAGTGCTTGGCACAGGTATCCTGAAAGAACAGACTAAATTACGCCCGGTGCCCTGGCGTCAAATCCGGGGTGTGGCCCTGCCTTGTACCCTGTGTCTGCCGGGATAGGCTCTGGCTCACGGCGACCTTGTACAGGATTAATTGGTTTCTGACAATGGATGGATAGATTCTGTTGTCATAAGCATGTTCACATCCTGCCTAGAGTTGCTGCACTCATTTGTAGACATTGCCACATTTAATGCAGTTGTCACCACATGACCGCCTCATTTGAGACAATTTAATTTATCTTCGTAACCCGAAAATCCCAAAACACGAACAATCAGTTTTCTGCTCTTTTAATTTGCATTTGTGCAAGGGCACCACTTTTGTTGATCATGTCACAGGTCTGCCATCTAGTGGGATAAATCTGGAGAGAATGAAATTACATTAATACTCGGGTCTTGCCTCATTTGTTAAGTTTTGTTTTTACTGAACTAGCATATGCGTGAGATTTAGATTTATTAAAATTCTTTACTTGGCGATACATCGTTCTATGCAGGACTTCAGTTTGCATAGTAATTAACCTAACTGCTGGTATTATAATCTAAACAAACTGTTTCCCAGTCAGGGCAGTGGAAACTTTTGACAAGTGTATGTACAAATATGTCATTGCCACTGTCCACACAGAGTTAAATGTTTTCACATATTCATATAATCTAGATGTATGTAGGGTATAAACACGACCGTTTGTCAAGGTTTTGTGCAAAGCAGTGGGCATATTTGTGTTGTAGAGAGACAGTCAGTCATAGGCAGAGTGGGGGTCAAGGTAGAAGCGTTCACGTCGCGACCCCTGTCAGGTAATACTTGGTGTTGCCTGCGAATTCTACCAAACACTTCAAAGCCAAGCTGAAAGACAAGGATGTCCAGAAGCTGCCCATCGTGCTTTGAAGAATCGCAAAGAAGAAGATAGGCAGAGTAATTAAGGAAAATCGTGATCCTGGTAGAGTAAACAATAACCTAAAAAAGAGAGGCCCTTGCTTTTGAGGAACATTTGGCACCATATTACGCTGTTCAGACGTTATATAAAGTCAAACAACATTGTATAATAAGGAACGTTGCAACCTTGACGATTAGACTCCGATGCATGATTGATTTGCTTTTCAGACTTATATGTGACAGGGTTCGCTGAAGCCGTTTTTAAAGCTACACAGCGGTTGCTTTTTTTTCCTTGTTTTTAATTTTTTACTCGAAGCAGCAGAATTAAAATTGTAGCAGTATTTCCGGAGCAGAACGAGGGAAGCATTGTTCTTCATCGTTTGATAATTTTCTTGGATAGGACAAAGCATGAGCCACACTATCTCCAACTAAAACACTCCATGTGTTAGGCATTACGAAGAATCCTGGAGCAGAAGGAAATTTATGGGAGCAATATTACGGCTCCGCTGGGAAACATTAGTAATAAATCGCTATTAAAGCTTGGGACACGTGCTGAGACTCAGGTGTGCCCCGGGTTTACGGCCGGTGTGGATGGGAAGGCTAAACGGTTGTTGTACATCCACATTCTGGGTGGTGCTTGGCTTAAAAGAAATAAATAACGCCGTAAAATGAGCAGTTAGCTGCTTTTATGATTGCCTGGAGTGCTGTTAAATTTTCCTTGAGTAAAGGTTTTGGTGGCGAGGTGACGTTATTTGTGTTTTTTTTTCGGATAAAGCATGGCTAACCTCCCAATGATAGTTTTTTTCAGTTTGAGACTGAAAAAGTTCTACTAATGACAGGGCAAGCGGTTTTGAAAATGGATGGATCGATGTAAGTTTTCACGGCTTGATTCATAATGGTTGGTCTTTAGAACTGTTCTTTCGGGATAGCCGTGTCAATGATGCTTCCAACGTGGGAGGCGAAACGTCACGAGTGAGCGAGGGGAGAGCGTTCGACACGGCAATCCCAACAGAACAGCTCTGAAGAGCAACCATTACCGCTTAAGATGTTCTTTGGCATTCACCCCGGTGGCTGTTGCTTACACGGCGCTCACAGTCGTACGTTTAATGCGCTCGGTTTACGAATATCTCCTTTTTTTCCCCTAAATACATTTTCATCTTTGTTGTTTACGTCTTCCGATGCGTTTTTTTTTTTTACCTTCTCTTCCCAGTTAATATTGGGCCGCAAAGAAAACAACAAAACGGCGCTCGAAAAGCCACGGAAACTTGGCCGTGTGACGCCAGCTCACGCTCAGGCACCCGCTGCGTTGCCACGGTCTCGTGGAATGTTTCGTCCCTTAGAGCGAGGAGACGGGGAGAGTGACGTTAAACGTCTCCACCGCGGGTCCTGGGCCCCACACGTGGCGGCCGCGAAATGCCCCCCGGCATCGGAGGGAGAGCTCTGAACCCAGGTGAACGCGTTGCCACAAATCCTGAGGGGGGTTTGGGCGGCACGGTGGCGTAGTGGTTAGCGCTGCCGCCTCACAGCAAGAAGGTCCCGGGTTCGAATCCCGGCTCGGAGGCCTTTCTGTGTGGAGTTTGCATGTTCTCCCCGTGTCCGCGTGGGTTTTCGCCGGGCACTCCGGTTTCCTCCCACCGTCCAAAGACATGCTGCCAGGTTATTTGGCCTATTGAGTAAAATTGCCCCAGAGGTGCCCTGCGATGGACTGGCGTCCCATCCTCGCCCTGTGTCTGCCGGGATAGGCTCCGGCTCACCGCGACCCTGTACGGGATTAAGCGGTTTCAGAAAATGGATGGATGTTTTTTCCTTCCGAAATGCAGGGTCACTGATATTAATGGATTACGGACGACCGCACAGACGTTTATGTTTGTGATTAATAGGGCGAACATTTACACTTTCTCCGGTTAAGAATGTTGTCCCTATTGGTAGTAAATCTCATGCTTTGTACTGGTTGTGGTTTGAAACCTCAGCCAGAGAGGAAGGAAAAGGGAAAACCACCTCAATGTTGATCCTTCCATAGATACGGATGGAGCTCGAGTCATGTACCTGCGCTTTGTCAGAGCATTCGGACAAAATAATCAAATCTGCGGTGTTCTTGGCCTTCACTGAAATCAGGCTGATACCTTATTCACGGAGTGAATGTTCACATTCACGGTAACGTAATAAGAATTGAGCCACATGGTAATGATTTCTGTAACTTTTAAAATAAACAACAATGCACCTTCTTTGTGCACTTTTGGGTCATACCGTGCGTTGTTCGGCACAATGTCCAACATTTTGTTCCACATGCTGGAAGCTTTTTCAGGCACTTTTAATTCCCAGAACGCAGGGGGAACTGTCAGGCAGCATGACAAACAACACGCGGGATAACTGAAAACACATCAGAGAGATAGACGGCACGGTTTTGAAAACCTACGTAGTGGCATTACAATGTAACGGCTGATGGTTGCTCTTCAGAGGTGTTCTTTCGGAATAGCCGTGTCCAGCGGTCCTCCTCTCTCCTTGGCGACGTTTCGCCTCACACGTTGGAAGCATCATCAGCTCTGAAGAGCAACCATCATGAATCGAGCCGTGAAAACCTACATCATTATAATGTAACGGCTCTCACTTTTAACGTAACAAAAATAGAGAAATTGCTCTCGAGCTGCTCTTTCCGGATAGCCGTGTCGAGCGGTCCTCCTCTCTCCTTCGCGACGTTTCGTCTCCCACGTCGGAGGCATCGTCAGGCTCGAGGCAACGTCTTGAGAGCAATTCAAACATCGAACCGTGAGAACTTACATCGCCGCATAACAGAAGTAATACTATGCAGCACTGCACGGCGGTCGAGATGGAGAAGCGTTGGGAAAGTGAAATAAAACTCGGTCATAGTTTGAGGCAACGACTAAGGACTCTCTTTAGCCTGTACGTGCATGTGGGAGAGGAGTTGGCAAAGCAGACTGGGTCCAAGAGAGAGGTGTTGATTTGACAGTTTTTCTTTATTTATTTCGGAAACCCCTGAAAACCAAGAATCACGCAGCCACAGTGGAGTTGGACTTTCCAATTAAGCTAAACTAATGCTATTACACGAATACCACGTGTCAGTTGACACACAATTTAAGGCAAAAGGAGATATTACATTCTCCGTAATTGCTTGGCATGGAAACCCAGACTGCTAATGGCTCGAGAGAGCTGCCTGTAATAATTATGACGCTAACAATCCGACAAACTTGTCGGTGCCCTCAGTAACGCGACACACCGAACATGTGTAAACACCAGACAGCGGGGGAGTTTTCTTTAAAATTCTGCAGAAATTCCCCGGGAGATCGTATAACTGTGGCTAAAGCAAGAATCGGCCTCGCTCACCGCTAATTTGATTATAGCAAAGAGCTGCCAATGTCACTTCTCTGCCAAAAAAAAGAAATGCTGCGGATTCTAATGAGTAACATTGTTGGGACATTTAAAAGCGCCCTTTTGTTACATTTTCCGTGGCAGTTAACGAAGAGCCGTGCGGGTTTACTTAATTCCTCTCAATTTATTTGTCGTTGTGCTTCTTGTGGAAGCGTAGATGCGGAGCTATTTCCACGCCTTTCCAATGAATGGATTCATTTAAAAGCAATAACAGTGTTGTGAAAAACAACGGAAAGCTGATCTTTAAAAAAAATAAATCCGATTTCTAATAAAAAATCGTGCTCGCACGATGCACATTTATGTCGTAAAACACGCCGTACTGTTGCTAACATTTGCCCATTGTAAGTACTTAATGCGTTGACCCTTGCGTATTGTTAAGAGTTTAACTTTTTAATAGGCGGACTAATTATTGCTACATTGGATCCAATGTCTGCGCAGCGACCAGATGGCTTTCACATATACACGCGCGCACACGCACAGCGGTACCACCACCCGTCGTCTGTACATTTGTTGTTGGTCTGTTAGCGCCGTGAACTCGCGCACTTGGGATCGTTCGAGGTACAAATTCTCAGTCGGGATGTGCGTGGGAGGAGATGCGGGGGGGGGATGGTTGTGGGGTGGCGGTTAAACGGCAGGGCCAAGAACACTTGTTCCCCACGACCCTTACATTTAAAACAAAATACATTTCACTTCAATCAATTCAACACGCAGTCGGATTTATACGCATTGGACGAGCACCAGCTGTAAGCCGACTCGGCCGCGCGTCGAAGGGCGTGGAGGGTTCGACCGGGTTTTTTTTTGTGTTTTCCTGCTGGCTGGCTTGTCTGGCGAGGCTCGCTCTCGGCGTCAGTGTGTGGATGAGTGTGTGTGTGTGTGCGTGTGGCTCAGTTGTTAGCGCGCTGGGCTACAAATCTGGCGGCCCGAGTTCGAATGCCGCTCACGGCCACCAACACCAGTGACGTTTTTTCTGAACCTCCCCTCGGTTGACTCGGCCACTGGGGAGACAAAGGCGACCGGGCGTGGTGCTGGTCACCCACCCTCTCGCGTGCCGCGTCGACCTTCATAGGTGCTCGTCGACGGCACTTGCCCCTACAGTCTGTTAAGGCTATACGGGGGATCTTTGCCTGTGTGCGTGCGCGTACGTCTGTTGAGAATGCGTGAGTGTGCTCCCCGTGGCACGGCCCGGGACCGATACGCGGGGCAGGGTGAGTGGAGGCCGGCCGGGAACACCCCCCACCACCACCACCAACCCCTTACAAGTGGACCTCATTTCATTCCAGAGAGAGGCCAGTAGGAGAGAATTGACGAGCGGGTTTTGAGGACATTCGTCAGCACGCGTACATATGTGTGTGTGTGTAATGATGGCAGAGTCGGGAGCTCAGGTGGTGCATCTGCCAGTCATCTCGGTCAGGCAGCCCATGACACATGGGTCTGTCCTGTGACCTCCTGTCGGCGAGCCTTCGACACTTCATGTGACGGCCTCAAGGTGGATATGGCCTGGCACTGTGGCCGCAAAGTGCACACTAGGCCTGACACAGGCGCCGTGGAGACGTCACCGCTATATAGTCGCGAATCGCAGTTGTTGCTTGTTGTTGGACCGATGTAGGTTTTGACGGCTCGATGCATCATAGTTGCTTTTCGTAACTGTTCTTTCGGGACGGTTGAAGGAGAGCGGGGGACCGCTCGCCACGGCTATGCCGAAAGAACAGCTTTGAAAAGCAACTATCACACGTACACGTGTGTAGAGTAAAATCCCGATTTAACGGACCGCTTTTCGAGAGGCTTCAGAAGCCACGGACGCCACCCGCTACTTCCTGACGAAATCCCGACTAAATTGCCCCAGATTCAGATAATCGTCCCTGGTGTTGGAAGCGAGCGTGAACGGAAGTTTGGCCGCCGGGTTCGTAGAGCAGTTCGCTCAGCACGCCTGTACCGCTCCCTATATATATGTTCACAGAGAGAAAACTCGAATGCAGTAGTATTGGGATCAGATTGAATATCTAGCGGCGCCCCTGCGAGTTAGCCGCGGCGCGCACTTTGGGAACCACTGTGCCTCGCTAACCCAGCCACTCATAGCCGTGTGGCCAGGCGCGTCGCAGCCGCGGGTGTTGCGACACCCGCACTTTCACAGAAACATAATTCCGTCCCCCCCACTTTTTCCCGAGGTAGTCTCATGTCATATGTTGCGACACCCGCACTTTCACAGAAACATGATTCCGTCCCCCCCACGTTTTCCTGCAACACCCGCGGCTGCGACGCGCCTGCGTGTGGCCCACAACCGTCTCCGCTTGTTTGGGGTGGGGGGGGGGGTTGGTCCGGGGGAACCTGCAAGAGCCCCCGGGGCCTTGTCGTGTGCCGCACGAGCAATGAAACCCAAAACTGAGCAGAGCTCCTGATCTGCGTCAGAGACGCTTTTGCAAATTACGCATTATATCCGTCAGGCGGGCTCCTACAAGGACGACCGACGCGGGCTGGGCCGCGTGCCAAAGTCGAGGACAACACGTGACGCTCACGCACGGCCCGTGCGTTACATTCGTATGAAGTCATTTGCATTGCGTGAACAGCGGTGTCAATATCCACAGTACCGGGCGCGTCGCAGCCGCGGGTGTTGCAGGAAAAAGTGGGGGGGATGGAATCATGTTTCTGTGAAAGTGCGGGTGTCGCAACACCCGCAACACCCGCGGCTGCGACGCGCCTGCATTGTACAGCTGATTGCAACTATCGGCGAAACGTCGTACCGTCATTGCAAATGTAGCGGGTTCGCGCTTCAACATACCGGTGTGCTGATGAAGTGGTAAATTAATCGGCGCGTTTTGTTTCACGTCACAAGCCTTACTAATTGGCAGTGTCGGGTGGAGGCGCGTTGAGGACGCTTATATATTGTTTTTACGTAACTTAACGCGTAAACTGAGTCATACATTGGTCACGAAAGCCTTCGTGTTAAATTTACGGTATAAATAATGTGAATAACTTGCATCCGTCAGTGGGCGCACCGCTGCGAGTGGAGGCCTCTCCACGTTGTTGTCGAAGCGTGTTTTTTCTAACATCCCTCGGCACACCGGTTCCGCGCCGATTGGTACAGGAGGTTGTCCAGGACTAGTTCTGAAATCACTCAGCCCGTCGATGTTAGTCTTGACTGGGAATCAGATTTAAGCCACCAGGTTCGTGGCGAAGTGTGCGAATCGTTGTGCCCCCCCTCCCCTCGTTGTATACAGTTGCTGCATTGTACCGATGTAGATTTTCAAGGCTCGATTTATCGTGGTTGCTCTTCAGAGCTGTTCTTTCGGGACAGCCGTGTCACTGAGCGATCTCCTTCTCTCCTTCGCAACGGTTCGGCCTCCCACGCCCTGACGATGCTTCCAACGTGGGAGGCGAAACGTCGCGAGGGAGAGCCCGAGTTCGCTCGAGACGGCCGTCCCGAAAGAACGGCTCTGAATCTAGCCGTGAAAACCTACGTCAGACTGTCTTGCCAGGTCGCCGGCCAGTGAGTGTAAGCGGGCATTTCTGGACGTTGAGTTCCCCATGGTTTGGCAGCCGCGGTCGCGAAGCCGGGAGCTGCTTTTCATCTCCCGCTGGTGTATTGGTTGGCCGCACCTGCCGGGCGATATTCCAATGCCCTTCAAAGCGTTGGAACATCGTCTGCAGCCACCGAAGACAACCTGTTGCACGGAGACGCTATCCAGGCTCGAACTTGATGAGCTTCGGAGATCTGGCACAATGCGCCGCATTCCGGCGCGTTCGTCACGTGTGGACACACGCGCGTAGTATGTGTGCGTAAATCATCACATGTAAATAATATTTGAAATGCACAGCTGCAGTTTTATATACATCCTGTGCTAACAAGGCTGTTGAAGATGATGGAAAAAAAGGCTGTTTTTTTGTTGTTAAGCCCACTAGTGCTCTGTCCGTATAAACGCTCGTTAGGGTTACCTAATTGTATGAAAGGAGATGTTGCCTTTGAAGTGAGTGCAGAGGAATTCCACATTGGAGCCGTGTTTATCTTCAGCCAGATCCAGGGCTCGCTAAGTGGGAAACATTGTGACGGTTGCTAGCTCAACCTGAGCTCCGTGGTGTGCGATCAGAATTCGGGTAATCGCCAAACAACCGTCACTGACCTTCACAAAGGATTGGATTCGAAATCAGCTGTTCCAGGCTGAGCTAAAATTTCACACTATAACTTAAATCCCCCCTGCAACTCCCAAACGGACATGAGATCCCCTGAATAACACGCCTGGGTCACGGCCAATTCTGCTGCGTTGAATCCGCTGCTGCAGCCCGTGACTGTATCCCTTCACGGCCCTCGCTCCAACAAGGCTACAAATAATCATCGTTGCTATGTCCTTTAGTGTGGAAAGCCTCACCGAGTTCCGAGACACATTTTAAAAAGGAGCACGCTGCCGTGAGATGTGTCGCGGTTTCGTTTTGTATTGAAGAACGTTGGGAATTACACTGCGATGGGAAGAGGGACATGCATTAACAGAACATTGGCAGGTTAATGGCGAAGTCAGACTGTGCTGATGTAGCTTTTCACGGCTCGAGTACGTTTGAAGCAGTGGAAGCAAATCTCACCTCAGCCCTAGATGAGCTACACCTCTACTATGAGCGCAACCACCTACATGCCAACCCAGCGAAGACTCAAGTCTGCTCTTTCCATCTCAGGAATCGTGAAGCCAACCGACCTCTTAACATCAAATGGTCTGGAACACCACTTGAGCACCGTAAGCACCCTGTCTACCTTGGAGTAACCCTGGACCGCACTCTCTCCTTTAAGGAGCACGTCAAAAACACCAAATTGAAAGTGGGTTCCCGAAACAACATCCTACGAAAACTGGTCAACTCCAAATGGGGAGCCACAGCACACACATTAAGATCTACTGCTCTGGCCTTGTGCTATTCCTCTGCGGAGTATGCATGTCCTGTCTGGGAGAGGTCAACCCATGCCAAGAAACTTGACCCGGCATTGAACAACACCTGCCGCCTGATCACTGGCTGCTTGAAACCCACACACACAAACAACCTGTACCTCCTCGCTGGCATTGCCCCTGCTGATATCCGACGGGAAGTGGCCAGTCGAGTCGAGATGACAAAGGCTACTGGCGATGAACGCCACCTCCTTCATGGACGTCAACCCCCGGCCCAACGACTGAAGTCAAGAAGAAGCTTCCTCAGCCATGTGCAGCCCCTAACAACATCTCGAGGGGAAACCAGACTCCAGCTCTGGACGGAAAAGCTTGAGAGTGACCCTCCTGCAACTGGCATGGGAATCCCACCTGCTGAAGACTTCCCTCCTGGCTCAGATGCACCATGGATTCAGTGGAAGACACTCAACCGCCTGAGAACTAGAACGGGACGATCAAAAGATGCTTTGGTCAGATGGGGCTACAAGACCGGCCCAACCACCTGTGAATGTGGAGAAGCAGACCATACTATGGAACACTGCCTTGTCTGTGCTCTACTACCCAACCTCTGCAGCTCAAAAGACCTTGCGGAGTTCAATGAAAATGCAAGGGGCTGTGTAAGAAAATGGGAAACTGTAATTTAACATCGCGCTTCGAAGAATCGCAAAGAAGAAGAAGACGGCTCGATTAATGATGGTTGGTCTTTCAGATCTGTTCTTTCGGGAAAGCCGTGTCTTGAACTCTCCCTCTCTCGCTCGCAACGTTTCGCCTCCCACGTCGGAAGCAATGGTATATCGAAAGATCAGATCTGAAGAGGAACCATTATTTGTCTTACTGCCATTTTCTGGCCACTTTACAACGCTGTGGCATTTGTACTAATCTTTAAATGCAGCTGTATATCAATAGTCTGTCGAAAGAGCGGGACGTGCATCCATCATAGGGAACCACAAAAACACGCAGAACACACACACACACGCGCCACATGTCGATGTTTACATTGGTGAGGTCAGGTATTGGCAGGGGGTCAAGGTAGAAGCGTTCACGTCGCGATCCCTGTCAGGTAGTACTTGGTATTGCCTGCGAATTCTACCAAACACTTCGAGGCCAAGCTGAAAGACGACGATGTCCAGAAGCTAGCCATCGTGCTTCGAAGAATCGCAAAGAAGAAGAGGTATTGGCAGGAGACGAAGGCCTTGAGCCTCGGCTGATCCTATCAGACAGGGAATCGGCAGCACGGACTGCTTGTGGGCGGAAAATTCCAGACTGTAGGGGCAGCAGTAGAGATGAAGATACCTCCTTATGGTGGTAATAACAATAATAATAGCATTTACAGAGCGCCTTTCACCCGAGGGTCACAAAGCGCTGCACAAGGCCGTCGAGAGAACGGCAAATCTGTGCGACCCATAAATCTACAAGGTGCTGCAGTTTATGACTACGCAACTTAAGTCTGTCGTCTTCAGACCAGTCCAGTTACTCACCGATTATCCGTTCACTCCGATCACACTCAGACCAAGTCCACTTACACACTAATCACTTGGTGAGCGCACATTGGCGAACACACGATAGGACCCGCAATGCACACCGGTGTACAGCACCCTCAAGAATTATTACGCAAATTAAACCCAGCGTAAAAAAAAGAAAAGAGAGAAAAAAAAACCCGTAGACATCGCCCACGCCGCGAGTTTGTAGGTATTTAATGCTCACAACGCTTGTCGTCCCCACCTCACGTCTCGCAAGAGGCTCAATTTTGGCCACGAACTGCTGGGCGGCTTCAACGCGACTTGCCAACTCACAAGCCGCGAGAGCCTCTTCCACCCCCCGCCCTTCATCCCCGCCACTCGCTCTCCAGCGCGCTTCCCTCTCCCCTCTGCCTGCCCCTCTCTCTCGCTCGCTCTCTTTTGTGCCAGCAGTTGCCTCTGCGTCATCATTCATTCAGCTGGGAGCCAAGTCCACGGGAGTTCAAGAGTGGAGGAGCGCCGAGCGACTTCATTGAAGCACCCCTTGCGCACCACGGGCGAACCTCTCCGCCGGAGATTATTTTTTTTTACTACTACTTCGATAAACTCGAGCGCTTCCAACTAAGCCCCAGCTAACTTGCAGAGACAGCCTAGGTAATTGGCGTTAAGCAGAGTGAATGCTCGTAATAACGATATAGGGTATTAAGGGCGAATTGAACGCGGATTTGGACGTTTCAACTTGTAAACCTGTAGCGCAGCCAGTATCACTCGTCTATATTGCCCGCCGGCTTTAACGGAAACCTCGGCCACTTTTTTAGTTTTTGTTTGTCTAAGCAGCCGCGCGCGTCTTTGCTAATTTCTAGCGAATCGCGTTCGGCCCTTGCTTGCATTTTTTACGCAACGGGCAATCTCTCGGAGAATAGCGCCCCTCCGCTCACCGCACGGCCGAGCACGCATCGAATAACACGGCCTGGCTGCCGGCCGCAGAGATGGCCTGCACCCTGTTGCTGAGCGGCGTGGTGGCAGTGGCTCTCGTGCTGTCAGCGGTGCCGCCCGCCGCTTCCCATCGACCCTACCGGAGACTGGCGGCGGCGCGCCTGGCCCTGAGCCAGAGATCCGCGGCCACCGGGGCCGGGACTGCGACCGGCGTCAGGGGAGGACACCAGGTGCAGGGGAACCAGGCCGGAGGAAGGGCGCCGGGCTCGGCCGGGAAGGCGGCGGTGGCGGCGGCCGCGGCCGCGGCGCGAAAGGCGGCGGCAGCGCACGGGGCGCACGGGAACGCCAAGCGCAACGCGCTCGTTCGCAGCGCCGCGCCGCCAAACCTGCTCCGTCCGCTCACCGGGTAGGGTGTGTGCGTGTTTGTGTGTGCGCGTGTGTGTGGCCCAGTGGTTAGCGCTATGCCGGGCTACAAACCCGGCTATGACCCGAGTTCGAATCCCCGCTCACGGCCACCAACACCGGTGACGATTTTCTGAACCGGTTCCGGGCCTCCCCTAGGTCGACTCGGCCTCAAATGAGTACTTAGTGTGGCGTGCAAACATTGCCACTAGGGAGACAAAGGCGGGCGGGCGTGGTGCTGGTCACCCACCACCTTCGTGTGCCGTGTCGACTTTCATAGGTGCTGATCGCTAACGGCACTTGACCCTACAGTTTGTTAAGGCTATACGGGGGATCTTTGTCTTTGCGTGTGCAGATCGGCGTGTGTGTGTGTGTGAGACGCGAATTGTTTAGAGCGCGCCGCGTTTCATTACGCGCAGGCTGCTTCCCTGCCTCTTGACGTCTTAGAATCGCTGGCGGTGATTTGACTCGGGACGTTGGGCTCCTCGTGAGCTGCAGATAACACGCGCCAGGGGTACGGAACCTGTGAGAGAGGGGAAAGTCGCGGTGAGAAAAAGTTTCGTCCGAGAGAGACCGCTGCGGACACGTGCGCGTTCTTTTGCGGAAATGCGTTTAACCCTGCAGTCGCAAAACGATGGCAGCCAAAAATAGCAGATGTTCACAATTGGCACGCATCGCGAGCGGCTCATCGAATGTGACGCAAGCGCGTACGTTGAGCCCTGCGGAATTAATCTCCGCGCATCCGTACATAAAGCTTTTTTTTTTTGAAATTACGATATGCGCAGGGGAGGTACGCGTATCCACGTATCGTTAGAGACCGACGACGCAAGGATGCGTTCCGCGGCCCGGGAGGAAGGCGTCGGTCATAAGACATGCAGCCCATGTGCTCACAGCAGCCTGTGATGACACCCGCGGGGTAAAGGCGCGACCCTGCAATGGGTTTATGTTTGCCACTGATGGCTTAATGTGTCTCCACTAGAGGGAGCCTGGAAGGTATTTGTCCTAATACTATTATTATTATGCGTTGTCCAGACGTGTTGAAAGCCCCGGGTTCGATTCGCGGCTCGGCTGCCTTTCCGTGTGAGGTATGCACAGTCCAAAGACATGCTGCCTAGGTTAATTTCCCAGACTAAATTGGCCCCTCCCCTCTGGACAACTGTTGAAAAGAGCTACATAGCGCAACGGTGCCTTGCAGCTTAAATAAATTACTGACCGAGTACTCACACTTTACCCCACCACACGCGACCGTCCCGATCGACTTCACGGTGGAAGTACCCATGTAATGCTCCTAGGTGGAGAGGGATTTAGGGACATTGCCCAGCGGTGAAAGTGCCAGGTCCGGACGGGTATCGATGTGTTTATTATTGCATTACCGTCCTGTGCAGTGTGTTGATGCGACGGCACCGCGTGTGACTCCGTTAACGCGTTGTACGCGCCTGTGCTGATGGGCTGGCAAATTACGTGTGCTACTGATATGATAACACGTGTGTGTGTGGGTGTGTGTCCAACAACGAGCGGTGGTGCAGTGGTTAGCGACACTGCGCTACGAACCCCGAATGCCACAGTTCGATTACCGCTCACAGAACAACATCGTTGACGCATATATGAGCTGGTCCTGGGCCTTGCCCGGGTTGAGTCTGCCTTAAACGAATGTCTGGTGCACTGTGTTAACGGCAACACTGGGGAGACAAAGGCGGCCGGGCGTGGCGCTAGCCAGAGCACGCAATGCCGGCGCTAGGCATAAGCAGCTCAAAAAGGCCCCCTATTTGCTTTTAATATTAATACACGGACTTGCGTCCCATCCTGGGTATAGCCTTGCCTTGCGCCCTCTGTCTTACGGGATAGGCTCCGGCTAACCGCGACTCTGTACAGGGATCAAGCGGTTTCTGACAATAGATGGATATTAATACATTTTCATAGGAACTTGCCTGGGGGGGGGACCTAAACACATATGTCTGCTTAAGAGCCCCCAAGGGGCTAGCTCGGGCTCTGCCAGCACCACTCTGGTGTGCCGTGCCGGCCTTCACTCAAGGTGCTGGCTAATTACACTTGTCCCAAGCGTCTGCAAAAGTCAATACGCGAGGGGGGGGAAATCTTTGCGTTTGTTTGGACGTGCGACAGAGCGAACGTGTGCGGAGGACAGTGCTGTCCCGGATGGGCGCTCAACGCCGCGCTGCACAAGTGCAACAAACGTGAGTTGGAGCGCGTTCCGTGGCGAATTTTTATTCGACCTCACCTCGTCGGATTTGTACTGATGTAAGTCTTCACGACTCGATTCGTGACGGTTGCTCCTCAGAGCTGTTGTGTCTGGAGAGCCGTGTCGAGCGCTCTCTCTCCGTGGCGATGTTTCGCCTCCCACGTTGGAAGCATAACGCCTAATGATGCCTCGGACTTGGGAGGCGAAACGTCGCGACTGAGATTGCTCGACACGGCGCGGCACTGAAATCACTTGCTCACTTCACTGCTGGCGTGCTGAGTATCGTTGCCGTCTCACAGCAAGATCGGCCCGGGTTCGAGTCCTAGCTCAGGTGCCTTTCTCTGTGGAGTTTGCACGTCCTCCCAGTGTCCATGCGGGTTTTCGCCTGGTACTCCGGTTTCCTGCCACCGTCCAAAGACATGCCTCTGCCTAGGTTAACTGTCCTGACTAAAATAGCCCCCGGTGCCCTGAGAGCAACATAGCCGTTCGGTTCCATCCAGCTTAAGTAAAAAGCGACTGACCGGAAAAGAGATTGTGTCAAGACGCACAACCTTCCTTCACTCTTCATGTAAGCGTGGTTTATATAAGGAGAGGACGCTTGACCGCACACGCTGATGTCACCCTTGAACGCTAAATTACACGAGTTTACAGAGCGCGCAGTGAGCGCAGCCCACGAAATCCCACAGAATGTAAAGTATGTCCTGGAGGATTGCGTGAGGTTAGAACACGTGTTGGACGAATCGCACTCGCTCACGGCTCTGCGCATTCAATTGCAAGTGACAAAGACCACTGCGTCTGTAACAACGACATCCAGCATTAAATAATAACGAATTCTAATGACTTGCAGACCTTTGATAATTCACTGCTGGATGGGTGACTGCCCCGAAACTGCCTCACTTCGTTATCAAGGTGTTTTGACTTTACTTCACTAAGGTGGCGCGTGCCGGATTGGTGAAATAGGGTTTGTACTGATGTAGGTTTTCACGGCTGATGATGCTCACAACGTCGGAGGCGAAACGTCGCGAGGGAGAGAGGGAGATCGCTCGACACGGCAATCCCGAAAGAACAGCTTTGAAGAGCAACCATCATGAAATAGTTTTTTTTTTAAGATTCAAATTTGATTATGGGCACCTTTTTGCCAGTGTACAAATAATGTAAAATAAATAAAGTTTAACCTTCTCTCATTGCCAAAAAAAGGTAAAACCTTGTATATTTTACATTCAAATTTGATTATTATTATTATTACAGCAGAAAATACTCGGCGAGCTTGCAAGGTCTGGATGTGGGATTCCTGCGGCGCAACACATTCTCGAGCTAACCATCAATCTCTTGGCGGGATTTGAACTCCGACGCAGAAAACCTATGAAATCATAAAGTAATACAACGAGAGGGGGGGGTGCCAGGACAGGTGCACACACACACAGTGTCACTCACCATCGATGTTACTAGATAGTCATAGCCGGGAATCGAACTCAGGTGCACAGGTTGGAAGCGTAGAGAGTTAATCGCTGAACCACCGCTCCACCCTAAAGTGAACCGAGGGAGGCTTATTGCATATTCAGTGGTAGTTCAGGCGAGTCGCACAAATAACAAATGTCTATTTTAACCTGTGATCTCATTGGTATGGTGCGTGTGTACTTTCATTCACACGGGGTTTGTAGCGTAGTTCCATGGTATAAGCATTAAGTCGAACACGAATACTTTCACACATTGCGTTGACATCACCCAATGCATACCATCAATCTCGGTGCGAGGCAAAAATATTTCATTATTTGAAACACAGGCACACGTACGCGCCTCGTTTTTTTGTTTAAGTTGCTTTTATATATTGCTTGTGTGCATTTTTGTGGCTATCAAAATTAAATAATAATTATAATGATAGTTGCTCTTCAGAGCTGTTCTTTCGGGATAGCCGTGTCGCGCGCTCTCCCTCTCTCCATCGCGACGTTTCGCCTCCCACGTTGCTGATGACGCCTGGTGATGCATCCATACTCGCTTGATTCCAGCTGGTGGCGCCGTGAGAGACAGAAAATGACCTCTGTGCATTGTGCTTTCCTTTATGAGTCGAGGGCTAAATGGCCGTCCACCAACACGCGTGCTTAACAAAATACAATACGATACTGTGTGTGCAGCTGGATAGCCAACGCTAACACATAACCGCGATTTCTATCAGACAGATTATTTATTTATGTCCAGGAGAGAGAATATTAAGCTCACAAGCCTCCTCTTTCTTTAGGGAGACCTGTTAAAATATTAAGCCAAACGAATTGCTGTGATGTATTTAAAAGTGGAAATATTTTCTTCGAAGAAAAGCTTCATTGCATCTCAAGACACTTGCGGGAGGGTCCTCAATTGGGATGTTCAGCACATCTTTGTAGAATAGAGCGAGTGGTTTTTTTTTACTTTTGTGTGTCCGCACTGAGGTAACTGGGTTCGAATCCTTGATAAGAACACATTATATTGTAGAACATCAAAACGTGTTGTCTTTTTCAGTTTTACTACCCTCTTAACGATTACTCTTCTGAAAGGTTAACACTTTCGGCTTTAAATTCCCACGTTTGCACTCCCATCAATCCTCTTCAGCACTCTCCAACCTTTATTCTGTTGTCAGAGGAACGTGTTTAACACTTTGAGCAAGATCACCCGTAGGGCGGGTATTCTGCTAGTACCAGTGAAGAGCGTTTTTTTATTTTTAATACTTAAGCTTGTATGTTGCACAGAATCGTTTTTGCACAGAGTAGAGAGAGAGAGAGATACCAGGAATAAATAATCTCACTGCCATGTTCCTTACGTGTATGTGATCAATAAACTTGACTTGAACCAGAGCCAGGTGAAACCTCATCTAGATTCTAGATGACGTTGTGACACTCAGGACTGCCATCTGTTGGCTTCCTCGCAGCCCCACGGCAAGACCCGGTGGTCACCGATTAAACATTCCTTGCCAGGCTCAAACCCGCTTCTCTTCCGAGATTTGAGAATATTGGAAGCGTTTTGAGTTGATTTTCTCCTAGAGAAACGGTTCTTGAAACGCGTTCAAAACGTTTTCATCCAAACATGCATGCTCCCACGATGTGTTTTTTTATTGTGGTAACAACTGGATGCACTTAAGTACAGTGTTGTAGCAAATAAAACTCAGTCTTATAAATTAGCATAATAATATTTTACTGATGTATTGACCTTTGCTGTGTAAATCTCGAACGTGCCGTAATGCTGTGCGTGTATAAATATACAAATGTGCCTATGTAGACACTAAAGAGAATCCCCTGCTTAGCCTTATAGACCGTGGGGGCAAGTGCTCTTGGCAAACACGCACTGACATATCACAACAGACAGAGATCCCTGCTGTAGCCATACTGTATACACCCCAGGGGCACGTTCTGTTCGTGAGCACCTATTAAGACTGGCAATGTACAAGACTGGAATTGCGTGGTCAGTTCCAAAGCCTGAATGATGTCCCCAAAGTGCCGCTGTTTTCACCCCGTCCCAGTTACGCATTTAAGGCTGAGTCGACGCTGGGGAATTCCAGGATATGATTAATGCTGGGAAGTGACTGGCTTTCCATCCCGGTGCACTACAAAACCCCACACACAGTTACACGTTGCGTATGTCTGTTGCAAATGTGCGTCCCTAATTTAAACCGCATACCGTGGCTTTACCGAGCTGAAAGACAACGACGTCCAGAAGCTGACCATCGTGCTTCGAAGAATCGCAAAGAAGAAGACCAAATTCTCTGCCGTGTTCTCCGAGAGAATGTGGCTCAATGCGTCCCGTTGTAATGTAGCTCTTGTTGAAAGAAGGGCTGCTGCCTGGACAGCCGTACCTGGGCTTGCTAATCTCAGGGCCGTGTGAGTTACTAGTAGATTGCAGAGAGGAAGCAAAGGCATTTCTCACCTGATTGGGACCAAAGAAGACCTTGCTATTGGAAGAATAATAAAAATAACTTAATCAGTGCTTTGTAAAGCCACTGCTGGATAATAGTAAATAAATACAATTTATAACGCCTGGCACATTGATTCAGTTTCGAAGGTATTCATTCAAAGAGCGAGCAAATCACAGGCAAGAGGAAACCGACGATAGGCGGGGAGGGGGGAAGACAGCCACGCGTTAGCCAGCGCCAACATTTGCCAGACACTGCGTCCTATATATTATGATCTTATCGACCAATTAATGGATACCACACAGGATAAAGGCTTTCCTGTGTGGTATGGATTGTGCGGGTTGTTTGGCCTTGCTTCGCCACACTGGTCAGTGCCCAGTCGGTGAAAGGACTGTAACACACATCTCTGGCTAGAGTGGTGTCACAGAGGCTAACGTGCTTCTTCTTTGCGAT
>JAZEWU010000019.1:2683037-2707573 GCA_036362915.1 Geotria australis | reverse complement strand
GCCCCCTGTCATCTGTTTCATGCACTGTGGTCACCTCTCGGAACTACTATCGGGGCTCGACTCTGCTCGGCTTCTGAGATCTCATGTCGGGAGCATTTCCGCGACGTTCGGTCACAGGCGGACGGACGGACGGACGGAGGTGCACTTTATCCTCGGGTATCGCGCTCACATCCTGAACGGAATATCGCGATGAGAGCCGTGAAAGACAACACGCGGTCACACTTGACACGGTCCCGCCGGCGAGTGGTCGGGAACAAGCGAGGCGACGCGCCGCTCCGCTTGTTTTGGTTCAGCATCGCCTGCCCCGGCGAGACCTCTTGACATCGCAGTGCGCAGAAGTGATACCTGGTGTCGTCTCTGTCATACCTGTGCTCGGAAGAGCGAAAGGTGAGCTTTACCCGTACATTAACACCTGTCATTGCCTTTGACAATGACCAGCATTTTGGGTTGACAGCCGAACTGACGTGAATTGCAAAGAAAAAAAATGTATTTTATTTTTAGCAGCTTCGTCCGACACAGACTTATGCAATAACTATCCATAGCATCTAGTGCGGTAGGAATGAGGTTTGAATGAACCACACGATTACAATTCAGTCGATTAGTCTATTTGCTTTAAACATGCCATTAAAAATGGCTGTTTCTGAAATGTTGGCACAGGCTAACTGCGTGGCTGCCTCCCCTCCCCACCTCTGATTTCCTCGCGCCTCTGAATCATTCTATCCTCGAATACCTTCAATATTGAGCGCATTTGCGGGAGTTATGAATTGTAAGAAATCAATTAATTTCATTGCATTTTATTAAGGACATTTGTTGATGTTCAAAAACACTTCTAATTATTTATTCATTCATTACCAGTAACCATTTAATTCTGTACAGGGTCACGGTGAGCCGGAGTCTATCACGGCAGACACAGAGCACAAGGCAGGACTATACCCAGGATTGGGACGCCAGTCATTCAGAGGCACTTCAAATGACGTCCGTATGGTGTTAGTGTGCTGTGCAAATATGTCCACGTTATTAATTTTCCTCGTATTCTTTTTGACCGCGGAAAGACCTCGAACGTATTAAATTGTCTCTGGTCATTTAAACATGTCTTTATAATTCATACGTGAGTAACTCACCGCGACTGGAATGTGGAGCGAGCTGGTTGCGTGTCCGCGTATCAAGCGCACCCGAGCGCGATCGTGTGGGGTTTTTTATTTTATTTCCCCCACCGCAAAGAAACGTAAATCTGTCTAACTTTACAATTCGCCGGCGTGAGACCTATTTTATAGGAAGAGAGCGCGAGGGAGACAGACACAGAGAGAGAGAGAAAAAAAAATCTCAACGTACGAAGACGCTGCGAGTGACAGCGTGATATACACAATGATGTCAGGGGCGACGGAGTTGTCTGAGCGGCCTTGTGACGTGAGCGCCATAAGTTTGGCGATAAACGAAGCGTGCCAAATGCGCTATTCGGAGCTCGGCGAGCATCGCTTCGTGCGGATTTCCACGTCCGTCAACGCAGGAGGCGCCGCTGGTTGGGGGCTGGCGGTGCTGGGGGAGACGCGCCGTCAATACACATCGCGAGAGTTGACAGATACTTTCTAGAGATATTCGGGGGGTAAGACAGAGAGGCGACTGAAAAACGGTTGGGACGCAGGTGTGTAGTTTCCGTACGGTTGCCTCACCCCGTACTCTCTTTCCAATTGTTCACGCTTTTGACAGGATTTTACGTATAATCCTAATGAAAATAAAAAGCGGGTAAATTTTGCACGCTGCTCAAATCAGCACAGGGTGATGCCCAATTGCATGTCGATGGCCCAGAGCCAAGCAGCGGAAATTCCGCGTTCCCATGACGGGAGCCAGTGCCTTCATAGGACATAGAGGGCAGCTGCTGTTGACTTCAAGCAAAGTGGTACCGTCAAACGCCTCACAGCTGTCTGGCTATTATCTGTTACGAGCAGAGTACCTGCAGAGTACCTGCGGCGGTTCGAAGAATATATAATGCGGAGTACTCAATTTCTACACCCCTGAGTGATGATAGACGGAGCCACGCGCTTTGCCCACACCTCTACGCATGCAGACACAGACTTAAACATTTCTAACTCGGCGGTTGTGGAACACACACACATTGCTTCAAAACCTTGTTTCTTTGGCTAATAAGGGCTCGGTGCAATTTCTTGCCTAATTTATATTTTCCAATTTCAGTTCCAAGTGCCCTGGGAATGAGCCAACCATCATATTTCAAACCTAAAACCTGTCTCAACGTGAACACACTGAGGCAACTGGGTGCTCTCCAACGAAGACATAATTATTTTGTCAGCCACGAAAATTATTTATTTTCTTTTGCGAAAAAAAAAACCCCGTCTCGGCGCATTTCTTAGCAAAAGGTCGTTTGGTTAAGTTTTCCAAAATATTTCACATTTCTATTTGCAGATATTTCCTTTGAAGGTGTAAAGACCTGGGTAATATTTGCTGCTCGTATTTACGACTCGATTTTAAATCCCCCTTTCCAAATGGTTGTGTTTTCACGCTGTGCACTCTCGCCTTAGTTTTAGTTATAAAATGCAAGCATTACAGTGATTGAAATCTGATTGTTATTTTGTATTACATGGCCGGTAGGTATAAACCATAACTGTGCCAACCCCTATATAGTTTCGATCATGTGTCAACAACTGGGCCAATGTAACGAACATTAAGCTCCAGTCAAAACAACATCTTGCCTCGCTATAGTTTTAGCAGTGTAATTATTCAGTCCTAAGACACGGGGAAGGCCTACCTATCCTTTATAGAGGTTGTTTTTAACGATACTTCATGATGCTAGTCAGTGCGGGTTTTTAAAGGGGAGTGGGGGGCTAGGACTGAATAAGATATTGCTCGTGATAATCCACGCTATCGTACGTTGTCTGTTAAATAATATTTTTTCAGGCTTGGTTAACACAGAGCGTTAGACCTGAGCCACATAGTGGACTGGTGCTTTTAGCATGAAGAGGCATGGAAATTATGTCGGTTTTCACGGCTCAATGTATGGGAATTAATAATAGTAATAATAGCGTTTTATATAGCGCCTTTCACCCGAGGGTCACAAAGCGCTGCACAAGGGCCCCAAAGAGAACGGCATGTCAACAATGAAAAGTAAATAAATAAAAAACCAAAGGAACAAAACAATTAAATGATTAAGGTTGCTTCGAATATACTGAAAGGTCGTGAAACTGGCAGTCTTAAGAGCGGCGAAAATCTGCCAGCGTCCCCTAAGATGGCCGTCACTTCCTTAAAGACAAACACGGAGGGAGACAGGGCGGGAGGGGGAGACATAGGGACACAGAGACAGGAATACAGAGAGACAGACACGAGGGAGAAACAACGCCAATCCAAATCAAGCAATCAACAATGAAGCACAAGACAAAGACAAAGACACACGCAACAGCAAATAAAAAACCGCAGCCACCCACAACAACATAAACACTACTTCCACACGCTATACCTGGGCAACAACACGAGGCGAGTCCAGGCAAGGCAGGACTTACACGAACTGGGCCAGGAGTAGGCCGCACAAAACAGACAAAAAAAAACAAGCAACAAGAGCATGGCAGACAACAAAAACAAACACCAAAGTTACAAAGAAACGAACCACCAACCAAAGAGAAAAGGAACAGATGAAAAATGACAAATGTACAACAAATTAAAGCTAAATAAATACGATTAACACGGACCGCCAGCCCACGTGCCCCTACGCGTGGGCTCCAGCCCACGCGACCAACGTGATTATAACGCGGTCTATTAAGCTAGTTTAACTTACAGTCCTTTTCTGAAACCACTGCTAGATGAAGGCCACCACAGTGTGTTGGTTATGGAGGTTATCTGACTGGACTTCAATGATCACTGTGGGCTGATGAATGGTGTGGGGGCAGGGTGCTGAGGACCGGTTCAGATATAAATCGCCACCGATATTTTCTGGAACAGGAATCAAACTCAAGCGGTCGGGCTCTGAGCGCGGGGTGCTTAACCACTGCTCCACGACTCCACCTCGTGTATCGAGACAACCACTAAATGGGAAATCTCCTCTGGCATTTTTCGTGTTGGAAAATCTGCGGTGGAATTCAGCAATGCACAGTTGGACGTTCCACGAGGTGTGTAGACATTGTTCAATTTCAGTCAAACAAAAACGGTGAGCTGTGCAATAGTTTAAATTGCTACGGATTCTTCGTGAGCATTTTTTCCGACGCACACCCGCGAGAAGAAAAAAACCGCAATTCCTCGGAGCTGGCAATTCATCACAGGCGAAGTAAAACGTGTGGACGTTTAATGCGGGTTCGGGTTGCAAATGCGACTTTTATTTATTTCCGAATAAAATAATGCACGTCCAATTTGATTCATCCCGCGCTTTTACGAGCGGCTACATTTGCACGTGTGCACGTTCAATCACACTCTCCCCGCGTGTATATATTCGCGCAATGTGGCTTTTCCCACCCGTGGCACGCTCCGACCTCTTCGGCATAAGCAGGTGTTACGTTTCCGCGCGGCCAGTGCCTCGAGATGGGGCTTGGCACGTCCGTTCTTACAGAGTGTTTCAACGACATGGCCCCTGAGCCCAGGCGGCACGGTGGTGTAGTGGGTACCTCTGCCACCTCACAGCAAGAAGGTTCCCGGTTTCGAATCTCGGCTCCGGGGGGCTTTCTGTGTGCAGTGTGCATGTTCTTCCCGTGTCTGCGTGGGTTTTCGACGGGCCCACCGGTTTCCTCCCACCGTCCAAAGACATGCTGCCAGGTTAATTGGCCTACTGAGTAAAATTGCCCCAGGTGCCCTGCGATGGACTGGCGTCCCATCCGGCGTATAGCCCTGTGTCTGCCGGGATAGGCTCCGGCTCACCGCGACCCTGTAGAGGATTGAGCGGTTTCTGAAAATGGATGGATGGGTGGCCCCTGAGCCCAACAGCCGCCACCACCGCCGTGGCTGTTGCTCTCTAAGCGATGTGCCGACGAGCGCTGGGCTTCACGGATGCCTGTGATGCTCACAATCGACGCTTTGTTTCGCCGATTGCAGGGGGGGCTACGCGGCCGGTTGTTGGGTGACGGGACGGGGGGGCGGCGGGAGGTTCCATTCCATTTATCCGGAGCGAGATTGAGCAACGGAGGGGAACACACACACACAGAGAGAGAGAGAGAGAAAGAGGGAGGTGGAGAAAGACTCCAAGAGAGAAAGAGATTGAGGAAGAGACAACTAAGAATGAGAACAGCATTCGACACAGAGAGAGAGAGGCAGTGAGTGAGAGAGAGAGAAGCGACTGACGGAGAGAAAAGTAGGGGACAGTAACGTTGTATCTCGTGTCCACGGACTGCAATTACGCGAGCTCGATGGAATTTGTTTCTGTTGAGGGGTGATGTGACCCGTGCGATACAGATGATCCCATGAATACTATAGCCATCGAAGAGACCCGCTAAATCACACAGGGGCCCCTCAAGAAATGTGTACACACTGTATTCTGTAAAACCATTTCAGCAATCTGGTAAGAATGCTGTCCGCCCCTATCGTTTGCTAGTCCTGTATTTTACTGGAAAAATGTTTCCAAGGGAAGTATGTAAATAATAATATACGCTGCCGCGGTGCTTGACAGTACGCAGTTTGAGTCGCTAAAAAGGGCATTCCCATCGGCTTGGACATTTACTTATTGCACGGAGCTTACTACTGTACCAGTAGTTAGATGTTGGGCCGTGTTAATCTGCTAAATGTATGTTTTCAATACGCCAGTAAAATACTGTCAATACAGTTTAACAAACAATAACCTCGCATTGTAAATGTCGTGGGTTTGCTCTCCAACATATGGGTGTGCTGAAGTAGTAGAGCATTGGCACGTTTTGTTCACGCGACGAACCTTACTAATTCGGCTGTGCCGGGTGGAGGCGGGTTTACGACACTTATATTTCACGTTACCTAACACATAAAAAGGGATAGACTTTGGATAACATTCGTCACGAAAGCCCCATCTATCCATTCATTGTCATACACCTCTTAATCCTGTAAAGGGTCGCGGTGAGCCGGAGCCTATCCCGGCAGACAAAGGGCGCAAGGCAGGGCAATACCTAGGATGGGACGCCAGTGTTGCGAAAGCTTTCATGTTCAAAATAACCTTGCAGTTCAGTGCACGCACATTCATCCAGTGTAGCCTGTGTGTGTGTTTTTTTTTAAGCGTATGAAATGTGTTTTATTTTTCTCACCTTCCCCAGGCATTGTCGAAGTTCACAGTTCAAATGGGAAGAGTTAAGTTGCCAATGAGGCGTCTTGATCGGTGCCAGGATTTGAATAACGACTGTTGAGCCTCAATGGGTTACTGGAAAATGCACAAAGAAAATTGCAGATTTTTGTTCAAGAATGGCTAAGAACTTGGCCTACTAAGCAGTCAGCTGCTTAAGATTACATTGCTTTACATCTGTTAGTTTTTTACCTGTAAGAAAAGGGGGCATAATCTTCTTGCGTAACATGGATTAACGGGCACGAAACAGTGTTTTCAGATTTGTTTTGTTTTGCCGCACAGTGCAATTGCTTTACTAAACTTATCGGATGCTAAATTTATTTGATTATTTTACCACGTTACCTCAGTAGTTTTATACATTTTTCGGATTAGGTTTTTCTTCTTCTATCACTGTCGTGCCATTTTAAACAATAATAATTATAATAGCATTTTGTAGAGCGCCTTTCACCCGAGGGTCACAAATCGCTGCACGATGGCCGCGGAGAGAACGGCATGTCAACGAGGCTATCACGATGGTGAGGTTACGATAGAGGTCACACGCTCTTTGTGTTTGTATGTGTGTGTGATTCTGTGCCATTCTTTCTTGGCCTGGGCCCGATTTCTGGCGATAAATACCAGTGACAGTTGGAATTTCTACCTGACCTGAATCTCCTTTATATCGCCTCAGCAGAAAATGTGTTAAAATATGTCTTTCTTCAGTACGGCTGATGTAGGTGTTCAACAATACCTATACTTACGGTTGCTCTTCAGAGCTGTTCTTTCGGGATAGCATCATCGACTCCAAAACAATTGTGCGGAAACGACGCCCCCGCAAAGTTGTGCGGCTCACGGGATGCGCGTTAAATACTTTAACTTTTACGTGGCAAGATGGTGATGTGAAGTTGACACATTGTGTGCTTATTTATTTTTGGCTTAACCAGATGTCGTGAGCCAGTTTGAAACTCTCACAAAGAGATCAAGGCATAGTTCGTGATAGCATTGAACCCAGCGGTGCATCGTGCGAGCTTCAACACTACCCTGTCTCCCAGTCTTGCCAAATCCGAGATAAAGGGGTGATTGCTAACAGCTCCTGGAGTTTCATAAGCTTTAGCTGATGTACAGAGGCACAGACACTCCGAGATGAGCTGTACAGGCTGCTGAGGCAAGTTCTGTTAGAAAGCACCTCTTAGGGAAGGCAGTCCAAAAACATGCTGCATAGGTCAGTTGGCCTGCGGACTAAATTGCCCCTGGTGCCCTGTGATGGGCTGGCGTCCTATCCTAGGTATAGCCCTGCCTTGCGCCCTGTGTCCGCAGGGATAGGCTCCGGCTCACTGCGACCCTGTACAAGATTAAGCAGTTTCTGACCATGCGTGGATGTTTGGAGTTTAGAGCAAAACTGTGGATCGGTTTTAACACAGTCTCGTCAGCAGTCACTGTACGTGACTCAATGCTGGTGAACTGCTAATCTCACAGACAAGGATCCTCCACTCACACTATGGGACCCCATAGCATTAGGAGAATTACTTAACGCTTGTTTTATTAATCCGGAGAAAGAAAACTCTTTCAATACGTATATGTTCCATGTTATGACATCGCTGTTAAACTGATAGGAGCTGTTTGACGTCCGTGGGAGGGGTTTAAAAACACTTTGCGAAGAGTGAACATATAATCACTTCCGCTCGTCGTTACTTTGAAGGCGCAAGCGAGTGTTCCACACGTGTCGCGAAAGTGACAGATCAGGATTAAGTTGTTCGCACTCTGCAACTTATCCGCCACAGTTTTTTTTTTCTGTGGCAATTAAAGGGAGCAGACAAAACAGTGCGGTTTGTCGTGGGCTTTGCATCTGTTGGCTTCAATTGCCACCGGTCTCTCTTGCCACTGAGTCTGTCGGTTCAGTGGGTGCTGCGTGCTGTGGCGAGTTCCCTCGTTGGGTCGTGAAGACGTGTCGTGGGATGAGATTGTTGCAGAGTTATCACAATAAGCACGTTTAACTCGTAACTTTGTCTTCACGCGTCCAGCTGCCTGGCGTTTCACGATTCGTAATAATGATGCGTTACTTCTCTCCGCTTTAAAATTATAAACAAATAATCGCAAGTACTGATGTAGGTTTTCACTGCTCGATTCAGGATGGTTTGCTCTTCAGAGCTGTTCTGTCGGGATATCTAGACACGGCTATTCTGAAAGAGCAAGCATAAAATCATCGCATATCAAAATAGTATCCATGCAGTGAGGTGTTGATTTAAAGACATGGACTCTTACACTTAACCATTTGTGCGCATGCGAACTGATTATTATGCAAATACATACATGTCACCGGGGACTCGGGTTTCCTCCCAGTTTGCACGTTCTCCCCGTGTCCGCGTGGGTTTTCTCCGGGCACTCTGGTTTCCTCCCACAGTCCAAAGACATGCTACTGCATAGAATAAGTGGCCTGCTGACCGAATTGCCCCCGGTACCCTGTGATGGACCGGCGTCCCATCCCGGGTACATCCCTGCTTTGCGCCCTGTGTTCTGCCGGGATAGGCTCCCGGCTCACCGCGACCCAGTACAGGATGCAGCGGGGGTTTCTGACAACGGACGATAAAATCATGCGGGCACAAAGTGTGTGATCCCGCACGGCCGCGAAACGATACCTACCCGTGATGTCATCTCGGATGCAACGCGTCCCCGCGGCCCGTGCGCTACGCTCGCCGCTGATTGCGACAGCCGAATCGCGAAATTGCATCACGCGCCGCGGGGACCAGAGTACTAACACGTGGGGAACACGCCGGTAATAGGCGCGCTTTGCCCAGTCGAGCCGGACGCTCACGAGCAAACTGCTGGCAAACCGCTGGCGACCCTTGTTTGTGTAATGCGCGGGACATGTGTTTCAAGCCTCGCGGGGACCACGGGGCTGCATTGCCTCACCGATGAGAGCGAAGGCACGCAGAGAGGGATCGAGCGGTTGCTTTCGGTCGCTGGCTCACGCGCGCCAAACGTAATTCTTGCTCGGCAAATGAATAATAATGATAATAATAATATAATGTTATAGAGCGCCTTTCACCCGAGGGTCGCAAAGCGCTGCACAACGATAGAAAAAAACCAACTAATAATAATAATAATAGCATTTATATAGCGCCTTTCACCCGAGGGTCACAAAGCGCTGCACAAAGCTGCAGAGAGAACGACATGTCAACAACGACAGAGCACGGAAAATCAGCAAAACATTTAATGAATAAGGCTGTTTCGAATACATTGAAAGGTCGTGAAACTGGCAATCTTAACAGCGGCAAAATTCTGCCAGCGTCCCCTAAGATGGCTGTCACTTCCTTAAAGACAAACAATATTTAATATGCCTTTGTGTTGATGTAGGTTTTCACGGCTCGATTCATGATGGTTGCTCTTCAGAGCTGTTCTTTCGGGATAGCCGCTTCAAGCGATTTTCCCATCTCTCCCTCGCGACGTTTTCGCCTTCCACGTTGGAAGCACCATCAGACGTTATGGCGACACGTCGCGACGGAGAGAGGGAAATCGCTCGACACGGCTATCTCGAAAGAACAGCTCTGAACAGCGACCATCATGAATCGAGCCGTGAAAACCTACACCAGTACACTTATAACTTCTGCTGAGGAAATGGATGTCTAGTTCGCTCTCCTTGGACTGCTGCCACCGCGACCCTCACCAGAACAAGCGGTTTAGAAAATGGATGGATGGATAGAGAATTTGACGAAAAGGCAAGGCAATTTCCAGTCGCGAATCGGAGGCATTGGATCAGCCTCTGGGTTCCTCGTAGGCAGCATTCAGCCGTCTCCTGATCGTGGCGCTGGGTTTGATGGCGTTCCCAATGGGTGCGATACCAAACGATGGCAACAGCCAGTGGAGAAAGCTTGCCTTTTTTTTTAACAACGCGCAAAAGGTAACTGTTTTTCAACGGGGTTTTTTTTCCAGCCGCACCCCCCATCTCTCCCTCCACAAAATAGGCCAAATTGTTTCAGTGGGAGATTGTTAAAGATAGCGTCGATAAATAAGTTTGAAGATGTCCGGGGATAGCGGACACGCGCGCGTGATGTAATCAGCGCGGCCCCGAGGCTCGCGTCGAAATCCGCCGTGGCAGCCACTCCGCGGCCTTTCCTGCGCAGACTCGGGTTTTATTTCAGGAAAAAGAATTAGCTTCATTTGACTAGCCAACAGGAGCTGCCATCGAGGCTGATTTTATTGGAAAGTATGAATTTGCAGTGGCAGGTGTACAGTGACACACGCGCGCGCATACACACGCGCGAGCACAACTAACGGAAAAAACACTCAGCACATTCGTCAATATACACTCTTGCCTTGAAAGTGAAGTATAATGCAGGTGACTATTTGGGCAATGGACCTTCTTCACAGCACATATGACAGACAGTTAGAGCGAATAAGAGTTGGAGTTGGCACTTTGAAATAACACGTGTTGTATTGTGAGCAAGCGTAGCACGCTCCTGTAGGTTGTAAAAAGTGCGCATCAGCCATTACAGCACTTTAATCATCGCCACCTAGTGGCGGTGACGTCACCACGGCGCCTGTGCCAGGCCATATGCACCTGACTCATCGGCCTTACCTGCATCCTTCCACTGATGTTCGCCTTTGGTGGGGGCGTAAGCCACCACCACCACCATCATTCCTCGCCTCCTGTTTAAGGGGAGGCGAGCCCACAGTAGCCTGGAGGATTTTCCACCCCTCATGATAGCTGGAGCCAGAGCCAGTCCACCGGACCTCTTGTATTCCACAGAGGTCGAAGCGGGCCTGGTCTAGCTCCCGACAGAGGAGTGGCAGCCTCTCCTCCGCGACGATCTTTCCCACATTCCACGTGGCCGCACGCGGTGGATTTTTGTTGTTTCTGGAGGAACCCCCGAGGGTGGGTCTTCAGTCTCCTGGCTTCGCGAGATGTGGTTTGGCCAGGAGACCTCAGAGACGCCTGTCCCTTCGGGGGCATCCGGTACAAGCTTAAATTGATATTTATAATTCCGTGGTTCAGTCTAAGGTGGTTCAGTGGTGATTCAGAGCCCCCCTTTGCCGCTGCGATGGCCGTTGTGGCAACCACCACAGCGTTACCGGCCGGGACCAACTGGGAGTTGGGGGTTGTCTTGTCGACCTGACTGCACAACCACAGGGCGCGCACGGTTCCCCATCGGCGCGCGTGGCGATGCGAGGCATCAAACACCCCCAAAGCGCGCGGCGAGCCAAGAAATGTGCAATAAAAGAAATAAATAAGATGAGCATGTAAACGATAAATAAATAAGTTCCATTTCACATGGCGTCATTATTAGCATGCTTCCTGTTTTCGGCACAATTAGACGCGCTAACTCGTTGGCGCAAGTGTCTGGCTGTGTGAACGCGATTTGCAAGCAGGAACCTCGCCCAACTACCCCCCCCTTCCCGTCACCCCATCCGCATCTCCATCCCAATGCCCCCCGTGCCTCTGCGCACACAAGGGGAAAACCGTCACGGCCGGGGCTCAGCTCTGAAAACAAAAGGGTCAGTGACGCCCCGGGCTGGGTGGCACGAGGTTTGGAGATCGACCGGATGCGTTGGTGGCAGCTCAGAGGCGCTGACCATGATGAATGCTTAGCTGCTGCTTATAGGCAATATACCGTCTCCCCCCTCCGTTCCCCTGCGCCTCGCAGCCAGAACGTGTATTTTAAGGTTATTTTGTTTCCTTAGCCGCTCGTGTCTGTCGGCTTCTCCTGGGTATACGTATCTAGTCTCGTTGTGGTTTATAAGAGATGACAATGCAAATGTTTATTTTATGGGAAATCGTTAAAGTATTGGCTGCTACTCACCAAGGCCTTCTTTGGATTGGAGATAATTGTTTATTTTATTTATTTTCATTTCGTCGAGACTTGTCTATTTCTATTGGGTTTTCATTTCTGCCACCACTGAGGTCTATCAAAACGAAGCGACAATCCTTTTATGCTCTATAGAAAGGGTGCCATTCTGTGTGGAGTTTGCACGTTCTCCTATGTCCGCGTGCGTTTTCGCCGGGCACTCCGGTTTACCTCCCACAGTCCAAAGACATACTTCTACACAGGTTAATTGGCCTTCGGACTAAATCGCCCCCGGTGCCCTGTGATGCACTGGCGTCACATCATAGGCATAGCACTGCCTTGCGCCCTGTGTCTGCCGAGATAGACTCCGACTCACCGCGACCCTGTACAGAATTAAGCGCTTTCTGACAACGGATGGACGGAATGGAAAGGGTCAACGTCCAACGCGCTTTAAAAAGTGTTGGCCGCTACTCAGCAGGGCATTCTGTCCAAATTGAACGTTAGCAGAGCGGGAGGTTGCTCCTTTTCCCCTGCTTCTGCAGCCGCCTATAAATCCCTCTTTCCCCTGAGCCGTCTCTGCTGGTGGCTTGCTGCGGAGTCCAGGATCAAGATCCAAGATCTTCTTCTCTGCTTGTGGCTCACTGCCTCTACTATAAAACATATTCATTGACGGATTTTCACGAATTTGTTTCCCCCTCCGTACGCCACGAGCCCCACTGCTTAGCGCGGCATCTTCTTCTCAGCATCTTGACACCGTAAAACGTAGTGTATTGTAGTATATCTCCACCGGCAGCCCTGAAGCAGCGGTTGATCTTCAACAGTTCTGTGGTCGCAGGCCTTGAAAGAGTTGGAATATTCGTGCAATTTCTCTTGTGGTGTAAATGTGTTTTATAACTTGTAGAGCTTAGACCCCCCCCCCCAGCCCCGCCTCTCAATCGTGGGAAAATCTGATGGTGCCAAACAGATGGAAGACAGCATTTGACATATGTATGACGATGTGTATAGTGAACTCATACATACTCACGTACTTCCCATATTCTATACGACATAGTTGTCCTTGACATTTAGTGGTTGTTGTGTTTGTTTGTGTAACCTAAGACAAACACATGTCCGAATCTTTATTGCAAAGCGAAAACAGAGAAAGCAGGGCTTACGGCAGAATGATATTATTGTATATTTTTCAATGTAAGTACTGTATATTGTACAATGCAGTGCTCAGATTTTTATTCAGTGCACATGGGAGCCTCCAGTGAGTCTCGAGACATTTTCCAGAGAGTTCTGTATTGGACGTTTTTCCAATTTCATGAATGAGTTCGGCAGCATGATTGCGTAGCGTATGATGCTGCTGCTTCACAGCAAAAGAAAGTGCCGTTTGAATTTTCCGGCGTGGGTGCCTTTCTGTGAGGCGTTTGCATGTTTTCCCCGTGCTGACATCAGTTTTCGCCGAGTACTCTGTTTTCCACCCACACCCTAAAGGCATGCCACTGTCTAGATAATTGGCCTGCTGGCTACATTGTCCCCGGGTCCCCGGTGCCCTGCGATGGATCAGTCTCCCATTCTGGGAATAGCCCTGCCTTGCGCCCTGTGTCTGCCGGGATAGGCTCCGCCAACCTGCCACCCTGGACAGGTTTAATCGGTTACTGATAATGACGATGATTTAATCCAGAAAAAGTCACCGAGTGTTGAGCCTATTTTTGTGATGGCTCCGCAAAGCTTGTCCAGTTCCAGTCAAGAGTTTTGCAAGTTGATGGGAACTGGTTTTCTCAGAGAAAACTCCAACAGATACTAGAGCTCAGCGCGCAAAGCTCGACGCAGATATCTTTAATAATCCAATGCCACGCTGCCATCTACTACTGACACACCTCAAACTAAAACACATATTGCGTGCGAGCTTTTACGACGAGCCGGAGCATTATCCAGCGTAAAAAAAAAAAACACAAAAGAGGGAAAACATGTTTGCAATCACGCCGGGCTGTCTGGCTAAACTTACGTAACGAGTGAACTCGCATCATTCCCCCAACTCTCTCCGTCTCCTTTCCCCCACCCCTCACCCCACAGCAACGCTCACGCGTCTCTGGCAGCTGGTGGTGGCTCAGCTCAGACGTCGCCACATGCTCGAAGCCAGCAGCAGCAGCAGCAGAGGCCCCGCATCACGGGGCGAGACGCGCCGCCTCAGCAAGTCCACCACCAGCCGCGGCCTCACGTCCAGCAGGCCCGGCCTCAGGCCCAAGCACAACAGGCCTTGCCGCAGTCCAGGTCGCAAGCGGTGGCGGCTGGGAAACCCGTGGCTGGGCAGGCGCCGCAGAACGACCAGCCGGTCAACGCCGCCGCAAGCAACGGTGAGCGCGCCAAAGTCGAACGCGGAACGGTGCTGCTGCCCTGAGATTTGCTCGCTCGATTCCCACCCGCGCGAAGAAAGGTCTCCATCGAGAGCCGTCGTTCTCAACCGGCGATGGGTCGTGACCCATCAGTGCAGGCGCGTCACAGCCGCGGGTGTTGCGGGAGAAAGTGGCGGGGGATGGAATCATGTTTGTGTGAAAGTGCGGGTGTTGCAACATCCGTGGGCCCTGACGACCACCACCGAGTGGTTCGCGGAGAATGGACCCGAGTGGGTCAAGTGGGCCTTGAGGTGCAAAAGGTTGAGAAGCCCTGCTCTGCCGTGAGCTCAAGTGAAACCTCCCGTAGAGCTTGTTTGGCCTATTCTTTCACGATGGCCAGTACATCGGTTCAGGTATTTGGCCACACGGGCGGAAAATATTCAGCCGAAAGCTGTTTTACAAGTTAGACCTCCGGCAGGATACCTTAGGAGAGATGTTTTAACAATTAGAATAATAATAAAAAAACATAATTTTACCACTTCCAACATCAATGCAGATGATTCAGCACTTCAAGTTATGGACATATGCAAGGACAAACTTTATGGGTCGGGAAGAACTAAAACAAAATAAAGTGAATAATTCTGTCTTAACCACCTAGTGGTCCATTGAGTTCATAGCCGAGTGGGCCAAGTAGGCCTTGAGGTGCAAAAGGTTGAGAACCCCATCTCATGAGTAGTGCAAGTAGCCACGCTTTCCTTCCACCACACACGACTTGCCCGTTAACTAACTGTGGTGTTGCTATTTATTATACTGCCGGGTGGACGGAAGCAGGGGTATTTAATAACCTTGCCCCTCGTTTCAACTGCCGCACTGGGAGATCGAATCAATCCTTCGGCCCCTGGATTGCAAAAGTCCAGTGTCCTAAACATTTCACCACGGCGGGCCCTGTACGAACACACACGGGGATACAACAACGAGACATTTGCTCTCGGATTCATGCATTGGTGGAAAAGTATTTTTTTCTGCCAATGTTTGGCAGAAAAACGGCAAGGTTGCTGCTTTTTCTCGTGAGTGGGTGTATTTTTTTTTGCGTGCTGATAAGTGTTAAATAATTTTCTACTTTGACGGGGACAATACTGAGGTTTCCAGGTAACTCAGGGTATTCTGGATGGTCTCTCAAGAACATTGAGGTGTACTGCAGATACTTTGCGTTGCCCTGCGTTCTGAGTCGTAGTTTCTCAATCACTCCCGAGTCCACTGTTAACATTTCGCTCGTCTCTGCAAGTTGTCCTTGTCAAGTGTGTATCCTGAGAGATCTCATTCATTTTTCCATTGTTCTACAAATTGGACAATTCTTGAACACACTCCTTTGGACTGTCTGTGACCTTGATTCGGAATAATATCCCGTCGCTGGACCAGTATAACTTGGCTTATTGCTAGAGTCATTGGATATATTACATTGGTGAGCCAATTTATTGAGCAATCTCTGAATGTGCATCCATTTTAATACTTAAAAAATGTCATTCACTTCTCAAAGGTATAAGAGGGCCGAGAATAGAACCGTATTTACTCAATTGTTATTATATATATATCAAACATCGCCCCCTACTGTCAGAATAATGCCCCAGGTCATTATTGAAAATGACACTATCTTGGGTTCCTGAGGTCTCATCAGGTTAAACGAATAAACCTTTTCAAAATTCCGGTGTTCGCCGAGTCCACGCAGAAAGGCGCCCAAGTCACGAATCAAACCCAGGTCCTTTATGCTGTGAGGCACGAGTGTCACCTCTGTGCCACCAACCTGTCGCCCAAATATTTCGAACCGGTGCACCAGGAAAACCCGCCTGTTTCTCTGCCACAGGGAAAGTTACGTAAGCACAATTGCCATTGACGGCCGCCAAATTGAGTCACGTCCAGCTTCCACCGCTTGTTACAAAGACAGACATTATTTTGTTCACAAACCAAAAGCATTTGGAAACATTTACTATTTCCAGTTAAGTGTCTGTTGTTGGGCAATATATCATTTGCTAATATTGTTCAGGTCACTAACAAGAGCCTGCACGGGATTTATAATTATGCTTACTAGCTCGAACCTTTTCTGTGAAAACGAAGGGCATGAGGTACAGCTTGTTGCAATATATAATAATTGCCGTCCTAAAAATAATAAGGTAATAGTTTTCTCCCAGTGAGGCATTGATTTCCGCCTTGTGTCATAATTAATCCCCCATAGTTCGTAATCGACTCCAGCGGTTTTCGTCACCGCGTTTCTCTTTCATCTTGGGATGAGCTCACGATCTGGCCTGTCCGCTCGCAATAAACCCGCGCACGTTGTTCCGCGTTACGGGTGGGATTAGGAAGATTACATTGCCGCAGACAGCTTAGCGTTCGAATTTCCGTGCAGCGGAGAGAGGGGCCACAGTCGCGTGACTTGGCGGAGCTGACGACCGTTGAAGTTGCGTCCGACGGCTGGGCATCGCGGGCCCGTTTCAGAGCGCGGTGAAATTCGCCTAGGTAAGGCTCGCCCACTGCGACGAAAGCGGGAGTTCTGAGCTCTGGCCAGGTGTGCAGTGGTCCCACACGTTACAGAGATCAAAGGATCTCGATTGGATGTAGGAAGAGGCTCCTCAATGTAACGTTGGCATCAGGCGCGTCGCAGCCGAAGGTGTTACGAGCGATCTTTCTCTCTGCCTCGCGACGCCTGATGATGCTTCCAACGTGGGAGGCGAAACGTCGCGAGGAAGAGAGGAGGGAGATCGCTCTGTGACACGGCTATCCCGAAAGAACAGCTATGAAAAGCAATTCTCAAAGTACAGTTCTGTTATTGAAGAAATCAACGTATATATGTTTGTTATTTTCCACTGTGTGAATTATCCTCATATAACATGTAGATATAACTGTACGCGTTTACCTCAATGGGCTACCCAGCTTGAATGTAACTGACAGAAATTACTGGTAGCTTGAGTAAGTATTGAGAAACAGCGACTGTTCTAATATACATTTGTTTTAAAACAAACATAATCAACAGCAGAGGTCTACATAGTTAGGCATGTTAAAATAAATCTAAAGTAAACACGAAGAAATACATTAACTGCTAACATGTTTCCAATGCTATGGATCATTGCAAGTTGCCCAACTAATACTGACATTATAATGATGCTCACTATTCTGTGGAAACACTGGAGACACGGAGCCAAACTGCATCACATTCAGCATTTGTAGCGCTCGGTGGAAATGCCCCAGACCCGATGAACCATGGTAAATCATATTCGGCATTTGTAGAATTCAGTGGAAACACCCAAAGCATCAGAGCCGAGTGAAGTCACCTCGAGCATTTGTAAAATTCGGAACAAAACGCGTTGATAGCAGAGGGATGCTGCCACTCACTTGTTTCGTAAAGCATTCAAGCTGTCCTGTTCGGACTTCTGATGCGGCTAAATGCTGTCCTGCCAGGATGTTGGCTCTCTTCCTATTGCGCCTTCATAGGAACATTTATGCCGTTCTCTCTCTCCACAGCTCGGATTATAAATATAAAAGAAAATGTTTCTGATTTACCGTTCTCAGTCGTTGCTGACATGTCGTTCTCTCCGCAGCCCTGTGCAGCGCTGTGTGACCCTGGGGTGAAAAGCGCTCTATAAATGCTATTATTATTATAACTGCTCTTAAGAAAATCTGTCTTTTTGGGTAAGCCGTGGCGAGCGTTCCTCCTCTCTCCTTCGCGACGTTTTGCCCACGCACGTTGGAGTCATCCTCGGACGGTTGCCAGTTCCGCGCGCGGTGAAAACGGTGTTAAATGAATTGGGGAGGAAGCGACCTCGACGAAAAGCCGGCGATTGTGACCTTTGTGCGTGACGGGCTGTGCATGACCGGCTGTGTGCAGGCGCGTCGCAGCCGCGGGTGTCGCGGATGTTGCGACACCCGCACTTTCACAGAAACATGATTCCATCCCCCCACTTTTTCCTGATGTAATAATAATAATAATAGCATTTATAGAGCGCCTTTCACCCAAGGGTCGAAAAGCGCTGCACAAGGCTGTGGAGAGAGAAGGGCATGTCAACAACATCAACGCAGATTAACTGAGAGTCGAGCAATATCGATAAATTATTGGACATATAACATAAAGACAGCAGAAGAAATAAAATACGAATAATTCTGCAAGAAGCAAGGAGGGAACAGATGTTCCTGAGCAGACGCAGATCGAGAGAGAGAGAGAGCCAACGTCTCGGCACGGCACCACTGACCGGCACCAACAGTCCAAGCCAGCGGAAGGAAGTCTCATATCATATGTTGCGACACCCGCACTTTCACAGAAACATGATTCCATCCCCCCCACTTTTTCCTGCGACACCCGCGGCTGCGACGCGCTTGGGTGCAAGTGATGGCTCTTCGTGACTTTCGTGCGTGATGTTCGTGCGTGTTGCAGGCGACCTCACGTCGTTGGGCACCGGGCCTGCCCCGCAGCGCATCAAGGTGGTGTTCACGCCCACGATCTGCACGCTGGACTGCTCGCGCGGAGACTGCCGCCACAGCTGCTCCAAGGGCAACGTGACCACCCTGATCAGCGAGAACGGCCGCATGGTCTACCCGACGCACGGATCCAGGTTCCGCATCGGTGAGCCGGCGACTGACTCTCCGCGCTCGGCCCGATTGACGCGCGCAGCGTTGCTAAGCCAGATCGATCGGAGGCGCTGTTTTGGGCAATCAACACGCACGGCGGTTGGCGGGTCTGCCGAGGTGGAGGGCGGTTAAAAGGGGGGCTGTTGCACGTGTCACGAACGCAACTTGCGTCATTCAGCGCCGGCTGATTGAAAACTACTGCTCGCCTTCGCAACTCGCGTTCGCAGCCGCCACCGGCAAGCTACGTTTGGGGAGCACAAACCCGCGGGCTGCTCGCACAAAGGGCGCCCTGTGTACGGGAGGAACCCGGATTGGTTGCTGGCCGTGGTCGGCCCTGGGCCCGGCGCATTCACTCGGCGCTATTATTTAGAATTTGTGGGTTTTTTTTTTTAGGAATGTTCGTCAAAAGTGGCACCGCCATTTGTCACGATGGTAGCCTCACTTAGTGAGGAATGGAAAAGCATTCACCTTAAGAGGCTTTTGAGAGTCCCTCGAGATCCTTTGTCAGCGTAGAAAAATGAGGCCGTTACAGTAGTCTCAAGGTCTCCGTAGTGTGGTATGCATACACATGCCTATTACCCTAATTTAGAACATTTATTGACCGAAAAGTCAAGGGCTCATAACTCGGTTCTCTATGTGTTTGTGTGCGCACGTACAAAGATGTCTTTTTCCACGAGCGGGGCCAAATTGTGAATGGGTAAAGTTTAAGCACATTCCTATAACTCGGTGCCCTCTGAGAATTATGGAGCTAATTTTCTGCTAAGGCATATGCCTGCTAACTTTACTATGCCAACAAACCGGCAAGCATTAAATTCAAAAGTAACTCTTTCCAACCAAACCTTTGGCCCCCCGCGTTCTTTGTTTGTTATTAATTGCCTTAAAACACACTGGCAATGAGCATTTTGACAGGCACCGTGACACAAGCTTAAACCTTTTGCGCCTCTCTGGGAGTCTTTCGTTCTCTCCGTGCCCAGGCTACAAGTTGATGTGCCACCAGTACTTAGCGCGCAGAAATATGAAATGAGAGCTCTGGCTTGACAGAGGTGGCTAGTGTTCTAATCCAAAGAGGGGCGGGAAAAAAAAGAACGGAGAGCAGGATATTAATAGCACGTGTGGCTTACGGGTAATTCTTTACAATTAAATGTCGTACTGTTATCATGGCGGAGTAGCGTGATGTTACGTTGTTAGTACTTAAACTAGGCCCACCGTCGGTGACGAACACCACACAGTGATCGTTTAAGCATGAGGAACGTTCGGTCCAAAAACAAGCTCGGGGCGGCACGGTGGCGCGGTGAGTAGCGCTGCCGCCTCACGGCAAGAAGGCCCCGGGTTCGAATCCCGGCTCGGGTGCCTTTCTGTGTGGAGTTTGCATGTTCTTCCCCCGTGTCCGCGTGGGTTTTTTCCGAGCCCTCCGGTTTCCTCCCACAGTCCAAAGACATGCTCCATAGGTTAATTGACCCGCGAGCTAAATAGCCTCCGGTGCCCTGTGATAAACTGGCGGCCCATCCTCGGTATAGCCCAGCCTTGCGCCCTGTGTCTGCCAGGATAGGATCCGACTCACCTCGACCCTGTACAGGATTAAACGGTTTCTGACAACGGATGGATGGATGGGTAAGCGAGCTGCCAAGACGCGGAGCGAAACGTCGGACATAACATCGAACCAACTCACCGTACAACCCGAAACAAACCTCTCAGGACGTGTAATCGTTTCGCTTTAAACGGCGCATCGCGGGTGGTGGGGGCCGGGAAGAACACACTGCTCGCCCCTCTTCCGCAATCTAAATTCGCCGCAGATGGGTGGTTTAGCGGCCGTGTTTCTGCACGACGTTAATCACGGGCACTTCGCCCTGTACAACAAGTCGTGAGTTGTGAGACAGGAGGTCGCGCTGTGGCCTCCACAGTGGCCGCGCCGGAGCGAGCCCGCTAAGAAGCACCCCTGATGAATCGCCTGTTGACACGGGGGCTGTGTGGTTTCCTCATGCGGCTACAGCCCCTCCGCAGCGACGGCTTGTAGCTGTCTTGTAGCGGTGATTTAGCGCGGCACTTTTCACGGGAAGGTGAGCCAATGTGGGCCGGAGCAGAGGGGAGGGAGGCAGTTTCGCTGCCAAAGAGGCGGCCAGGCCCTGTCATTGGTTCTTACGTGCAATCGAGGGACAGAAGAAGGGTCGTAGCCCGATACGCAGTGTCGTGCAGAGAAGGGGGGCACAGGGGGCGACGACCCCGGGCATTCATTTCAAGGGGGGCATCCAACCAAAGAGTGAAATTAAACAGTCCCACAAGCTGCTGGTGTGAATGTGGATCCGTGTTTTAATAAGCGAGACCAGAGTAGAGAACCTGTTACGTGTAAATACTGTGCGTAATGCCGACTAACTATTTCGGTGCCCTGTCGACGCCGATCGACATGATTTTTCATCATCCACCGTGCCCTGTCGACGACCGTCGACACATTATAGTACTGCCGTACAACTCATTTTATGAATGAATGATAGTTCCCAAAGTTGTCTTCCTTTCTCACATTTCTCAGTACTATACTTGAGTCTTGGGGGCATACAATCAAGGAGTCGGAGTTGGCCCCAGGCATCACCAAACCTCTTCACGCCACTGCCAATACGTATCGAATTTGTTTTGTTTTTTTATCTCGCGTCGTTGCCATCATTCAAACTGCGAGGAATGGTATGTTGGCTTGAGTAGGCCATGTAGCCGGGAGGGATTACGGCCGCTGGTCTAAAATAACGTCAAGGAATGGAATGCATCCGAGGGTGCGATGGGGCGGTGAAATAAATGGCTAGGTGAATTGTAATATCACACGTTTGCGAGAGATGGCGAAGGCTTGGGGAGGCGTTAATCCGGCAGTGGATCGATCATGCTTGGCAATGACGGTGTGTTTGTAAAGGCTGTCTTAATTACAAATTGTGTCAGTTTGTTTTGTTTGTGGTAGCACAGCACTGTCTAAGCAGTGCCCAACATGTATTATTTGCAAGTTTGTTGCAAATTAATTTTGAAAAGCAACAGTGGAGATAATTTAGACTACTGGTGGTGATATTGCTGTGTAGGTGTTTGCAGGTTAGCTGTACACTGTGGCGGTGTTGGGGTGAGTGCACTGTGCTACAAACTGCTTAATCCTTTACAGGGTTGCGGTGAGCCGGAGCCTATCCCGGCGGACACAGGGAACAAGGCAGGGCTATAACCAGGATGGGATGCTAGTCCATGACAGGACACCGGGGCAATTTAGTCTGCAGGCCAATTAACCTCTGCAGCAGCATGTATTTGGACTGTGGGAGGAAACCGGAGTGCCTGGCACAAACCCACGTGGACACTGGGAGAATATGCAAATTCCACACAGAAAAGCACCCGAGCCCGGATTCGAACCCAGGGCCTTCTTGCTGTGAGGCGGCAGCGCTACTCACCGCGCCACCTTGCCGCTCTGAAAATACATTGAAGGGCTATATCCCTGGTAACATGGATTGGGTGCACATCCAAAACCGTGACTTGGAGATGATTCATTCGGACTCCCCAGTGCTTCACGGTGCATAACAAAGCGCTGTTTGCATCATGAAAGCACATTCTTAAAAGGGATGGGTTTACATTGATTTGCCTTGTTTAAGACATTCCTTTACTTAATGTGCCTCCGTGCTATCTTTGGGTTCCAGGTCAGGTCTCAGATGTTTCTTTGTAAACCAACAGCTTGCGGGAAAACCTTCCAGACTTGCATAGACTTTGCCTTGCAAACAGTTTGTCTTACGAATTTAGACGAAGATTGTTAACAAAACATGCAATTGCAGGAACTTATCTCGTGTAATCCAGACTTGCATGCAGTGCCCTGCGATTCCCGTTATTATTTTTTACTCGGCGCTTGTAAAGTCTGAACACGAGACGTTGATTGATGCGCACATATTTTTCTTTTACAAAATAACCTTCAAACTCCCCTCACTCTGATGGTTTTCCTGTTTTAGTTAAACTTACACATTCTAATCCATATTCTTCAAATGTTGAACAATATTATTCCACCAGGCCACTTAAATTGTTCATAATAGTGATAGACGGGGGTATTTTTTTCGGCTCGATTCATGATGGTTGCTTTTCAAAGCTGTTCTTTCAGGATAGCCGTGTCGAGCACTCTCCGTCTCTCCCTCACAACGTCATAATAATAATACTAATTTACAGACATTTGTACTATTGTGGGTTTTCACAGCTCGATTCATAATGGTTGCATCATCAGGCGCCTGATGATGCTTCCAACGTGGGAGGCGAAACGTCGTGACGTAGAGAGGTTAATTATCCTAACTAAATTGCCCCCGGTGCCTTGAAATATTCAAACATGCTTACCCCTCCCTACTGGACAAGTGTTACAATTAGCGGCACAGCTCAACGGTTCCTTACACCTTAAATATAAACTGTCTGACTGACTGTAAATTGAATTGAGAGACAGAATGCACAACTTCGGGACATTATAAACCTTTAAACACTCGGTGTGCGCACACGTTAAATACATGTCCTATTTATTTGCGAAGCAATGTACCATTACATCCGTGTTCGCCTTCACTCTAACGTCTGTGTGTGTGTGTGTTGTTTTGTTTACCACCACACAGTGGTATGCTCCATCCCTTGTCAGAACGGAGGGCACTGCATAACCAAGGAGAAGTGCTTTTGCCAGCCTGGATTCACGGGCAAGTTCTGCCACCTTGCCGCCGACTCGAGCTCAACGCAAGCGGCCGACGTGGGCAACAACGGGTGGAAGGGCTCCTCCACGTTCACCTTCCCGCTGTCCACTCTTGGAAACTTTTCCCAAGGTAAATACGCGTGTGTGTGTGTGTGTTTGCGTGCGCGCGTCACACGTGTTGGCGCGGGAGTGCATCGGACAGTGTGCTCCGCTTCAAATCCAGCAAGCTGAGTTTCATTCAGGGCCATGGCTAGTGACGCTTCCAACACGCAAGGCGAAACGTCGCGAGGGCACTCCGGTTTCCTCCCACCGTCCAAAGACATGCTGCCGGTTAATTGGCCTACTGAGCTAATTGCCCCAGGTGCCCTGCGATGGACTGGCGTCCCATCCTCGGTATACCCCTGCCTTGCGCCCTATGTCTGCCGGGATAGGCCCCGGCGACCCTGTACAGGATTAAGCGGTTTCTGAAAATGGATGGATGGACATTCCAGTAGCAAATTACAAAAGTGGGTACCGTAAGTGCAGCAATTGCTAAGCTAACAAAAGTTATCAGCCCACGAACAAAATCCTCTAACTACCTACAGTCAGTCCCAGGTGTCGGAGAACGGGACGGTCCTGAAGAAGCTCCCAGCATTTGCAGCAAAACATCAGACACGGCCCTACAAAACACACGGTACAACCACAAAACAGTTGTGCAGCGCAAGCGCGTGAAGCTCCGCAGTGAAAGAGAAAAGTCTCGCCGCCTGGACTTGAACAGGGGTGCGGTGTCAGCAGTGCAGACGGATGGAGCCGTGGATCCGTTCCAGACAGCGTGGGGGCATCAGCAAAGTAGAAGGGATCACCCACTGAACGGAGGTTTGACGGGAGACTTTGACAGGTGGCCTTGGTTCGCCGCAGTGGAGACCACGTGGCAGAGAGTCTTGAAGCCTTTCTCAGGAGGATCCTGACGGGAT
>JAZEWU010000019.1:2639453-2663576 GCA_036362915.1 Geotria australis | reverse complement strand
GCATCAGAAGTCCTGACAGCACGGCTTGAAGGCTTTACAGAATAAATAAGTCTTAAGGCGAGATTTGAAGATGTTCAAGGACTCCGCTGAATGAATTTCCAGTGGAAGAGCATTCCAGAGTCGTGGAGCATCACGCGAGAAGGCTCTGTCACCCATCGAATGGAGGTGCGACCTGGGAACAAACAGCACACGTGTATTGGAGGATCGTAGTTGTCGTGTTGAGGAGGGTGCCTAAAGAAGGTCACGGATGTATTTCAGAGCTGCATCAGAGAGAGCCTTGTAAGTGAGAAGGAGGATCTTGAATTCAATCCCGTATTTAACAGGTAACCAGTGGAGAGACATCAGTACTGGGGTTATGTGATCACGGATGGGTGTGCCAGTGAGGACTCTGGTAGCCGCATTCTGCACACGTTGGAGACGATGGATCAAGTAGGCAGGGATGCCGGGAAACAGTGCATTGCAGTAGTCAATTCGTGAAGAGATGAAGATGTGTATTAGCTTCTCAGCTTCAGCAGGTGACAGGATGTTGCGCAGTCTGGCTATATTTCTGAGATGAAAGTAGGCTACCTTCGACACCTTATTGATGTGTGTCTCGAAAGTGACACACATCAATAAGTATGGTGGAGAACTGCAAGGCTGCCACCACGGCCATTTGAACGAGCCTTCTGATGGAATTTGAAGTCTCGCGGTAAAGCCTGATTCAATGTGAGAAAATCGTCTTGATGATGCCAGGTTTCTGTGAGGCAAAGTAGGTCCAGATTGTTGTCAGAGATAAGCTCGGCAATAAGTGGGGCTTTTCAGAGTTCAGAAAGCGCACACTGAGCAGAGCAAAGTGGGTTTCGGTGGCAGGCAATGTTTGTGCTGGTAGAGGAACATTAACCAGCGAAATTTTAATCAAGCAACGTCGAGCTGAAACTAATCTATCTTGTGGATCCCTCTGTAGCCGGTATATAGGGCTTAAGACGGGGATGGCAGTAGGGAAAGGAACTGTAGGCAGAACAGAGGGCTTTTTAGTGCCACCTCCTTGGTGTATGTAAGGGGGACGTCGGAGTATCCTATGCTCACGGCAAAAAGCCAAAAGGCTGGGGGGGACAGAGAACTGGTGGAGGAATCAAGCTCCTCAGAGCTGCGGAAGTGTAAGTTATCATATTGAACAGGGGCCTGATGTAACACATCACTACACTATAGGCTGTAAGGGTAGATTATAAAGACTATTGACAGTAAGTGTAAGAGATAGGAGTCAAAGTGATAGAATCAGGAGTCTCACAATATTTGAAAAACCAAAGCAAACCGCATAAAAACCGCACAAAACGCGATGTTAGACTACAGTAAAAGAACACTGTAACGATTAAAACTTAAAATATAAAGAGTAAACTTAATAATACGTGATCTTCTTCTTCTTTGCGATTCTTCGAAGCGCGATGGCTAGCTTCTGGACATCGTTGTCTTTCAGCTCGGCCTCGAAGTGTTCGGTAGGATTCGCAGGCAATACCAAGTATTACCTGACAGGGATCGCGACGTGAACGCTCCTACCTTGACCCCCATAATACGTGATTATAAACAACTAAAAAAAAGAATGAATGGCTGAAACCTATACTAGAGAACGGACATCAGCCTGCGCCCAGTTTAACTAACTATATCTATATCAATTTCTAAAATCGTATTGACTAGATACTATAGAAATACTCATGAGGTATTGCCTAGGAATAAGCACAATAAAAAGCCCTGCCTTACGTATAGCCCTGCCTTACTTACACCCGGTGTCTGGCTCCAGCTCACCGCGACCCAGTACAGAATTAAGCGAGTACTCGTAATGAACGTACGAGTGTTTGGAATTGTTAACAGCGTGTGGATTTAGCTGCTTGGGGGCAGCTGTCCTGTGACACAGGTTCAACACCTTAAGTCATTCTCGAGACAATGCTCAGATCTGGAGCGTTGGGCATGACATTTCGCGTTACCGAGGGGCTTAGTTTGAAACATGACCGTTACTCCCCACACTGACCGTTGCGACACACTCGGCCAGTTCCCACCTGCTAAGGAAACAGAGCATCAGCCGCATATGTACACACGTGCAAACACCGCATGCGTTCAATCAAATGCTCTTCCGTCAAACTGAGTTACACTTCAACATTCCGCACAAACGTCTATGTATAATGGAGCAAGTGTGTTTTTGTCCGTGGGTCCGCACCGAGGTTACCGGGTCCGAATCCTTTATAAGCGCGCATTTTATCTGCACAATGCCGAGGCTGCAATGTGTTATTACAGCTTCACGTCCCACTTATTGATTGCTCTTTTGAAACTGTGAAGACCCGGCAATATATCAAAAAGGACATCGGGAAGAAATCCAGGTCAAAGCGGTCGTGCTGCAGAAAATGTCGTTAACAAGAGATGTCACAAGAATGTGTTACATCCTCGGAACAAGACCGCGAACCATCCTCCCGCCTTCCAATTCGTCAGTCAGTTTGTATTCAAGCTGGAAGGAAACGTTGAGCTATGGAGCTCTTTTTAACAGTTGTCTAGCGGGGAAGGGTAAGCAAGTTACAACATCTCATGGAACCGGGATTAATTTTTAGTTAGGACATTTAACCTAGGCAGCATGTATTTGGACTGTGGGAGGAAACCTGAGTGCCCGGTGAAAACCCACACAGACATGGGGGAGAACATGCAAACGCCACACAGAAAGGCACCAGAGCCGGGAATCGAACCTGGGCATTCTTGCCGTTAGGCGGCGCCGCCAGTCAACGCGCCACCGTGGTCCACCTTCGTACGTCACCTACACACATTATATCAACAAGGCACGCAACAAATCTCACGTCACATTTTTGGAAGGAAATGAATCGTATTTGTTTTCGCAAGGTTTTATACTCTTGTCGTTGGTTCAGGTCAGCCGAGGTCAACTTGACAGCATCGCATGCCGGAGCAACACAGTGAGGTCTCCACTCACCGTGGGTAGTGACCCGACTTTACCCGACAGTTGTGCGTGTAAACACGCTGTCAGTGAGCTGCGTGTCCTCACAGCTAATATAATTTTCCTTTTCGCAAAGAGGTCAGAAGGTTCAGAGAGTGTTTGCCACTTCGGGCAGGAAATTGTGCGTCGGCCCACGTTTTCCTCCGCTGCACAATTGAAATTTCCACACTTTAATCCTAAAGAGTTTCCTGGATGTGGGGCAGTCAAGAAAAGTAACAGCGCATGGCCCACGGTTGTGAGTAAAAAAATCTGGCCAGGGGTAACTGAGCCGATTGTGTCTCTCGGGCTGGTAAGCTGCACGGTGGCGCGGTGAGTAGCGCTGCCGCCTCACAGCAAGAAGGTCCCGGTTTCGAAGCCCGGATCGGGGGCCTTTTCTGTGTGGAGTTTGCGTGTTCCCCCCGTGTCCGCGTGTGTTTTCGCCGGGCACTCCGGTTTCCTCCCACAGTCCAAAGACATGCTGCTGATGCATTGGTTCATTGGCCTGCATCCCATCATGGGTATAGCCCTGTTTTGAGACTGAAAATATTATTGGACCATATTGCGATAACCCCCAAATGTGACATGTGATTATGACTAGTTGTCAAAAATCACCACATGCCCAGTTCTCAAACAAAGGAATCTGAAATTCTAACCATTATCTCATGCCTGCACTGTTTGACACTGATCTTTTGACCTTTCAATACATTAAAATACATTTCTATTTTTTTCCCAGGGGTCATATATAAAATGTGTTTTGCTCTGCCATAAATGCATGATTCCACTTTCTTGTGGCAGATCATCCTGTCATGATGGATGGGGAGGTCTTGGAGTGTCCCCAAGGCTTCAGAAAGGAAAACGCCACCCACTGCAGAGGTAAACACACACACCGGTCACTCTTGTGGTGGACGCAAGATTTTGAATTGTCACACATTTCATCACAGTCTGCACCCCTACCTCTCTCTCTCTCTCTAACATCTGTAACACACACAGAACCCTGACTACTAAGCACGTGGAGAAAATGTCTCTTAGGATTTCATTCATTGTTAGAAATTGCTTAATGCTGTACGGGGTCGCGGTGAGCCAGAGCCTATTCCGGCAGACACAGGGCGCAAGGCCCTGCCTGCACTGCAACGTTAATGGTAGTCATTTCTTGAGTGGAATCGTCTCCCAGAATCGTGTTGCTTCGCAGTGTAATCGAGACGGTGGCTAAAGGCTCCGTGGTGAATTGTCACAGTCCCAGTGGCTGTCTCGGCCAGCTGGTTCAGGTGACAGAGCGAGCACTTTGCAAACGCGAGGTTACAGGTTCAAATCCTGGTTGGGGGGCTTCACTCAGCCCATAATCGCTCTGGAGTCAATGAGGCCCAGTCTGTGGTGAAGTCAAACGCTGGTTGCCCCGTGGATAGAATCGCCCCAGCCATGGGAATGAGGAATTTCCACCGCTGGTGCAGGGCTGCAATCAGGAGATTACCACCGCTTGAATGCTCAATTGAGCAGAAAATCAGTTTGAATTGGTTAGGGTGAAGACTGCTTACCTGTGTCACTATCAAAATGTCGTTCTGTTTTGTTTACGGGCCATCTGAGCTGACTGATGCATTCAGTCAAGTCGTCAGTTATTGAGTCAAGAGCGATGAGTGGAAATCTACTGATTCGTGGGCAATGAGATGCCCTTCAAATTCTCCGAGCGTTGCATTAACATCTCCACGTGGAGGCTTTAAGCTCAGGGTACAAGCAAGCCGACTCAATAACCCGACATAGCGCATTACCCCTGAGTGACCTGTCACCTCTCATTGACGCTGTGAAATAATAAAACCAAGAGCGTTCGGGGAGTTGAGCCGGGCAATGTAACACCGTGGGTAACAGGGTCAACCTTGATTAAGTGCAAAAAATGCGAATTCGACTCTAGCTACGGACAAGCGGCAAAAAAACCCAACAACTTTTCGAGCGTTTTAGCGGGAGATAAATAGAATCGCGTGTTGGTTATTATGCAACGCCGGTCAGGTTTCAGTATCTGGGACGTGCCTCTGCCGATGGGGGGAGGGTTAGCTTCTTGGTAACAGCGAGGATCCATCTTCATCACTTTACACACAGAAGCCGGTTTTGTCTTCGAGAGAAAAGGTTAATGACGTAGCTTTAATGTTTCTCTTTTAATCGCTCGGGGGAGCTGTAAGGCAATATGATAACCAAACAAGCCCGCGAGGTCTTTCTTAAGCTCCTCTTACCTACTTTGCACATGAAGGTTCTTCGCCGGATAAAACCTGGCGCGCACGCTCGATTCAACTTTCGGGGAGAGAGAGAGATAAAGGTCCCTCGCCCGGATCGGTTGGAGCAATTTCGGCCGTAAGTGGACACCGTGGGGGCGCCGAGCGAGAGGTATGCCGATTGTTTTCGGTCATCGCTCGAGGCCGTGAACCCGTGCTCCACCTTGTCAATTCAACCGGTGGCGACGTGACACGATCCGGGAACAGCCCGGGTCCTGAGCTGTTCACGCCAGACTCCACCCTGCCCGCCCATCCCCCTGCCTGCCGCCTGCTACCCCTCCACCCACATATCCTGCCCCCGGCTTCTTACCCTGCCCGGATTCTCTCAGCCTCTCCTCGATGTGCACATGCCTTCCTCCTGATGCAGTACAGTAGTCCCGAAATCCCCCGCTGAGATTTGGACTTTTCTCACTCCTCAAACAAAACACTGGAGCGATGGTCGCGCTTCGGAGCTGCTCTTTTCGGGATAGCCGTGTCGAGCGATCTCCCTTCTCTCCCTCGCGCCGTTTCGCCTCCCACGTTCGATGATCCATCCATCCATTTTCTGAAACCGCTTAATGCCGTACAGGGTCGCGGTGAGCCGGAGCCTATCCCGGCAGACACAGGGCGCAAGGCAGGGCTATACCCAGGATCGGACGCCAGTCCATCTCAGGGCACTGAGGGCAATTTAATCTGCAAGCCAATTAACCTATGCAGCAGCATGTTTTTGGACTGTGGGAGGCGAAGGCTGTCCCTCGGTCCTTCGTTCACGGGTGTTTTCGTGGTTGAGACGTTGCCCCGACGGGCTGCGAAGCCTCCCCAGTCTCAAGGTTGTTTCCCCTAGCCTTTTTGCCGGTCCAGCGGGGCAGAGTGGCCTGCAACTTTACGGGGTAATGCGAGAAGCACACACGGCTGTTTTGCCTTGTGTTTTAATTCGTTTGTCCTCGTAGGAAAGCCCACCGTGTTTCGTGAGCGTTCGGTGCCGTGAGGGTTGCCCACGCCGAGAGCGCTTCCCCCCCCACCCGTTTGATGCGGGGTGCCGGCTCTCTGGCCAGTGTCGTGAAAGCCGCCAGCTACCTGGTTGATCCTGCCAGTAGCAATATGCTTGTCTCAAAGATTAAGCCATGCATGTCTGCGTGCGAACGGATGTTACAGTGAAACTGCGAATGGCTCATTAAATCAGTTATGGTTCCTTTGATCGCTCGACCGTTGCTTGGATAACTGTGGTAATTCTAGAGCTAATACATGCTGACGAGCTGCTTGGATTGCTTGGATAACTGTGGTTATGGTTCCTTTGATAGTATAGTCTTAGTGCCCTGTGATGGCCTGGCGTCTCATCCTGGGTATACCCATGCCTTGCCCCCTTTGTCTCCGGGATAGGCTCCGGCTCACCGCGACCCTGTACAGGATTAAGCGGTTTCTGATAATGGATGGGGATGGGAGGAAACCGGAGTGCCCAGCGAAAACCCACGCGGACACGGGGAGAACATGCAAACTCCACACACAAAGGCACCCGAGGCGAGATTCGAACCCGGGTCCTTCTTGCTGTGAGACGGCAGCGCTACTATGTTGGATGATGATGCTTCCAACGTGGGAGGTGAAACGTCGTGAGGCAGAGAGGGAGATCGCTCAACACGGCTATCCCGAAGGAACGTCTCCGAAGAGCAACCATCATGGATCGAGCCGTGAACACCTACATCAGGACAAAAAACTAAAATCACAATATTGGAGTCAGAATATCTATTGACTGCTGTCACCGCGACCCTCACCAGGACAAGCGGTTTAGAAAATGGATGGATGGATGGAATATCTATTGACTGCTGTCACCGCGACCCTCACCAGGACAAGCGGTTTAGAAAATGGATGGATGGATGGAATATCTATTGAGTTATCTGCCTAAGCGTTGGGCCTTAGTTTAACTCTCCTGCATCCTCTAGCAACTGGCACTTTTCACTTAAGCCTCATAAATCAGACACTCACCCCCCCTCACATAGTCTTTTTTTCTGCTTCTTGGCTTTTTCCCAAAGTGTTCGCCTCTTAGAGCTTCCTTCAGCACCCGATCCCCGTTGACATTATGCCCAGTACAGATATTTCCCCCCCGTTCTGAATTGTTGCAATTCATATTTTACCCATTGCTTCATTCCTGAAACGTCTTTCAGCAAGCTTTCCCCCCTCTGACAATGTTTCCGATCTCAATGTTCTACCGGTCCCTGTATCACAGCAATCGGACTTCACGTTTTTTGCGAGCGAGCGAGCACGAAGCTGCGCATTGGGCGGCAGTGTGTCTGTGCAGCGGTAACATCTGCGCCTCATGGACAGAGAGAGTCCTGCCCAAGGCCATTCGATTCCCACCTCGAGCGCCTTTCTGTGTCGAGTTTGATTGTGCTCCCCATCGTCTGCGTGGGTTTCCTCCAGGTTCTCCAGTTTCTTCCCACAACAAAAACACATTTGGGAATTGGCCGATAACATTACAATATACAGACATAGCTCTTTTAATGAAGCCTTGGCCTACGAATTTTTGTTTAATGGACGAGAAAACATATTCAATAATAAATATCCTATAATATAAAATATAGCACGTGCACTGCACTCCTAAGGCTCCTGTGAACCATACGTTGTCTACAAACATGCTAATGGTATTATTTTTACTATTATACTGGATTATTATTCGTAGTAGTACAGTAGTATTATTATAGTATTAATTTAATAAATACTGTACAGTTATACTGAACCATGTTGTAATGACCTCTCTTAACGGATTGACCGCTTAGCGGACAAGCGTCAAGAGCGCACCCTATTTGTTAAAAAAGCGATATGCCTGTACCGATAGATAAATGTTTATTATTACAGTAGGAACATACCCAGTGAGCTTGCAAGCTCTTTACTGTATTCCTACGACAGGACGGAGTCTATGGTGGGTTGGCGCCAGCCAACCGTCCTTCTCTCTTTGAACAAATACCTTTGACATTGAACGAACACTGTGCACGTTATGACTTGTGTTTTTTTTCTTCTTGTATTTGTTTACGACGCTGTGCTGGGAAAGTTAGGGAAGGTGTCATAGAGGCAGCGGTGGCCTATGGGGTGGATTGGGTTCGCACGGATTGAAAGGGGGTAGGTAGGTAGTTTTTTTAACCTAGCAGACCGAACAGCTTTCTTAACCTTTCACCCCACACAGAGGGGCGCCTGGAAAAGCCACACAGACACTTCCACGGAGCAATGCCGTAATTGCATTTTCAGATGTTTGGGGGATAAATGCAGGTTGTGTTCATTTAGGAAGCTCTGACCGTTCTTTCACGTGATCTTATCCAAAAGGGATACAGGTTATGATTAAAGCAACGTGACCGTCGAAATAATATTTATGATTACAATTTATAACATCTGTACGGTTGTGAGGCGCCCATGAAATAGAACCTAGCAGCTCATTGGGCCCTTCCTATATTTAAAATATATTTAGAAAGGACTCGCCGATAATGTTAATTCTATCTACGATAGTAAATTGGACAAAGTTTGTGATCATCACAAAACATTAAAAACACCTCTACAGAAGTAATAAAAGACGAGTCCTGGATAATACACGATCATCCTAAAAGAAGGCAAATATATGTGCTAAGCCATAGATAATGGAAAAAAGCATTCTATAGATGAAGAGCGAAAGAGTTGATGTTGGTTTTCACGGCTCGATTCATGATGGTTGCTCTTCAGAGCTGTTCTTTCGGGACAGTTGTGTCGAGCGATCCCCATCTCTCCCTCGCGACGTTTCGCTTGATTATGCCTCCAACGTGGGAGGCGAACTGTCGTGAGGGAGCGATGGAGATTGCTCAACACGGCTATCCCGAAATAACAGTTCTGAAGAGCAACCATTAAAGAAAGAGTTATTGATTTTGGAAGTGGGTCACTTGTTCAGCCCCTTATACAAGGGTCATTACTTAGGGAGGCATTGCTTTTTTTCTACAGAGCACTTAGCATTTTTGTCACAAATCCAGCTGTTAGCTCCGCTCATCTTTGTTCGCCTTAGCGATGGAAATAATGTGCGCTGCTCATACATACCATGAAAATGCTCACTTGTTTAGCCGGTTCAGATACGTAATTTTACACTCATTTTAACAGAATTCCTCTCCATTGGATTCCACACTGAGTATACTGCGGCCGTGCAACTGGTCTTAAACGAATCTCAGCAACAAAAACAACGTCGTCCTTTACAGAGCACAGCCGTAACTTGTCTGAGAGAGACCAGCATGGAGCCTTGACACAGGTCACTGGGATTTTGGTATTCTCCAGCGAAAGGCTTTGTACACAAACCGATCTTGTCTGGCCTCGAGCCATTAATATGTGAGCAATGGGCCCCAAACGCGCACAGTCAGCGTGGAATGGTAGCAAACAATCGTGCTACCGTGGGCCCAGAAACCGCACTCCTAAGGCGATCAGTGTTCCGTGATGTTATATCGACAATGGTGGGGTTTTTTTCTCGGCCCGGCTGCATTTCTGTGCGGCGTTTGCATCTTCTCCCCGTGTCCGCGTAGATTTTCGCCAGGCACTCCGGTTTCCTCCCACAGTTCAAATACATGCTGCTGCGTAGGTTTATTGGCTTGCGGACTAAATTGCCCCCGGTGCCCTGTGATGGAATGGCGTCCCATCATGGGTATAGCCCTACCTTGCGTTTAATAATAATAGTAATCATTTTCAATTTATAACGCGCACATATTCATTCAATGTCGAAGTTAATCATTCGACGAGAGAACGACTCAGAGGCGCGAGGAAAGTGCAGAGAGGCGGAGGAGGCAGCCAGGCGGTTTTGCCGGCGCCATATTGCCACACACTGCTTCCTATATATTCTGATGTTATCGGCCAACTAATTAATGAGTGTTTTTTTTTAAGTTGCGGGAGGAAACCAGAGAACCCAGAGGAAACCCACGCGGAAAAGGGGGAGAACACACAAACTCCACACAGAAATCCGCCCAAGGCGGGAATCGAACCGCCTCGGGTAAGACCATTCTGTCTTTGATGCGCGGATGTTACCACTGCGCCACCCTGTCGCCCACATTGACGGCGCGACCCCCCGCGAACCCCGTGGGCGCAAATTAATTCGATCTCCTCGGGGCAGCGTGGCCAACGCGTTACCTTTCAAGTTTGCACCGCGATGATTGTCAAGCGCACGCTCACCTCCACACAATCCCGCACTCTGCGCAGCTCACCACACGGCCTCCTCCACACACCGCGCTCACTCACGACCTTCGCACAAGGCCGCTGCTCCGTCGCGGCAGCGACAACCTGGAACAGCCTTTAAGACCGTTCGACCTTTTTTGCCGTCAATAAGAACACAGTGTTAAACATCTTAACACTGTGTTCTTATTGCCGGTAAGGGTAAAAACCTCGTATTTTATACTTTGTTTGTACAACGGCAAAAAAGGTCTAATGGTCTTAATGGCTTGACCCGAGCTACTGATGTGTTGATCTTTGCTTTGTCCTGAGAGCGTCTGCCTTGTGGTGGAAACTGGCTGTACACAGACTAGGCTACAGAGAGAGCCGTCTGGTGTTGGCCAGTAAGCTTGAAGGACAACGCATTGCGATAGCATTTATTTTTGCATGGTTTTGCCACAAGTAAGTGCCGCTGCCTGCACGTTGGAGCCTTTGCAAAACGGTGTTAAACATCTTAACACCGTGTTCTTATTGCCGGTAAGGGTAAAAACCTCGTATTTTATACTTTACTGGAACAGCCTATTGCCACATCAACTCCTCTAAGTAAAATTCCCCCACAACCTTCAAAACAATACGACAAGAACACCTTTTCACCAACGCACGACAAGCGCTGAGCCAGGCTCCGCGCCTCCGATTCCACGGGCGCGATGCGGCCAGGGGAATATCCGCGCGTTGTAAATTTATTTTTTCTTATAATTATTATTCATAATTCAGCATCGCGGCTTGTAACCGTCACGAAATAAGCGTTTCGCGAAACCCGCGAGGCTGCGCCGAGGCCTCCTAGGTGAAAGAGGAGGCGAACGGGGGGTGCTGGGAGCGTCCTTCTCGGGAGCCTCTGCCACTAACCCCTTTCCGAGGCGCCCTGTGTGCCGCACGAATCTGAAAATAGACCGTCGCGTGCGCCCGACAGCAGATTTACAGCTGCGGGGAAGACTATTGCCGACCTAATACATACGTGTGTTTGCGTTCGTTAAGTCTGTTTATGGTTTGGAAGTCGTCGGTACGTTACTCCTGCCGGGAGGAATAGATTCGCTTACATAAGCGAGCGCGTGTACGGAACGCGTGGGGGGTTTTGCGTTGTGCGCAAAGTATAAACAAGCCGAGACGGTGGCATCCGGTTATTATACAAATTACGGCAAGCGCCGTCATCTTTGGACGTGTTCGATCAAGCACGCGTTGGTGTTCGGGTATTTTTCGGAAATGCCGTCTGCAGCGTAGAGTCGTGCAACATTTGACCGGATGTTTTTAACGTCGTGATAAAGGCGGAATAGTTCTTAAGAGAAGGTTGATGGTACTAGTGCAAAAGTGGGAATTTAAATGTGCAATAGTGTTAACGTTTCAGAACAGTAATCAGTAAGTGGGAAGCGATGCTGAAACGAGACATAAAAGCCTTTGTGCGTTGTGCAGGTAAAATGTGCCCTTACGAAGGATTCGTACCTGGTACGCTCAGCGCGGACAAACGTATACACATACAAACAGTCGCTCCATGATATTTATAAAAAATACAAAAAAAATAAACTCATTAATTATTTGGCCTATAACATCATAATATATAGGAAACAGTGTGTGGGAATATGGCGCCGGCAAAACCGCCTGGCTGCCACCTCCGCCTCTCTGCGCTTTCCTCGTGTCTCTGAGTCGTTCTCTCGTCAAGCGAGTACCTTCAACGGTGAATGAATATGCGCGCGTTATAAATGTAAAATTATATTCAAACTCACATCAATCAGTACGGCTCTTTCTTGTGTTGCCCGCTCACAAAACCACGTGCGTTTGCGCTCCGCAGACATCAACGAGTGCCAGTTCCCCGGCATCTGTCCCAACGGCACGTGCATCAACCAGCAAGGCAGCTTCAGGTGCAGCTGCATGGAAGGCTACCTGTGGGACCCCTTCGGCCAGGAGTGCATGTGTAAGCCGCGCCGCGTCGCAACTCGCCACTCTCGCTTCGCTCTCTCGGGTTTACGTTTCCACGGCGCACGTGGAATAACGATGGGTCGTGTTTGGGGTTTATCCGAAGCAGGCCCCGTTTCTGGACGCGATCAAAGCTGTTCGCGTCCTATTGAGTCGTCGCAAATGACGCCATCGACCGCACCGCATCATCATCATCATCAAAAGGCCGATGCGCGGCGTCTCTCCGTCGTGAAGGGAAAATTAAAGACACAAGCCACGGTAGTGCAGCTGTGGCCGTGTAATCCAAACTGCGGAGCGTGTAGGTAAATCGCTGCAGTCTGCGCTCCTTCAATGCAGGAGCCGCTAAACTGCACGGGACTGTCTATTGAAACCATCTCGTGACTGGCAAGATTCGCAGTGATTGATATATTTTCCGTACAGCTAACATGAGCGGTACCTTTTATAATTCTGGGAACTGTAAGCTTACTCCAGAGAGGTGTATTATTATTATTTAAGTCTTCGATTCGACATATGGATTCACAATATAGCCTTGTCGCTTCAAGTTGGGTGAATTTCGAGGTGGGTCACTGGAAATGGTGGTTTTAGATTGCGGTGTGTAAGCGGTTATTAGGGTGCCTATTACCCAAGGGGAATTAATTCAGCTTCTGAAACGAGGAGGTGGGGGGGTGACTTTAATGCACGTTTGTGGCTTTTTCAGCACAAGCGACACAGATGGAGGTATGTAAATACAAAGGGAAAATAAAATATGTGAGCAATAATGGATTAATCCGGTTCCCTTCATGGACAATATAGGCCGACATGTTCTCCCCATGTCCGCGTGAGTTATTGCCGGGCACTCCGGTTTCCTCCCACAGTGCAAAGACATCCCGCCCAGGTTAATTGTCCCGACTACATTACCCCCGGTGCCCTGAGATCTTATAACTTGCTTATCCCCTCCCTGTTAAAAACAGCTACATAGCTCAACGGTTCCTTACAGCTTGTATAAAGACTGACTGACTAACTTGAAGAGGGGAGGATGTTTAGCATACTGCACCCTGAATCCTACAAGATAAAATCCCCGCATTGGCTAAAATGAATGCCGAGTGGTTTACTATACTGGCCCTTCAATGTATTATGTAGGCTCTCAAGAGCTGCTCTTTCGAGATAGCTGTGTCGAACGTTCCCCCTCTAAATCCAGACACCCGCGATGTGCCATTCAGTCGCCTGTCGATGCCCCCAACTCGAGGGGCGCTGGAGGACGCTGGAGCCCATTACTTAGCTTCCCTGTGGAGACGAAATGATTCACCTCGAATTGCACACAGCTGCCTCGCCCGACGGCTACTGCACACGCAGGTGCCATCAATTAACGCGTTGTGCAAATGCCCCACTTTGCCGCCTCGAGTGCCAAGTGGAAGAGGGAGCTCTGGTGAGGCGCCCAGGTCAGGATCGGGTCACTGAGCCATCGATGTTAGCACGGCTGTAGCGGCAATGGCGTGCGGTGGGGTCTGGCTGAGGTTGGCGCGGTGGAGCTCGGTGAATGTCGTGATTCCCGAGCCTCCAATCGTGATTCCGTTCCGAATTGGGATCGTTAGGATTGGTGGAATTGTTGATTCACAGGTATTGACTACGATTTGTGCAGGAATTTCTTAGCGTTGGTGAGTTACAGCTCTGATGTAGGTTTTCATGGCGCGATTCATGATGGTTGCTCTTCAGTGATGTTCTTCTGGGATAGCCGTGTCTCGCGATCTCCCTCTCCTCCCTCGCGACGTTTCGCCTCCCACGCCTGATGATGCTGGTTGCCCCCAAAGCGTTGGGCTATTGCAGCAGAATGTTATGGCCAGATGCCCTTCATGATGCTAACCTCCTTTAGTCGGAGGGTGTTCGGATCGTGATTTGTGTGGATCCTCCCACAAGACCTGTTCACCAAGCGAGAACCTAGCAGGAGTGCTGAACTCCAGACCTGTTCACCAATGGAGACCCTAGCAGGAATGCTGAATTCCGTGTGATATAGCTCTGGGGTTCATTGGAACACGCAAACCACGCCAACGCGATATGCTTACAATCCATGCGGGATCGGATTGGCAGTCTTTAACAAGCAGTGGAGGCGAGTATCTTCATAAACACCGGCTGCTAGCGCCTCGCCTGAAACGTGTCACTCGTTTTATTAACCACAGGCGGGCGTTCAGTCCTGATGGGTGATGCAACAAGCCATTCGTAAGGGTGTAGAGAGGGAGAGCAGAAAGTTTGACAGACTTACAGTTGGAGATCACACTTTACACTGTGCGGCACACAGGGAAAACCGGTAACATTTGAGAAGTAAAAAACTGACAAAAAAATGTTTATTGACGTAAGATCACATTTAAGTTAATATTGAACGGTGTATAACACAAACCCTCAGGAAGTCATAACAGTATGTGCACTAAAACTATAATTTTTAAATAGAAATGCAAAACTGGGAGGTGTGAGTTGGGGTATGTGGTACCGATTCGCTCAGTCACAGGTTTACATTTATCTGTTAAACCTGGTTGCCAACATTTCTAGGCACCCCCAACATTTAACAAAAATCACTTTTTTCACATTAGGGATTAACGACCCCATGCTGTGCCACCTAACCCAATCGCAGCCACAAAAGAAAAAATTCCCCCAAAACCAAACAAACTTAAGGCGGCTCGGTTGGTCATATTCCAATAACAATTGAGCCCATTATTACTGTACCGCATTTAATAAAATAAGAACACGAGCGAGAGTGTGCGAAGAGTGGCGAAAAAAAAAAAGACCCAGCCGAGTTATAAACATTGAACAGAATCTAAAAACAGTTGGCTCTGTGTTCCACTAAATTGCCCACTGTGTAGCGCGGGCATGTGTGACGCGGCGGCGGCGGCTAAGGGAACGCCGCTTGACCCCGGTGGCCGGAGAAATTAGAATTGGGTGCGGTTAAGCAGCCACGGGGGGTGGTGGTACTGGCCCCTGGGGAGCAATAATTGCACGAGCGTGCAGCTAACTGCCTGCAGCTGGAATATCGCTCGCGTTATAGCCGAGGTGGGGGATCAAGGTAGAAGCGTTCACGTCGCGATCCCTGTCAAGTAATTCTTGGTGTTACCTGCAAATTCTACCAAACACTTCGAAGCCTTTAAGGCCAGCACTGACTGTTATATCTCTAAATGCTGAAGGGCTGTCTGCAACTAAAGAAGAACTTGTTGCAATGGGAAACTGTCATATAACCATCACGCTTCGAAGAATCGAATCGAATTCGAATATGGCCGAGGTGGACCGATCATGGGTTTACCTGGGCGCGCCAACGCACCAGCCGATGGCTTGGACTGTTAATTATAATAATAGCATTTTATAGAGCGCCTTTCACCCGAGGGTCACAAAGCGTTGCACAATGACAGGAAAAAAAACAACCAAAAAAAAACAAATCAACAAAAAACTAATGATTAAGGCTGCTTCGAATATACTGAAAGGTCGTGAAACTGGCAATCCTAAGAGCGGCAAAAATCAGCCAGCGTCCCCTAAGATGGCCGTCACTTCCTTAAAGAAAAACACAGACGGAGACAGGGAGAGAGGGTGAGGGACAGGGGGAGACATAGGGACACAGAGAAAGGAAGACAGGGCTGCGGAGAGAACGACATGTCAACAACGACAGAGAACGGAAAATCAGCAACACTTTTTTTTTATATAAAATATAATCCGAGCTGTGGAGAGAACGGCATATCACCAACGGGGAGAGAGAATAACTGAGAGTCAGGCAACAGCGATACATTATAAGACATAGGACACAAAGACAACAGGAAAATACTAATAATTCCACAACAAGCAAGGGGGGAACAAATGTCCCCGAGCAGACGCAGTTCGGAAAAAAGAGAGAGATAACTTTTCGGCACGGCACCACTGACCCGCTCAACAGTCAAGCCAGAGGAAGGAATGAATGTTCCTATGATATGGCGCTTGGTGATGGAAATGGGAGGCGGTATTTGGAGATCAAAGCATACAGCAGAATGATCAGACAAACCGGGATCAGTGACGGACATGTTGGTTACCGAGATGCCCCGGGAGCAAACCAAATCAAGAGTATGGCTGCATCTGTGAGTGGGAGATGTCTCGTGTTGAGTGAAGCCCAGTGAGGTCAGAATGGCCATGAAATCCCTTGCAAGAGGGCTCTTTAAAGAGTCAACCTGGATGTTGAAATCACCAAGGATCAGGATCCTTTCAGAACAGGAGCACATCTTAGAAAGCAGCTCAGACAGTTCATTGACTAAAGAAGTGGAGGCTCCAGGTGGACGGTAGAGCAGCACCAACTTCACAGGTTGAGCCGGCCTCCAGTCCAGAGACATATGCTCGAATGAATTGAAGGTTGGCAACGGAATCAGTCGGATATTGGTAGAAGCATGGTGGAGAACTGCAAGGCCGCCACCACGGCCATTTGAACGAGCCTTCTGATGGAATGTAAAGTCTCGCGGTAAAGCCTGATTCAATGTGAGAAAATCGTCTTGATGCTGCCAGGTTTCTGTGAGGCAAAGTAGGTCCATACTGTTGTCAGAGATCAGCTCGGCAATGAGTGCGGCTTTTTCAGAGTTCAGAGAGCGCACATTGAGCAGAGCAAATTGGGTTTCGGTTGCAGGCAATGTTTGTGCTGGTAGAGGAACATTAACCAGCGGAATCTTAGTCAAGCAACGTCGATCTGCAACCGATCTATCTTGTTTTTCCCTCCATAGCCGATAAGATCTTAACACTTGTCTCATTGCCAGAAAAGGTAAAACCTTGTATATTGTTTACATTAAGGGCCACCCATGCTTTAGACGAGGATTTATAAGGACGCAGTGCGATAGCAATGTGGAATGTAGCACGTGCTACTCGCTACGGCAATTTTTCACGCGTGGCACGCTATTCGTGCAACATCGAAGGTTTCCGTTCTAAGAACAGCTCTAAAGAGTAACCATCGTGAATCGAGCCGTGAAAACCTCCATCGGTACAACGAATGAATGTTAGTAGCACACATAATGATGCCCGTCTTTCTCTGTCCTCAGCGGACAAGGTGTTATCGTCCAAGACAGACATGTGCTACCGGGCCACGGACGGAGCAGAGTGTCTTCTGCCCATACCACTTCCGCTGACGAAGCACATCTGCTGCTGCAGCGTCGGCAAAGCCTGGGGCAAGAACTGTGAGAAGTGTCCACCACAGGGCCTAGGTGAGAGCGAGCATGAGCACCGGACAAAGTTCCCCCCGTGTCGACTCAACAGACTGCGGGAGCAACTGCGGTTAGCGAGCACCCTATGAAGGTTCAGCACGGCGGAACACGAGGGGTTGCGTTTCCAGCACCGTGCCCGGCTGCCTTTGTCTCCATAGTGGCGATGTTTTGCACACGGCACCACTCATTACAGGCTGGCATATTTGCTCTGTTGGGTTGTCGAAGGATTTAGTAAAAAAACAACATACATTATTTCTGCACGATCTAACCCCAGAGAAACCATGAATCCTATAAATTAATGTTTTAAACCATTTGGATTCAACTGATATATGGACTTATGTTCCGTCTTGATGACAGTTGCTCTTAAGAGCTGCTCATTCGGGATAGCCATGTCCAGTGTTCCTCCTCGTCTCCCCTTTGTGACATTACTCCTTCCCGAAAGAGCAGCTCTCACGACCAATTCTCGTACGTCGGGCCCGCGAAAACCCACATCGATGACGGCGCCCGTCTCGTTTTCGAACAACAGCCTCCTTCAAGGACACTTGCCCGGCGGGGATGGGCTACCACTTCCCTTCGTCCGAGATGAAGCTGCGGCAGTTGACGGACGTGGAGCATACGCAGATAACGTCCGAGCGGCCGGGCAAGCCGCCGGGCGCCGCCGTCGATCCCGGGAGAGGGGACGCGTTCTCGGGTCCCCAGCGCGTTCCCCAGCGCCACCCGCTCCCCAAGATCGACGTGTGTAAGTGTCGCGCGCGTGCACGCGATTCTTCCACGCGCGATGGTTAAATTACAGTTTCCCATTTCTATAGGATATAGGCAATTGAAGCTAAAGCGTCTTTATTATGTCACCATGCATATTCGTGTGTATGAATATGCATGGTTTCATGATGACACACATTAATGTCTCGAACAATGTCAAGCCGTGCTTTTGAAAAATCTCACGCGTTTAATTGTAAGCATAATTTTCCTTCATTTGTTGTGTTTCAGATTCAAGTCTTGATGGCGAACCGGTAAGGAAAGATCACATGCATAACATTTAGAGACACGTGAGAGAGTGGATGGCTGGGTGGCTGAGTAACTTGGAGGCTTAATATCGTGTCAGAAAACTGAGACGGACCGCTGAGATCCTCGGCTTACATCTGTACAAATACCCATGACTGGCTCAGCGGAAATAATTGTACCACACAGAAAGAAGATTCCGGGTTCGATTCCTGACTTGGGTGCCTTTCTGTATGGAGTTTGTAAATTCTCCCTCCATTAAGCATGGGTTTGTGCCAGGATCTCTCTTGTTTAGTCCCATGGCTAAATCAAAATACAGTGGTCTCTCACTTTACGATATGAATCTGTTCTTTTGTCACAGGTTATAGCAGCTCCACGTACAGATGAAGCCCAAAGAGTAATTTCAGGTTAGTACGTACGACTGTTTTTTGTACGCGACAAAAGTTAAACAACATCTAAAGGAGCAGACATGCTGGGAATTAAACCAAGAGACAGCAAGTGGGAGAACACTTCGATTCGGAAAAATACGCGAGGTAGAGACATCACGTAGATCGTTAAGAAATGTAAGTGGGCTTTGGCAGGACACGTGTTCAAAAGGGATGAATGGTTGATGGTGAAGACTAATTATGAAATGGTAGCCAAAGGAGGCAATATGTCTAAGACCGTGTTGCTCCACGTGTCATTGGAGCGATGCTATCGTCTCATGCGCAGTAGCTAGACGGACCATTGCATCGCATGACGATGAGAGGTGGCAACGGTGCGCGGTGGTTTTCGCCATCTCCCAATACATTGAGACAACGATTTGGCCACACTGCATTGGCAGTTGTGCGCAGATCAAAAAAACTCGACACACTCGTCAGTAGCATCGCCAGTAAAGGTTACAAAGAAGGCTCATTGCCCGAAACGTCGCCTCACGTATAGTTTTCCTTGCAAGGCCGTAGTGTAATTGTCGTCGGGTGCGTTGACCATCTCCTAAGAGGTCAGCGTTGGTCATCCGACGAAGAGACCCATCCTTGCCATTGGATTATGGAGTTTTCAGCACTGACACTGCTCAGTGCTCACTTAATCTCGTAGAAACACGGGTCGTAAGTTCACAGAGGAGCGTAAATGCGCTTCCGTTCCACACCAGGCTATCGTCCGTGTCAGTTGTTTTCCCCGTCGTGCTAGCCTAAGCCGGTGCCTGCAGGTGGTTTGACGGTTATCGGTGTTTTTTCACGTGCCTCCAATTACAAGGCCGGGCAACGTCGAAGCTCACGGGGCGCATCTTTTGAAGACTGCCGATCGGCCGATGTGCTTTTAATTTTCATCGAGCAATTTGCTCACGAATTGGCGAGTAATTGCGCGCGGGTTGGAAGTTGGCTGCCGTGGGAAGATGGACTGTGTGCAGGTGTGTTGTCGCAAACCTCCTGTGCAGCTGTACCCTATGTTTAACTACTAAATATTATCATTAATGTATTTACGGATGTTTTTGTCACAGTGATCATCGGACGTAATCTATCACTCGCTGATTGAAGGCCTCCGCGAGTTATCACTTCTCGTGGTCTTGCGTTGCCTCGGTCCAACTTTCTCCTGAGGATGAGCTGACCTCATTGCTCCGATATAACTCTTAATGTGACGTCGTATTTGTCTCCGTTCCCTGATTCATGTGCTCCTCTCTCCGTCTCTCGGCCTAATTCCAAACACGTTTCCCTTCACCCTTCGTCCTGCACTCTTCAGATTTGTATCTATTTTCACGTCTCCAATACGTCTGTCACGGCATCTAATGTGTACCGGTTCAAAGCGTACTTCTTAAGGCACATTGTTGTGTTGCGCTTCATTATCAAGTGCATTTCTCCAAAAAACACTGCCACCTGCTGTCACTCAACTCATTATTTCATCATTTCGATCTCGATCCACCGCCCTCGGCGCCGATACTCTGGATCAGAGGATTGATCGCAGGATATTGTCATGTTCTGGAGCTTATTTAGAGATGAAACCAACTGATTTCGGCAGCACGCATTGAGCATTCGGACCTGTTCGCAATAACTATGGTCACGAATTTTGGCACAATGCATCCGTTTATCAGTATTGATTCTTAAGTTGAGAACAAATGTATCAAATTGCATGTATTATGAATCAACGGTTTTCGATATGTTCATGTGACAACAACTGCCACTGTAGGTGCCTACCATTCTCCACAATCTCGAAAATAAGTCTTGGTTAACTGAAATCCGGACTCTAAATCGCGAAATTTTCAACTGATTGCCGTTGGGGAAGTAAATTATTCCACCCCTAATGGTGATGTATACCTCGAATCACAGTACAAATACAGTACTCTTCAACTTAACATCTGCATATATATAAAACGTGCGCACAAAAACGAATGACTGCCAGTTTGTGAATCACTTTAAACATAACACATGACCTAAAACAATCTCAAAGCAGATTCTTCGTTCCACCGATAATTTGATACAGTTGCCATAATCAAAATCATTTCCAGGTGAGTCCTGGAAGGACCTCGTGGAAACATGAAACCCACTCTGGCAAAGCCAAGCATGAAAAATGTCTCTACCTTTGACTTGGCACGTAGGCTCTCCACAGTGGTGAGCAGGGCCTCCGATTAAAAACGTGTGGTGCCGTGCGTCGAAAATTGAGCTCTTCGGGCATGAGACACGAGGCTTGATCTGCAGATAACTGGCCCGTAGCTCTTTGAGGTGCTTAATGCTTGGCTGTACAGCAAGATGGGTTTACGACCTATGAGTGTATGTTATTTTTGAGTGATTTATGAGGACACCAGTTGGATACAACGTGCAAAGATACACAGTAAAGGGTTGATAAAATTTCCCAGGAATTTGGTTTTAAGTAAGTAAAATAATAGTCTTGAAACCCGAATGCTTTTTACGATTAAAAAAAGGGAATTGACCTAATTACATTGCCGATCAAGTAATGAGGATAATAATCAAACGCACGGTTTCGTGATATCGCAAAACCGGTCCAATGTTATACTGTTCATTACTTGGGCGTAACCCGTTCATTACCCAGCCGCCCCGCGTAGCCCAGGTTCTTCGTGGGAATTCACACAACAGCCTCCTTCGCACTTTAATTCGCAAAGCCGGCGCAGGAAAGCGGCGCAATGCCGCCAAGCGTACGAGCGCTCGTCGGCGGTGCGAATCGTGACGGCTGCCGTCCCCACCCCCCGTCCTCCAGGCTCCGACGCCCGCGAGCCCTCGGCGCCCCGAACTCCGCCGCGCACCCCTCCTCCTTCCCCGCCCGAGGCCGCTGCCGCCGTGAGCGGCCAGACGGAGGCCCTGTCCGTCGCGCAGCCAACCGGTGAGACGCGGCGAGGAAGAGCGAAAACGCAGCCGGGGTTTTTTTTTTTATCACATAGGATCAACCCATCCGTCCATTGTCAGAAACCCGCTTAATCATGCACGGGGGTTGCGGTGAGCCGGAGCCTGTCCCGGCAGACCCAGGGCGCAAGGCAGTGCTATACCCAAGATGCGACGCAAGTCCATCACAGGGCAATTTAGTCCGCAGGACAGTTTAACTAGGCAGCACCATGTCTTTGGGCTGTGGGTGGAAACCGGAGTGCCCGGCGAAAATCCCACGCGGACACGGGGGGAACGTGCAAACTCCACACGGAAAGGCACTCGAGCCGGGTTACGAACCCGGGACCTTCTTGCTGTGAGGCGACAGCGCTACTCACCGCGCCACCGTGCCGCCCTTGAGATAGGATAAAATGAATCTAAGTTGTTTTGGTAGGGCTTAAATGTTATATTTTTTTCATTATTGAAGTAAATGTATATTTCCAATGGGATGGCCTGAAACAAATGCTTTGGTAGGACTGAAATATAATTTAATTTTGTTGCTTAGAAATGTAATTGTATGTTTTCCTAATTAGGCTATGGTTGCCACAAACAGTGTGTGTGGTAGATGGATGCGATCGATGTACAAATGCGGTGGATCATCGCGTGCTTTGCTAGTGACAACTTCTCTGCTTGCTTGTACTGTATTAGGACATTAATTGTCTAAGTTAAAAAACAATTAAGTTCATATGTTTGAGAATTGCTTTCCAAAGCTGGTCTTTTGAGATAGCTGTGTCTATCGCTTCAAGAGAGAGAGAGGGGGAGCGCTTTACACGGCTATCCCGAAATAAAAGTTCTACAACACTATCTGCAATGCCTCTATGAAAGCAACCGAGGGAAATAATTGAAAACTTGGCTTTGGTCTCACGTGAGCCATATTCCAGAAAGGACTGATGATGATTTTGGAATTAAAGGTCATGGTTATGGGAACAAACAAAAAAAACATTGCATCTGGGAGTCTAGCAAGCAATTCTATTCCAGAGGAATTGTAGATCATTAGGGATGTTTGGCTGCAAGTGCTCCAGAGACAGAATGCGTAGACTCATGTAACAAGCAGTTGGACTTGTTCTCAGTAAATAAGGTGTTTGGAGGAAACGAGTAAAATATTTAGGGCAGGGGGAATGGGAAATTGCTGTCTTCTGGGAATATAGAGCAGTGTAGGGAGAGGGCTGCAATCGTAGAGATGAGCCAGATGGGCTATGTGGCCTCTCTTCCCATTACGGAATGGTTTGTGTTCCTAGTTGACTGAAATTGAAATGTAACCACGTGACTTCCTCTCCCTGACCCCTGTGCTTCTTCAGCGCTGATCCTATCTCCTCACCGAGCGCTTTGCACATCGCTCTCTCTGCGCAGGGCCCGGAGAGTGGCCTCTCCGCAGCGTAATCGCCGCCGCCGCTAACGCGCTCGCTGCATGTCACGCATTTTTATTTTTTTTACCGGTTGCAATTGTGAGCAACAGCCAAATTACACACAGAACAGCATCCGGTTTTGCCAATCATTGGTTTACTGCGTCTCGGCGGTAATTTGATGTCATCGGTGGGATGGGGTGGTGAGTGAGTGAGTGGGTGAGTGAGTGATTGGGTAAGTGGGTGAGTGGGTGAGATATAGTGGTGAGCAGGTGTGCATCCACTCGGCATTTGAAGTCCTGGAGACCGTGGTCTGTGATTCCTCCGACTACATCGGTCGTCGGTGCATTTGCTTCTGCGGCGAGTTCCAGTTGTGCGCGAGCCGCTCTTCCTTGGCCTGTCGCGCGCATCGCAAGAGCACGTTCTTTTCGTGCGCGCAGACAAAAAAAAGGATCAAAACAAATAAATCAACGTAACGCGCCAAACTCCCACGCACTGTAATAATGAAGGCTATTCATCACGAATGCGTAGGGTGTCCTAAATTAGCTGCAAATTCAGCTGGAGGATGGCTTGCCGAGTGCATCGCCGGTAATAGCGAAATCACTAATTTATTGGATGGCTTTGAACAACGCAACCCTGTTGCGGCAAGTGTTCCTTCCTTCTCCGAACAACCGTAATGGGAATAACAAGACAGAACGTAATATTGGCCAAGAGGTAGTTGGCCAAGATTATTATTATTGTTATTACTTGGCTGAGTTATATGGCGAGGCCAGGCCCTTCATTCTATGGCTATTATAACTTGAAGGAGATAAAAGCAGTACTCTGACACTACTTAACATGCAAAAACGTAAGGATTGCAATAGTCGGTTAGAATTAACATCTCCAATGTGTTCATTTCATTAAAGTTTACCCAGATATACATTTAACCTTTAATACCGATTTCATTTTTCTTCTACACAAGTTTCCCGTGAGCCAGCT
>JAZEWU010000019.1:2606342-2632033 GCA_036362915.1 Geotria australis | reverse complement strand
CAACCACCTGTGAATGTGGAGAAGCAGACCATACTATGGAACACTGCCTTGTCTGTGCTCTACTACCGAACCTCTGCAGCTCAAAAGACCTTACGGAGCTCAATGAAAATGCAAGGGGCTGTGTAAGGAAATGGGAAACTGTAATTTAACCATCGCACTTCGAAGAATCGCATAGAAGAGTAAAGAAATCAATGGAACACCCCATTTGTTTTGCAGTGGATGTAAAACATCTCAGGGAATTATCTCGAAAATAGCAGGCCGTGCATGTCGTCGTCACAGTCCAAATCTCCCGAATTTGAAAATGTATGAAAATGTATGAAAATGTATCGTCAATCATGTAATTGAGTAAAACCACACAAGGAACCTTGCCACGTTCTAGCAGAAAATACTCGTCTGTGAAACACAGCACTTCATGATAGCCTTGTGCTATATGAATGGCGTGAATAGCAAATGTGCAAAACTAATATCCTTATTATCTGCAAGTTTTCTGTTGGTGTGATCGCATGGGCTGGACAAACCCCCAAAATCACGTGGGGTCCCGTGAATCCCGAATGCGATCCAATCACATGGCTCAGAGTGGCTGCCTACTCTCCCCATGGCCACGATGCTTGAACATTATTTGGAAGAGAGAATAGGTATGTTTTTGATTTAACGTAATTTTTTAAATATGTGGAATGTCTTTTTTTTTCTCAAATATTTTTCACTCTCACTCGCTCGTATTTTTTTTTTCCCGCGCAGATTTCCACAAGTCCCCCCAGAGTGGATGTGTGGATGCGCTTTGCATCAATGTATCGCCTTGTTACATCTCAAACAGATTTATTTTTGGAGGGGGTGGGTCGGGGTGTCTGTACGGAGGTGGTGGGGGAATGGTGGGGGGATTGCGCGCGCGAAGCAGTGGGGGTCATGGTTAAAACTCCAGACGCACATGCGGGGGTCTCGTAACGCGATACCGCGTCTTTCTGTCCGTTCCTGGCATCGTCCCTTCCCCCCCCTCTCTCCGCAGACGTGGACGAGTGCGAGAGAGCGGACGCGTGTGGTGGCAACGGTCGTTGTGTCAACACGGCGGGGGGATACTCGTGCGACTGCGATCGCGGATACTCGCTTTCGTCGACCGATAACGGCAGGAAGACGTGTCACGGTTCGTTATCCCCACACCGCGCGTGCGCGCGTCCCCGGCCACCCCGCAAGCGCAGTTGACGTCGCATCCTCCCGTCGCTAGTGGATTTCTTTTTTCTTCACTCGCGCCATTCAAACTTTCGAAAATATTCGCCGTCGTAGCTGTTCTTTCCGGGATAGCCGTGGTCCAGTGGTTCCTTCTCTTCTCTTCTAATAATTTTTGTCAACTCGCATGTTTTTTGTGTCGTAGGAATCCCGTAAAGAGCTTGCAAGCTCACCGGGCAATGTTCTGCTGTAATAATAAACATCTATCTATCTATCTATTGGGGACGTTTTACAGCGAATGGAGAGCGATTCTCAGCCATCGACATATTCACACTTAGAACCGTCCGTGACAGGGCATCTTTCCATAGCTGATGAAAAGGTTTTCACGTTGGTGGGAGTCCATAGAAGTCATCTTCAGGAAGAGACTTCTTCTTCTTTGCGATTCTTCGAAGCACGATGGTCAGCTTCTGGACATCGTTGTCTTAGTGCTGCGAACAGAGACGGGCATGGTTCCACGATCGATTGAGCAGAAGAAACTTATTTTATTTTAATATAATAATATAATGACTAGGTGAGACTTAATTGAAACATTAACTTTCTCTTTCAAAGGCAAAGTGAGGAAACATACGATATACTGCCACTAATATGTTACGGCCCCTTTGTCAATCCACTGCTCGGATCAACGCATACCCATGCCACGTTGGTCATGTGTGTTGTTGGACCATACTTCACCACCCTGGTCAGTATGGGTTGTCAGGGGCAGGAGCAGTTCAGATATCACTTGCCAGTGATATTATCTGTAGTCGGGCATACAACTCTGGTAGCCAGGCTCACAGCGCAGTGTGCAAACCACTGCGTCATCTTGTGTGTCTCATTTGTGACTGAGACATGGGACATACCCTCCCGTGAGATGACACGCTGAAATCACGTTTGCATTTGAAACCTTACCATTTCCACATCTGCACGTCTCGAAATCTCAAAATATCTACCATTAATCAAAATTCATAGCTGGACCTTAGACAACCCGTGTTGGACCGTAGATCGCACACAGCATTCGCCCTGCTTCCTTCCAGCGATCGTTATTCAATTTCCAGCAACTCGTAGAAAAGACCTTTGTAGTTTTCCGTTAAAAATGTCACGTCCTTTTGCAACGAGCCGGCAATGCGTTTCTTTCGACCGACAAGAGCGATGACCGTAGATGCGCGCCATTCATGTGTGCAGCGTTAGTCAGGGCAGCTGACAAACAAATCCACCGCACTGGCGCCACAAACCTCTGTCGCTGGCGCCACGGAACAAGAGCTTAGTGGAAGGCGGTGGGGGAAAAAAATGTATTTAAATTTAGTGGCACGCTCACCCTTTGGCATAGACGAGGTGCACTGCGAGAAAGCCGAGAATGCGCAATTGCGCATGTGTTTGGAACGACGACCGAACGTTACGGACGAAGTGAAATGTGATTTTTTTTTTCTTACCGTTTCTGACGTGCCTGATGATTCTCAGGGGTGCTGGCCCATCTAAAGACAAAAAGGCAACGTTATACTTTCGCTCTCGCACATGCTTGTTGTTTGATAAATTTGTGTTGCGTGTTCAAATGTTTTCGGCGATACATAGCAATGTGGTCTAGTCAACGCGCACGTGCGTTAATCGTATACAGTTGTTGGTGCCGGTTTTGATTGGCCGATATTCCAGATTGACCCAGGTTGGCCGGTTGCCCCCTCAAAGATTGGGGGTATTTGAGCAAAATGTCACGGTGGGATGTCCTTGCTGATGCCAACCTCCTTTAGCTGGAGGGTCTTCGGATCGTTATTTGTCTGACACCTCCCTCAAAACTTGCTCACTATGGGAAACCCTAGCAGAAGTGCTGGACTCCAGACCTGTTTACCAAGGGAGACCTTAGCAGGAGTGCTGGACCCCAGACCTGTTCACCAAGGGAGACCCTAGGAGGAGTGCTAGACACCAGACCTGTGAATCAAGGAAGTCCCTGGCAGGAGTGCTAGCTTCCAGGTGGCATAGCTGTAGGGTTTATTAAATCACGCAAACCCCTCCGCCAGTTGAGGTTACGATCCACGAGGGTATTGTGTACAGTTTTGCCATTGATAAATTGACTTGTGTCACATGAATGTGGAACATCCACCAATGGGCCAGGCTGGCAGTGTCCATGGGCACTCAAGTGAGCATGGGCACACATTGAATGCCAGTTTTATTAGTAACTATAGCAAACTTCCAAAAATGTTCCTATCTAAAATTAAAACAAGGAAGGACAATCATACACACACAAGAATTGTGAATCACTTTCCAAGAAGCGTTTTTTCCTCAGAAGTATTTTTCATGGATATGCACTGCTCGCTGTGACACATGAGACAGACATTTCTGAAAAATATTCGGCGAAAAACAAATAAAACGTGTAGTAAAGCATGGAGTTACTCATGAATGGCTTGGCATTAAACGATCGGGTTTTTTTTTATAAGCATGTTTTAAACATCCCTTTGCATCGATGTATCTGGTTTACTCTAGGGAAAGTTCTGAATAGAACACACTTTCTTGTGAAATTGTACTTGTTGGATTATTTTTACAAATGTTATCGTGACCCTTTCGCTACCAGACAGATGGTTTAATAGACAGAGAGAGACATCCATAGTCTAGCTCTTTTTATGAGTTAGGTCATGTAACAAAGTATGTGTCGTAAATCCGCCTCCACCCGACAGAGCCAATCAGTAAAGGGTTGTCACGTGAATAAAAACGTGGCAATTCGTTACCACTTCAGCACAATGGCATGTTGGAGAGCGAGCCCACAACACTTTGTGGTTTTAAAATCTGATGTCACATATGGGCCTAGGTTTAAGAAAACGTCGTCTAAATCTTTGCTCCCTCTTTTTTGTACGAACGATTTGGAATATCTAGGTTTTCACATGTATATGCCTATAGGCATAAGCAAGACTCTCTTTGTACAAAATTTGAGATACTTACCCTTTCTAATACATTCTTAGACATTACGTCAGCTACTCATTCACTCCCGAGTGGCTATATGTAGCCACAGGGATACACAGAGGTCTTGTTTCTCATCGTCCAACTCATAACCACGAAACTGAAATGATCTATGAAGTCCATGCTTATTACCCTTTGTTTCTTGTACCCTGGTGTCTTAATGTTCCGTTCCCGTCTTCTTGTTGTCAGACGTCAACGAATGTGAGAATAGCAGCCTGTGCCCTGGGGGCCGCTGCGTCAATCTGCCAGGTTCACACAGGTGTGAATTCTGCGATCCTGGCCATCAGATGAATCGGAGGAAAGAGTGCGAAGGTTGGTTTCCCGTTGCTCAATAAAACAAAAAAAACAATTTCGCTGACACATTCGTTAAAAAACACACAGGAGGTTCTTCTTTTGACATGTGACAAATCTCAGTACATAACGGATGACGTGGGCGGCAGGGTGGTGTAGTGGTAACATCTGCGCCTCACAGAAAGAGTGGTCTTGCCCGAGGCGGTTCGATTCCCGCCTTGGGCGCCTTTCTGTGTGGAGTTTGTGTGTTCTCCCCCTGTTCTGCGTTGGTTTCCTCCGGGCTCTCCGGTTTCCTCCCACAACTTCAAAAAAAACACTTGTTAATTAATTGGCCGATAACATCATAATATATAGGAAGCAGTGTGTGGCAATATGTTGGCGCGCCCTGCATGCACGTGCCTCCGCGTCGTTCTCTCGTCGAACGAATACCTTCGACATTGAATGAATTTGTGCCACGCGTTATAAATTCAAAACATATTATACAATTATTATTATTATGACGTACGGCAGCGTGTAAAAAAACTGCATAAAAATGGCAGTGTGAAAAAAAAAAAACTCTTCAGCACATGTAACTCAGAGCTGCACGTTTCCCGCACGGAGAGCTGGCAAGTACGGGCATCTGTCGAGAGTGGCGTTTCTCCGCACAAGTCGCCGTGACTCGGGCCGGTGCGGCGTCCCACGGTCACCGATCACCACGTGCATGCAGCGCGCGCCGGCGGAACCGTTTGCGCGTACGGATTTAATTATAATCGTAATGATTAATCCATCCAACCATCCATTTTCAGACACCGCTTAATCCTGTACAGGGTCGCGGTGAGCCGCAGCCTATCCTGGCAGACACAGGGCGCAAGGCAGGGGAACACCGACGATGGGACGCGAGTCCGTCGCAGGGCCAATTAACCTGGCAGCATATAATTTTAATAAACTCTTTATAACGCGCGGCACATATTCGTGCTGGCGCCAACATGTTGCCACGCACCGTTTCCTATTCATTATGATGTTATCGGTAAATTAATGAACGAGGTTTTTTTTAGTTGTGGGTGGAAACCGGTGAACCCGGAGAGAACCCACTCAGAACAGGGTAGAGAGAACACACAAACTCCACACAGAAAGGCGCCGAATGGCGGGATTCGACTTGCCTCGGGCAGAACTTTCTATCTGTGAGTCACGGATATTACCACTGAATACACACCCTGAAGATGCCTCCAATGAAAAGGCGAAACGTGGTAAAGGAGACGCGCAACGCGCTTGAAACGACGAATCTGAAAGAGCAGCTCTTGAGTAGTTGTCATATATCGAGCCGCGAACAACCACGTCACTAAAAACACCGGTCTTGCGTTCATACCCCTCGGTTTTACATGGCACAGGCTGCGCCCAATTCAGTGCGTTGTGTCACTAACGGCATTGACTGGTAATTGTCGACCAGGCGTGAACGAGGCCGCTTGTATTTGGTGGGAATTTTCAGCAAAAGTGGCCTTTAGCTGCTAGTTTCTACCCAAGTTGACCGTAAAGCTTCGAGCAGCAAGTTGTAAATTTTACCCATGTCATGTGAGTTTGTGTGCAAGTTATTTGGAAAGCGGATCATCAAGCTGTGGTTGGTTAAACGGTATGTGGTTTGACCCGGTGAAGATGCCCGTCAAAATAAAAATAATTGATACAGCTCCGTCCAAAAAATCATTTGGAACAATACACTGTTGGGAATCGGGAGTTATTACCAGAATCTGGTTTGTCATTTAGAAAGCCAAAAGCAAATTCTAATTGAATAAATCACGAATCGAACGTGAAATTGCTCACGCGTCTCTCATGCGCAACTGCTTATGAATGTCTTTGAACAGTGAGCAGCAGCATCTGCAACATGCAAGCGCATGTGTAAGACGCTCGCAACAACTTGCCAATACAAAAGCAATTTTTAAAAATGGAGAAAACAAAAACACAGAAAAGAACATACTAACAAAAGTATATATATATAACAACAGATGAGCTCATCTTAGGGGAAGGGAGCAGGAAATTAGCTCAGAGGCAAAAGAACAAATGCCCTCAGCTACATCGCCCTCTCACTTCCCCCCCCCATCCCAACCTTGTTGCCGCAGATATTGATGAATGTCAGAATCCCCAAGCTTGCGTTAATAAGAGGTGCATGAACATTCCTGGGTCGTTCGAATGCATCCCCTGCCCTCCTGGTTTCAAGGCGGCTGGAGCGAAATGCGAAGGTACACTAACTTTTGCACAAACATAACAGCATTTTTCGGTTTTTTTTTACACACATTTATTTATTTGCCGTCGGTGGGGTTGTTTTATCGTTGTTGATAATTTTGGTTGGCCTTTACGCGTGTTATTCAACAAATACACTCAATTGGCAATGGTAATCTACATACAGAGTAAAAATAGTGGGGCTTTGTTTTATATAACTGTTATACATTTTCCAAATCAACTTTGTTTGTTGACCTGGACTGTTCACAATTAATTCGGTTAATGCAGTAAGTGAGATGCATGCCTGCCTGGGGAGCATCGTGTTGTAATGGCTGGGGCACAGTGCTGACATTGAATTCTGGCTTTTGTAATCCCGCAAGATTCTCCTCTAGGTCGACTCGGTTTAAAACTTGCAGTCGTTCCCGGGGAAATTAAATAAACCGCGCCGAGTGTATCTGGTATATGTCCAGAAGCTGACCATCGTGCTTCGAAGAATCGCAAAGAAGAAGAAGAACGCATGTCGTACCAGGTTTACATTTATAAGCCCTTCAGCAATAATAAGCAATACTCGGTATTATAGAAGCCCTTTCCAGAGCTGCTCTTTTGGGATAGCCGTGTCGAGCGATCTTCCTCGCTACGTTTCGCCTCCCACGTTGTGTATTAAATTGTGCCATTGATTGCAAAGAGCGCAAACTCTGTGTATTGATGTAGGTCCTCCAATAGATTCCGGACGCAAATTAAAGGCTTAAAATATAGCGATTAACCGCAACTACTCATACTAATCATTAGAAGGAACGTAAAGAAAAAGCCAGAAACAAGAGTTAAATGGTTAGGTCTTCTTCTTCTTTGCGATTCTTCGAAGCACGATGGTCAGCCTCTGGACATCGTTGTCTTTCAGCTCGGCCTTGAAGTGTTTGGTAGAATTAGCAGGCAATACCAAGTATTATCTGACAGGGATCGCGACGTGAACGCTTCTACCTTGACCCCCAATGGTTAGGTTATTATTAAGGATAACTTTAACGCGGGCGTGGCTGCGGCAATGCCGGCGCCCACACTTCTGGGATGGCGCCCAGGGCGAGATACACGTGAGAGTTTACTGTAAGGGAGGGAACGAGAGTGAGAGACGAGAGAGAGGGTTACTGTATTGACGACGGCGAATGTTCAGCAGGGAAGAGAGGAGACTGGACGGCTGCCAAGTTATGGAATGGTCTTCAGGAAAGGCTGGGGCTTCTGGGCTGGACTAGGCCGCAGCATGTTTAAAGCACTACTTTAAGGCTAACACTATAAACAAATAACGGCAATTACGCAAACTCAACAATAGCATGACAATAAATAAAAGTACAACAGCAGGAATCAAGTACCGAGTTATCTCTTAGAGGAAAAATTGAAACATTTTCTGCGAACGCGAGAGCTGCTCGTGAAAACACGGCAAGGCGTCCATTGTGACGTCACCTCTGTCACGTGGACAAGCGCTTGCCGCCAGAACAACTTCTATCTCAGAAGTTGTATCTCAAGTGTGGATGGCCCTTGTTAACGGAGAGTATTTATTCCTTCCCCTTGACTGGCAGATGTGAACGAGTGTCTGAACAGCACGGCGGCGTGCAGGGACGGTCGCTGCCTCAACCTGCAGGGCTCTTACAGGTGTTCCTGTAACCCGGGCTTCTCTCCGTCTGCAAATGGAAAGCGCTGCGATGGTACGCAATCCATCTGGGCATTCACCCCACCTCTTATAATAATAATAATACAAATAAAAAGTATCGATGTAGCGATACTTGATAGCGAGAAGAGAGCCATCGCAGAAATTTGAGTGGCCTCATTTCGGCAAACGAGCTGAAGGGAGGGAAAGACGATGGCTATAACTACGACGATGATTGATGCCTTCTCGCACGCGCGGTAGCTCGGTGGTTAGCGCTATGCTGGGCTCCAAACCTGGCGAGCCGAGTTCGAATCCGGCTCACGCCCAACACCGGTGACGATCTTCCGAACCGGTCCTGCGCCTCCTCTAAGTCGACTCAGCCTCGAATGAGTACCTAGTGCGGTGTGTACACATTGCCACTAAGGCGACAAAGGCGGGCCGGGCGTGTTGCTTGCCGCCCACCCTTATGTGTGCCGGACTGGCCCTTCATAGGTGCTTGCTAACGGCACTTGACCTTACAGTCGGTAAAGGCTATACGTGGGGGGGGGGTAACATTTGTCTTTTCGTTTTATTTTGTATCTCCCGTACAGACGTAGACGAGTGTGCCGATCGGCCGTGCCAGAACGGCGAGTGTGTCAACACGCCCGGCTCGTTCAAGTGCTCCTGCCCTCCTGGCTTCCAGCTCACCGACGGCACCCACTGTCGAGGTACGCCGCAGTGTGTCGCGCCGCAACGGGGTCAGCGGCAAAGGGCATCGTTTTTGCTCACACCACCGCTGGGGATCAAGGTAGAAGCGTTACACGTCGCGATCCCTGTCAAGTAATACTTGGTGTCACCTGCAAATTCTACCAAACACTTCGAAGCTGAGGAGCTGAAAGACAACGATTTCCAGAAGCTCAACAGATGCCAAGAAGCCCCTCAGTCTGGAGCAAGAAGACAGTCCTATGTCCGCCGCCTTTAAGACCAGCACTGACTATTATATCGCTAAATGTTGAAGGGCTGTCTGCAACTAAAGAAGAACTTGTTGCAATGGGAAACGGTCATATAACCATCACGCTTCGAAGAATCGAATCGAATTTTAACTGGCACGCCGTGACAAAGAATGAACTGGCGACCTCTGTACTGGAAGTCCATTGTGCCAACAATTACACCACACCAGTGTCGTCGTGTGAGGAGTGCCGTCATATTTTTCACGGATGACCTATTACGGAATCGATAGCGAGATTTTGGATCTCAATGAAAGGAAATGTCATGAACGTTTGGCTATATTTCTACACAGCCTGCATGATTTTCTGCACCCTTGTGCCAGCGTGGAGCCAGAGTCAGCATTTCGCCGTGGTAAATTGATCCATCATTGTGTCCATCATCGTGTGTGGCCTGGCATTGTCAACGTCTGGCGTTGTCACGTTGGAGGAATTTTTGTCCAACTGGAAAATGCTCATTACATTCGTAACATTCCCCTGACTGGATACTAGATGCATAATGACTCATCCTCTCTGCCCTTCACAGTAATTTTACGTCGTGATTGAAGGTGACTGATTCAAGAAATATTCTCAAGTTCTAAATTTTACTGCCTCGTTTTATTGTTTTGTTTGTTTCGTACGCATATAATATCATGAACAAATTATTTGCATGTTAATTACATCTTTCATAAAGGATTGATATGTAATACAAACTAAATTTCCCCAGGCGCCTTGCGATGGACTGGCGTCCCATCCTTGGTGTTCCCTTGCCTTGCGCCCTGTGTCTGCCGGGATAGGCTCCGGCTCACCGCGACCCTGTATTGGATTAAGCGGTTTCTGAAAATGGATGGATGGATGTAATACAAATGAACGACTTGGTGCAAGTATCGCGAGGATATTTGTGTAATCGACGATCGAGTACATCGTTAAATTCCTAATGTCTGAAAAAAAACCACGTATACATCTAAACAAAAATCATCTTGAGAAACAAACAGGGGACGAGTATTTCTACGCGCTTGTCTTAAGAAATATACTGGCCCCCGCTTTAGGAATGTTACATTTACACTCGTTGCTCATATGGGCATTGGATAAAAGCACCAGCTTCGAGATGCCTGTTTTATTGTGCGGACATATTTGGAGCGTTCAGTACGTGTTGTTAGTTTATAAATTACTGTTGCAGTTGAACATGCCTTGTCTATTGCACGATAAAGGAGATGCTGCCCACGTGTATCGTTACCACATTGCAACTTGCAATGGAGAGGTCCCTGGTGCTAGACCCTAGAAGAGCGGTTTAAAAATCGGTTTCTGAAATCCCCCACCAAGCCACTTTTGACCCAGCAGCGTCAATGGGCGCAGCAAAGTCAATCGGCAGGTCACGTGCGATGGGGTAAGGTTGCAGGTGCTCCAAGCCCATCCGAGCCACACAGCCAGCGTGGAAGAGTAGGCCAAACAGGCGCGAAGCAGCTGCGGGTGTTACAGGAAAAAGTGTGGGGTGGGGTGGAATTATGTTTCTGTGAAAGTGTGGGTGTCACAACACCCGTAACACCCGCAGCTGCGACGCACCTGAGGCTAAATACCTTCTTGGTGGGGTCCGCTTATAACGTACTCTATTAGAGGCCCGTCCACCAGCAGTGATTTGATCCAGAAATTGCAGAGCTTGCACCTTTACCCTTTAACCGGGGAACGAGAAAAATAACCAGCTGGAACGCACAACTCACTCGGCGGTGAATGACGTGCCGCCACTTCGCTCGGCGTGTTTAGATATCGACGAGTGCAAGGCGGGCAGCGAGTGTCAAGGCGGAACCTGCATCAACACGCCGGGGTCGTTCCGATGCGGATGCCAAGTTGGCTTCGCGACCCTCCCCGGCTCCGACTTGTGTGCAGGTACCGATTGCACTGCCACCGTTGTTGTTGTGTCCGCTTGGGGTGGAGGGGGCCGAGTGGTGGTGCATTGATTAGTCTGCTGTGGTCTCAACTCCACTTCACTACCCCACGTTGACCGGTGTGTGGTGAAGGATGGTCAAACAACCATGATGACAGATGCAAAAATGGAGAAGCATCCATCCAACTCCACACAGAAAGGCCCCCGAGCCGAGATTCGAACCCGGGAGCTTCTTGCTGTGAGGCGGCAGTGCTATCCAGTACGCCACCGTGCCGCCCAATAACAAGAGCAGTGAACACGTATTCATTGTTCTACTCCACCGTGGATATGAAGACAATTTCACTTAATATGAGAATGAAGCTACGATCTTGGGTTAATCCTATCTATGTGAATCTTACTTACACCATCATCACTTTAAATTGTAATGTGACTGCTAAGTGATGACGAACTCTGGCTGTAGCTAAATGAGAACCTCTTGACAAAGTATTTCCCACTGTTAGCTTTGTCTCGCGTTCCAACGACGTTGGCACGTTCCTATCCGAAACTAAATTACGGTTTCATGGATGCGATGCTTTGGGACTTCCGCTGTTCGAATGAGCTCCGTGTCAGCACCCCAGCTTTTTGCATGTTTTACAGTCCAATTAGCATCGTGCGCGTGCGTCTGTTTTTTATTACAGCGTGTCTTGGTCATGTTTTGCCAAAATAAGCTGGTTCATTGCTTTACGGCTTTTGGGCACTCTGGCATTTTCACCAGCACTTCAAAGTACACGTTGTTTGAATTTAGGCTGCACACTCTCACTAAGAGCCATATCCCAGGTTTCAGTGTCTGAATTAGCTTGGCCTTGAGGGTGCTGACAGCTATATTTGGGCCCTGTTTACAATTTCAAATGGCGTTGCTTCCATGTTGTTCAGAGTCGCTTGACAAAAAAAAACATTCCACGTTTCCTTTTTAGTTTTTTTTTTATATCAGAACAAAGCAAAATGTCTCTCTCTTTGGCTGTGGCATCTGGTCCTAATTGTGGCTAATGTTCCCTATATGGCGCTTAACGTTTCAGGGTGCTTACATGTAACGTGCATTAAACTGCTCTGTTTCCTTGGTACTGATTCACATATAATTGCAGGATGTGGCTTTTGAGATTAATCATTTTGTCTGACTGTCATAAACGTGCTAGGATTATATTTTAAACAAATTACTAAACGCTTGTTCCTGTGTCCCATTAGGTTACGTGTTTTATATGGTTTGTACACTCGGTTTGGAAGTGTCAGTGCCTGTTTAATAATTTTAGGATGCAGCCACTGCATTCTACTGCATTATTGTACATCGTGTCGATAGAGTCTCACGTTTGTCTTGTTTAAAAAAAACGGTTTTTAAGATGTAGTGATGTAGGTTTTCACGGCTCGATTCACGATGGTTGCTCTTCAGTGCTGTTCTTTCGGGATAGCCGTGTCGAGCGATCTCCCTCTCTCCCTCGTGACGTTTCCCCTAATGATGCTTCCAATGTGCGCTTGACATGGCTATCCAGAAAGAACGGCTCTGAAGAACAACCATTCGTTTTAAGACGTAATAGTCTCATGAATTTATGGAACACTTCTCGAAATTCTAAAGCCTAGTTTTCAAGAGCGTAAGTGTATGTTGTTTGAATTTCAGCTGCATACTCTTACTAAGAGCCATTTTCCAGGTTTCAATGTGTAAATTATCTTGGCAGTAGGCTGTTGACAGCCACATTCGTAGGGCGCGATGGCAGATATGGACCGATAGATGTTTATTATTACAGCAGACAAATACCTCGTGAGCTTGCAAGCGCTTTACACGAGTTCTGCGACACAACATACACGCAAATTTACAAAAATAATAATTATTAGATGTTTATTATTACAGCAAAAAAAAATACCCAGTGAGCTTGCAAGCGTTTTACATCATTACTACGGCACAACAAACACGCGAGGACTAAAGAATACTGCTCAGGGTGCTAGCGTATCACTGCAATTGCTGTTCCTCGCGAGAATCGGAATGCTCGGTGAAAACACACACACACGCGCAGTGGAAAACACTCGAGCTTCTTCACTAACGGGTTTCGGAAAGCTGCCGCTTTTTATTACCTGTTAAAGAAAACATACGGTCGAAACTGCGTGCGCCTCTTTCCTTCCCGAAATCAGATCGATATCGCCCGGTGATGCTCGGTTCCTCCTGAGAGCAGCCGCGGGCCTCATGCAGGATGTTAGTCACACCATCGGGCCCTCTTTGCGTGTGCGTGATTCCGGGCACATTCCTGCACAGTGACTGGCAGGCCGCCCTCCTCTCTCTCGCAGTGGGGGGACGGAGGAGGGGTAGCTAGCGTCTCTCTGCTTTTCGTGTGTGTGTGCGTTTTTTTTCCTCCCGTTTGTTAACACATGAAAGCAGCGGAGAGACTTGCCATTTCCCAAAACGGGTTAAAACACGGACGTTACTCCGAAGACGAGAACACCAAACAACCGGGAATATATATATAAAACAAAAACTGACTGCAGACGTGACGCGATTCCAAGCAAAACAGCCAGCTGTGTGGGATGAAAACACGCGCCAACCTTAACTGCTTGCTTTCTAATTAATTACAAAACGTGTTTAGTCTTCAGGATTTCATCTCCCAAAATGTTTACATGATCGCTTGTCTAGTTGTGTTTATTTGTTTCACTGTTATGTTTTATTGCTGTTAATATTTTTTTGTATCCGTAGCAGCTCCGTTTCAGCACTTTAAACAAATACCTTCGTGCACCAATCATGTGCAACGAGTGCGTTGATGTTGGGGGGAGTTGTTGTTAGGTGATTAGACCACCGTAATCTTAACTCCACTTCACTAACCTGCATTTACCAGTTTGGGGAAGCATGGTCAAACAACCATTATGACCCTTACGAAATCGGGAAAGTTTTCATGCAACTCTGGGCTGAAAAGGGACTCTGTTGCTGTTGAAACGGCTATTATCAAGCTTGACCCGTGTTGACCGGTTGCCCTCCAATGGTGGGGGTATTGGAGCAGAATTTTACGGATGGATGCCCTTCCTGATGCCAGCCTCCTTTACTCGGAGGGTATTCGGATTGTTATTTATCTGGAACCTTCCACAAGACCTGTTCATCAAGGAAGACCCGAACAGGTGTGCCCGACTCCGGACCTGTTCACGAAAGGAGACCCTAGCAGGAGTGCTACACTCCAGACCTGTTCACTAAGGGAGACCCTGGCAGGAGTGCTAGACTTTATCATCATTACAATGTTACCCTGGTTTCCTCCCACAGTCAAAAGACATGCTGCTGCATGGGTTAATTGGCCTGCGGACAAAATTGCCTCCAGTGCCCTGTGATAGCCTGGCGTCCCATTCTCGGTATAGCCCCGCCTGTCGCCCTGTATCTGGCGGGATAGGCTCCGGCTCACCGTGACCCCGTACAGGATTAAGGTTGATTCTGACAATGGATGGATAGATAGATAAATAGGATCAGGGCTCCGCGCCTCCGAATCAACGGGTGCAATGCGCCCGGAGAATATGTGCGCGTTACTAAATTAGATTATTATTATTATTACAGCAGAAAAATACCCAGTGAGCGTGCAAGCTCTTTACGGGATTCCTGCGACACAACAAATATGCGGATGGATGGGTGGATAATTCGACCCTGTGCTGATCTCTCTCGCCCTTCGACCCCGTCGTCGTTGTTGTTGCTGCTCGCCAGACGTGGACGAGTGTGAGAATGCCACGGCGTGCAGCGAGCACCAGTACTGTATCAACTCGCTGGGATCGTTCCAGTGCCACTGCGACCAGGGGTATCAGACCGCGGAGGAGGGACACGGCTGTGCAGGTACGTGGGCCGCGCGAGACGCCAGGAAACCACGGTTCCCGCCTCAGCTGTCTGGTCATCAACGTGCTTTGCTGCTCGGGAGCTCCGTAGCGTTATTGTTGCTGGTTAAAACGCGCTATTGATGGTGGTTTTTTTCACAGCTCAATGATTGAGAATCGCTCTCAAGAGCTGCTGTTTTGGGATAGCCGTGTCGAGCGTTCCTACTCTCTCCTTCACGCTTTGTCTCCCACATTGGAGACGTCAGGCGAAACGATGCAAAGGAGAGAGGGGGAATTCTGGATACTGCTATCCCAATAGAGCATCTCTAGAGAGCAACTTTAAAAAAATCAAACTAATTGGCAGTGGTTATATCTCTAAAACTACTGAATTGCCACAGGCGCCCTGCGATGGACTGGCGTCCCATCCTGGGTGATCCGCTGCCTTGCGCCCTTTGCTTGGCGGGATAGGCTCCGGCTTACCGCGACCCTGTATTGGATTAAGCGGTTTTAGAAAATGACTGACTGACTGACTACTGATAAAAACGTTCGTAGTTTTTAACTCTTAAACGCAAAAGTCACTAATTTATTTATCAAATCCGTTGACCTCGCTCTATCGTCATCATCTTCAAACATTTCCAGCGTAACACACGACAGCGAATGTCGGAGTCCTTTGATCTGTCTGTTGTTTCCTGTCGTGTCGCGAATTACGGCTGTAGGCCTAGAGACGTTGGAACATTTTTTTTTTTAACGCGACCACATTTTCTAAATTTGAAATTATGGTGGCACGGTGGCACGGTGAGTAGTGCTGCCGCCTCACAGCAAGAAGAACCCGGGTTCGAATCCCGGCTCAGGTGCCTTTCTGCGTGGAGTTTGCATGTTCTCCCCGTGTCCGCGTGGGTTTTCGCCGGGCATTCCTCCCACATTGGGGTGCGTATTATACACAGGCGCGTATTATAGTCGAGATTTCACGGCAGACTCCAGACTTATCTCTTTTCTGTCTCCCCAACGGTAACGCTCTCTTCTATACGAAAAGCCTTCAATAGCGTGCTCTCTCATTCTGTTAACGTTGATACATATAACTTGTCAATCCGCTGCCCGCTAGATGAAGGGCTTCTCGCACCGTGTCGGCATCGCTGTGGATGTTTGACCATCCTCCACCTCGCTGCTCAGAGCGGGTTTGGCGATGGCAGAGGCCCACGACCGGTTCAGATAGCACCACTGATGTTAGCCGTGGCCGGAAATTTAACTTGGGTATCTGCTGCGAGCTACAGCTCCGCCCCAAACATAGTCACATATTTCGTTTGATGGCTATGAAAGAAGGCATTTTAAAAAAAGGAATTTCACTTATTTGATAAACGCAGACGAAGGACACAGAGGGCGAAAGCGCACCTGGCACAGGTTTTCTGTGGTCCATTTGTACCGCTGTCGGCCGCCTTCAACGAGATAAACAAACGCTTTGACGAGATAAACCACGTTCCGCCAACGACTGCCCCCGCTGCTCTCGCGACAGACGTCAACGAGTGCGAGATGCTCATCAACGTGTGCGGCTCGGCGCTGTGCGTCAACGAGGAGGGCACCTTCCTGTGCATCTGCCCGAGCGACAACCAGGAGTTTGACTCGCAGCTCGGCGAGTGTGTGCCGCAGCCCACCGGTGAGACGCGGCAACGCGCGCGGCCGTCTCCTCGCTCTGCGATGGCCGCGCGAATACCACGAAATCGCTTTGCGATATAAGCTCTATAGGAACATCAGTATCGTTCGTTCATTGGTCGTCAGAAGCCGCTTAATCCTGCACGGGGTTGCTGTGAGCCGGAGCCTATCCCGGCAGACGCAGTGTTTAAGGCAGGGCTATATCGGGTAGGGTACGCTAGTCCATCACAGGGCTCTCACGTTAGTATCACATCATGATCAGTATCACATTATGATCAGCCAGTCAGCGATGCAACCGCATGCTGTTTGGGTAGTTTCGCAGCCAATACCAGCGCTTTTCAGTGTTTAAATCTCAGTGTTTACTTCTCCTTTGTTTGAAACACGTTGAACAATGTACGGTATAATTTTCACATTACGATACGTGTTCTGGAACAGATTAATATCGTAAAGCGAGGGACCACTGTACTGCATTGAACGCATCGGCCACTATCTTACTGGTACACCATAGCAGACCGTACCGGCTCACTTGGCAGGTCTTGCAGTGTTAAATATTTTGAAATTATCGTGTAGCAACTGGCCGATTCTGTCACATTTATATTGTTTGTTTTTCCTCAGCTGTCTATGAGCCCCTCTCTACTCCGCCTCCACAATCACTGCAAGGTGGAATCCACGGCCTCCCAGGATCCATAATTTACCCAGGTAGATGATTTTCTGTTACGTGAGCAAAGTAAATATCAAAAGCAATGCCCTTTATTTATCCAGTGAAGCCTCGCTGAGTCGAAAGACTTTTTTTTGTCAGGGGTGACCTGCACTGGCACCTTTTGACAATCCCATTAACGAGTGGTTTGCAAGTGATGGGAAAACTGGAGTACTTGGAGAAAACCTGCACATACAAAGTTGGGTAGCTTCTCAGCCAATAGCAGCGCTTTTTAGTGCTTACATCTCAGTATTTAATTCTCCTTTGTTAGAAACACGTAAAAGAATGTGCGGTATTATTGATCTCACTTTACGATTGTTTCACATTACGAGATCTGTTCTGCATTGGATTAATATTGTAAAGCGGGTGACCATTGTATTACAAGTGTATATGTTAAATGATGTTGTTCAACGTAAGTTTGACCTTGTCTCACTGCCAGAATTTGTGGATTCATCAGAGCGGTATCCTCAGCAACCGTATCAACAAGAGACCAGACCTCGTGGTAAATACTCTAATCCTATACCTTGATGCGCAAAGCACCTGTAAACCGATACTGCCTGAGCCATATTGAAACTGTTGATAGATATCGTCTGTGCTACACAGGTTAGGCATAAATACCACATACTGAACACACATTTCACACAACAGTCTGATGATAATACATGTTATTGAGCGAGAATCTAAGTGAAGCATCTGACCACTTTGGTAATTAAATTAATTGTCATAATTCGACTTTGCCATTTGATACAATAGTCTAGTTTCTATCTTGTTTTCGCTGGCTTGTATTATTCCGTAATCTTTTTTCCTGCCTTGTTTTTACAGTTTGGTTTTCTCTTTCAGCTTAAATGTGTCAGCTTGTTCTCTGCATATAGTTGTCATTATTACAAAATAATTATTTATCACACAACACAATGCTACCATAGCATAAGAATCAATGTAAATAAATTAATGGATGCGTAATTACCTGCCGAATGAATGCAACGTTGCATTAGTTCAAAGTAAGCAATAGTTCAAAGTAAGCACTACTTTTGGACTTTCATCTGTCAGTGAAGAGAACAGTGGAATTATTATATCTGGTCTGCCCCATTATTTGCGGTGATCCAACGAACTGATTTGGTCAATGTGGCTCCTTCCAACATTTTCTCACATGACCCATCGGCCACATGGTCAAAGGTGTAAGAAGCCGGTACAATCAGCTCCGACCTACCGGTAAAAAAGTGGCCGCAGCATTCAGTTCCAACGTGTGGGAACGGTGGTGTGGGGGCTCTGCAACGCGACGACCGTGCCAGTAAGAAATTTGAGTTCCTTTCACCCCCCGCGCACGGGCTCCAGGGCCATGCATCCCCGTCGGCAAAAACCAGCCTGGGTAGAATCTCCGGAGCAGGTCCGAACGATCCGCGTGACGCCTGCGCTTGCTTCGCGATCGATTCTGGGGCGGAGCCGTCATCGAGTGCCTTCGACCGGTCCCCTCCTCGGCAGAACCGGCGGGTGTGCCGGCGGCCCGCGCTCCGGCCCGCGCTCCGGCCCGCGCTCCGGCCCGCGCTCCGGCCCGCGCTCCGGCCGAGCGACGCGAGTGCTACATCAGCGCGGACGACGAGGACCCGTGCCGCAACGTGCTGGCGCGCAACGTCACCCGCCCCGAGTGCTGCTGCACCGTGGGCGCCGGCTGGGGCACCGACTGCCGGCCCGACGCCTGCCCGCTGGAAGGCACCGGTGAGAGCCGCGCTAAAGACTGTTTCAGTCCGCCGGGCGGAGACCTAGAGGCCGACCCAGGACACGATGGAGGGATTATATCCTTCGGCTGGCCTGGGAACGCCTGGCATTCCCCCCCCAGGAAGAGCTGGAATCTGTTGCTGAGGAAAGGGATGTCTGGTCCACTCTCCTTGGACTGCTGCTGCCACCGCGACCCTCACCAGGACAAGCGGTTTAGAAAATAGATGGATGGATGGATGGATAGATGTTTGTTGTTTAAGCAGAAGAAATACCCGGTGAGCTTGCCTGCTCTTTACGGGATTCCTGCGACGCAATGAAGACGCGAATTGACAAAAATAAAGAAACACGTAAAAATAACAAATTAACCAAACAAAAACAAAAAAACAAAGTAACCATTTACACACAGCATTGCAGATAATTGACCGAATAAATCAATAAAAATACAGTTGAGCATTGCGATGGGAAAACAATGTATAGGGTATGCACACAGCTGAACTAAGACTGTACTTCAGACAGGTAGCACCAAGGAGCGACACGTGGGACGTTGAATTATTGTCATGCGATCCTATCCGCAATTTGTCATGCTGACACAGGATCTCCTCCAGCTTGCTGCACAATTCCGTTTTCACTTTCTGCGGGAATTCTTAAAGACGAAAAAAACCCTCCACTTTTTACAAAAGGTTTTAGCAGGTTGACTTTTTTTGTCGTAAAAGTTTACACGGCCCCTTTCCCAGTTTACAGGGAGCACAGATTAACTGCACATGATTCTTGTGGCTTACCAGAATTCAGCACGGCCCCTGATTTGCAGCCACAATATATCTTGAGAGGGGTGCCATGGTGGCGTGGTGAGTAGCGCTGGCGCTTCACACCAAGAAGGACCTGGGTTCGAATCAAGCGTTTAAATTGTTTCAGTTGACAGTCAGTTGACAGCCAAGCGATCTGTGAGAACTGTACTTTTCCGAGCGTTCATTTCCACGCTAATCTGACTTACCAAGGTGGTACACGTAAACCCTCAACGTTGAAAAGCAAAGTGCCCTCGTGTCTTCCCAACAAGTGCCTCGGCCGGACGCTGCCGAACGTTTCTGGCATTGCATTGTCTGTGGTTTTGAACTGGAATAAAGAGGACGTTTTTTTACAAAAACAAATCTTATTTTACTCTCGCTGCAGCCAACTGCCAGCTGTTACAACTACCAGCTGCCCTTTCTTCAAATGCGTAACATCAAGGCTTCCATTGTTAATGTACAGTTACTCTGGAGATGACAGTGTGTGTTCCGCATCGCTTAAAGCCCATGTGGTTTTGTGTTGTTTGTTGTTCAATCTTGCAGGGGCGTTTAGTGAACTTTGTCCAGAAGGAAAAGGACTCATCCCAAGCCCCAACGGGAGAGGATATCGAGGTTGGTATTGATTCTGAATGTTCGTGCGATGTGGGTCGGCATCATCGTCCGAGTCACCGTCACCACCACCACCGCCGCCGCTCTGTTTACCCGGGAGAGCGTACCCAAGTGTCAAGGCTCCTGTAGTGATGTTGTTTTTCACGGATTGATTCAAGATGCCTCTAACGTGGGAGGCGCAACGTCGCGAGGGAGAGACGGAGAGCGCTTGACGCTGCTATCCCGAAAGAACGGCTCTGAAGAGCAACCATCTCAAGGCTCTTGTTAGGAGGGGGCTCCCAAGTTGGCCGTGTGGCCAAATCCGTGTCGAACGCCTCTGCGTGCCACGATTGTCAGCATTAGTTGTCATTGAGCTTAACTTCATTAACAGACACCTACCAACAGGCATCAATTGAGAGCCGTCAATCGGACATCAGTCATCATTGTCATACACCTGTCTCACTGTCGACGGGTGGAATGTTGTGTTTACATTGTGGCTCGGAAAGATCCCTTTGTACCTTCTAACGTCTAAAGGCAGGAATGCGCTAAAATTGGCCAGCGCTGTCTGCCATATTGAGCCGGCGTGGCGTGCAGTTATGAGTTTGTGTGAAGCATCACAGAGAAGACTGTGCAAGCACTTCGAAAAGAGTAAACTTTGCCAGGTCTGTAGCAACAAGGACATTTCCTTTGAACGCCAAGCCATGTTGCGCTAGAGCTACAATTCATTTTAAAGATCATCCTCGCTGTTTGTCGTTTTGTTATCAAAAATGTTCCTCAAAAGTGACGTGGTTTGTTGACGGTGGAGATGAAAGCACCAATTCTAATGCCCCTTGCTGTGAACCAACAACCATGCACGAAACAGTACTCACAGTTTACTGTCTTTTTAATCGTGCCAATTTCTACATTATCGTCGTTTACTCTTGCGGTATTCTCGAGATCATAACAATGACTCCCCCGCCTGCCCGCCCCAGTGTTTCAACCCAAACGTTGGGGGTTTCCTCGTATGATCTAAGAGTTGTGCGACAAGATCTGTATCAATGTACCGATGTAGGTTTTCACAGCTCGATTGATGATAGTTGTTCTTCAGAGCTGTTCTTTCGGCATAGCCGTGTCAAGCGATCTCCCTCTCTGCCTCGCGACGTTTCGCCTCGCATGCCCGACGATGCTTCCAACGTGGAGGCCATCCCGAAATAACAGCTCTAAACGGCAACAATGAATATCTGTATCACTTTATCGAAACTGGTCACACACCTTGCGTGCATTTCACTTTCCTGAGCCGTCATCTAATCCACCGAAAACGCTACTCCAGTATACTTCTATCACTGCGTCCACCATGGCTTGTCCTCCCTTTACAAGCGCATAACACCCCCGTGTTGTGAAACACTACGAATGGCACAGGTGTGTCCGTGCAAAGGCACACGTAACAGTCGTGTCCTGGGAACAACTGCTCGTCAGTTGCCCCTTACCGAGCGGCGGCTCATTTGGCACTTCCGAGCACGGGTTGTTTTCTTTGCAACCTGAGGACTCAATAGTTGGTGGAGGTTGCGCTTGGGGCAGCCAAAGGTTGGGGTTATGCATGCAGGTTTCCTCTTGCTTGGGTGCAACTGAAAATAGATGCGCCGTACCCTCTGTTCCCTTTGGCCCTGGAAACCGCAGGCTAATTGCCGAGAAATGGAAAAGAAAAATATTTTGGGTTGAGGTTACCGACCACAGCAACGCACGCATATGCCTCTCAACTCTCTCTCTCTCACACGCGTGCACACAGATGTACAGAATGCACCCCGTAAGAAAGTGGCAACATTTGGCTCCTTTTAAAAGTTGTGTGCTGATTGAGCTATATTCGTTGACTCCTCAGGTGCAGTAACACACCAGCGACACCAAAATATCTGTCAGCCGACATTAAGGTTTTCTCTTAAGATGATGTGGTCTGATGGCTTGATTGAAAGGGCTTGCACGCATGAAGTAAAATGTTGGTTTTGTAAAGTTAATCTGTAATAAGCAAACCGTAAAAAAATCAACACAAGGGCTTTCGTGACCAATGTTATCCATAGTATTATATCTCTTTGTATGGGTTAGGTCACGTAAAAAATATGTGCCGTAAACCCGCCTCCACGCGACACATGCAATTAGTGAGGTTTCTTATATGCGCAAAACGTGCCAATTATGTATTACTTCAGCACACCGGTATGTTGGAGAGTGAACCCACGGCATTTAGAATGAAGATACGACGTGATGAATAGCAAAAGCGAAACGTCGTACCGTAGCCAATCAGAAACAAGTAAGGTTTACAGGAAGTGATGCGATCACAGAATTTGTGCCCACATTAAAGATCCCAAAGATGAACACCAGCATGTGATTAAACAAAGTCGGTATGGATAATTTGGGCAACGATTAGGACCCGATACCAAAATCCATCCGTTTTCAGAAACCGCTTAATCCTGCACAGGGTCGCGGCGAGCCAGAGCCCATCCCGACAGACACAGGGNNNNAGGAAACCGGAGTGCCTGGCGAAAACTCACGCGGACACGGGGAGAACATGCAAACTCCACACAGAAAGGCCCCCGAGCCGAAATTCGAACCCGGGACCTTCTTGCTGTGAGGCGGCAGCGCAACCCACTCCGCCACCGTGCCGCCCTACCAAAATCCTTGTTTTCATTTAAATAGCCAATTATCACCATGAAAACTGAATGGTAATAATTTAATGATTCCTTTAACCGATTAAAATCGCCGGGTTTAAACAGAATCATGCTAAGGAATATATTCGGAATTGGTGAAACTTGCCGCGCGTGTTTGTTTGCCAACAGACGCCGACGAGTGCACGCTATTCAGCCAGCACTTGTGCCGCGACGGCATGTGCGCCAACACTCAGGCCGGGTACGAGTGCTACTGCCGCACCGGATACTTTTACGATACGCTCAAGCTGCACTGCGTGGGTGAGGAACGCCGCGCTCCCGTTGTCGTTGTTCACCACCTCCGTCGTTTCTCATTAGACACCGCTTCCCGTTTAACCGTTTTAAATGTTCAGCGATTTTAACTGCTTGTTTTTTTTTGTTTTGTCACTGATGTGCAATCCTGTGTGTAAAGGTTTTTTTGTTTGGTTCATTTGTTATTTTTTGATTTTTTTTTGGGGAAATTCGCGTGTTTGTTGTGTCGCAGGAAACCTGTAAAGAGCTTGTTTGCAAGCTCACTGGGTATTTTTCTTCTGTAATAATAAACAGCTATCTATCTGATGGTTGCTCTTCGGAGCTGTTCTTTCGGGATAGCCGTGTCCAGCGATCTCTCTCCCTCTCGACGTTTCGCCTCCCACGTCGTAAGCATCATGAGGCATTGGTAGCGAAACGTCGCGAGGGAGTGAGGGAGAGCGCTGGACACGGCTATCCCAAAAGAACAGCTCTGACAGAGCAACCATAATGAATCGAACCTACATCAGTACATCTGTCCGCCGGTGTTTTCAAGGTCGTCTTGACATCAACCAATTTGCCAGCGTTCCGTGTTTAATCCACCGGGAATCAAAAGATGGTTGTGTGGCTCGTGGGGTCACGCATACGTACCTACCCTTAAAGCAAAGCTCTGATCAGAGCGCTGTTTAATTACAGAGGCAATGGGCAAACGTAATTCTATATGACCCCGAAGGTGTTTTTTTCCGGGTATATTGCAGTCTTTAATTTACACATGGATGTGGAGGAGTGTGAGGGAGCAATGGCGCAGTGATTAGCGGCTATGAATCCACCGACCTTAGCGTGATCCCTCTCCCATCTAAAATCAGTGGCGAGTGATATCTAGACTATTAATGTCCCTGCCCTCTTCATCAACCTGCATGAGCCAGCATGGTGAAGTATGACTGGCACAGTGTGGAAAGGCCTTCATCCAGCAGTGGAATGACAAAGGCGTGCAAATTAATCATGAGCGCATTTTAAATTCACAAAGGCCTACGGAGTGATTATAATTGCATTTAATATTAATGAAAAGCTGTGAATTATTATTATTATTACTAGCAGTTTACCCTTCCTAGAGGCAAGTCTAGTTCCAAGCGGATGAAACGTTCTTCTGACGTCTCTTGTTGACGACGTTTTGTGCTGACACAATAGCTTTGACCTGGATTTCTTTAATAATGTCCTTTTGGGTATATTGCTTGCTGGCTTTCAGAAAAGTCAGTAGAGTAATTGATAAGTGGGAAGTAAAGCTGAAATAAGACATACAAACCTTGGTGTCTCGAAGCCGGTAACCTCAGTGCGGACATCATAACATACGTAAAAACACTTCTTCCATTACATAGAAACCATGCATAATACTGTATCTGGTACAGTCTACATTGTTAACAAAGACATGTGCTGTTGCCCTCTGGAAAAATCATACGCTAAAAAAGAATCCTAAGAAAATGTGAAAAATGCGCAAAGGTTATTTAAGAAGCGTTGCAATTATGGAAAGGTTAACAAGATGACGTCGGTGGTAATGGAAATGTTCTACTTAAGTACCCCGTTGATGTGTGTCAATATTTCCAAGTCGGTACTGGTCCATCTGCTGTGCACGCATCCCCGCCACCATTGAGCTCGCCGTTCATGTGAAAATGAAACACCTACATTGTAGGCCGTTTGGAATTTAAGCCAAAAAGTTGCCCAGCCGCTGCGATTTGTTAAATGACGGCTGTGTTTGTCTGCGGCTGACAATGGCCGTGATACGCGATACTGACGACTATATCCGTGAACATGTTTGCCTTAAAAAAAAATCGATTACAGAATGCAAGGAAGCTCAATTAAGGGTGATTGCTGCTAATTAAAGACAAATTAAGGCCATGTGGATGGAAGCTTTCTCATATTTGCTGTGTAGTATTAAAAATATCCTCAGGCAAAAGTAAATATACTCTGGAGTACAAATATTTGGTCGTGGGGATTTTTTCATGGGATTTTTCAACATTTTAAATGATCCTCATCAGCCATTTCTGACCCATTGCCGGATGAAGGCTTCCCGAAGCCTCTGCCACCAATCCTGCGATATATTAATCTGCCTCGCCCTCTGCACACTAACTGATTTCATTGCTGCAGGGACGTCACCGCCACTTAGTGAGCGAATGGCAGCTGTTGTTGGTTGACAGCTTTACTTGGCAGCCCACGCGTGGGGGCGCGTGGCCCGGCGGTCCGTGTTAATCGTATTTATTTAGCTTTAATTTGTTGTATATTTGTCATTTCTCATCTGTTCCTTTTCTCTTTGGTTGGTGGTTCGTTTCTTTGTAACTTTGGTGTTTGTTTTTGTTGTCTGCCATGCTTGTTTTTTTTTGGCTGTTTTGTGCGGCCTACTCCTGGCCCAGTTCGTGTAAGTCCTGCCTTGCCTAGACTCGCCTCGTGTTGTTGCCCAGGTGTCG
>JAZEWU010000019.1:2585806-2600582 GCA_036362915.1 Geotria australis | reverse complement strand
AATATTTGGGGGTGGGTGGGTATTCGCGGAATATTTTTTTTTTTTTTTTTCCGTGGCGTGGCTTGAATAAAATATTTTAGCAGTACGACTCCAACAGCTAGTTTCTCCAGGGCTGATAAAGCGAGTGCGCTCTTAGTGGAGAGTTCCTAAACATTGGCTTGGATGGACTGGCCCCACCATCAGAATGTGGAATGTCCACCATTGGCCGAGTGCCATAAGTGGAGAAAATTATTGGCGATCGTTGGTTTCGGTATCGGGGTGCGCTCACGGTTCTCGACTGCCGTCACCGCGTCCACCGTCGAACTTGACAAAGCGTCAGATGTTGTGGAGCCGAAGCTCCGCAGCACATCTGTGCGATAAAGCGTTAGCACGTGTTTGCCGTTCCTCGCCGCGTTGGGATGGCACACGTCAACCCGTACAGCGGCACTTGACGAGTATTTACCGGAATTCACTTGCTCTGCACGTGAAGGCAGCTGCGGGTGGGTGGCGGGGTTTGGGGAGGAACGTGCGGACGGGTGACTTTCAGTGAACTGACGGATCGCTTAAAAACGGAGCCGTTCATATGAAGACAAATGTTCCACGGGGCCACCAGAGTCGATGCTCCGGGACTGAGTAAATGCGGCCCGGCAAAAAAAACGCACCGTCGCGAGCGAGCTGCTGCCGCATTATGTGAGCACCCCCGAGCAAGCGTTCCCCGCAGACTTCAGTCTGTGGGTCACGTCCACTGACCTGAAGATGTATGGTATACACACGCGGGCGCACACACAGTGCGCGCTTGTACAAATGTGTATTTTACTGGAATGTCTTCGACGGTTTGTGCTGCCCGATCAGCGGCGCTTGCACGGATTGTTGGCGCGTTGCCCGCGCCTCCCATCACCCCTCCCCCTGCCCTGTTTGTCCAACCCCTGACAATTACCCACAAATAGACACCATAATTTGGAAACACAAATACACGTGTTCTGATTAGATCCCAAGTCAATCTTTCGTAAGGAAGTGTACAATCTATTGCAGATGATAACACGAAACTTTCAAAAGCAATTTCGCAAGACGTTTTAAAGAGTAAAACGATTTGCACTGACAATTCAAGTGTTCCCATGCTCAAGAGGCCATAGGCTAGTAGTGGAAATTACATGTTCATATGACACGGACCAGTCTATCCATGGGACAACCACTGTTGAGTTATCACTGTTGTCCTCATGTTATTCATCTCTGCTGCTGGAAAATGAACCCACAACCTGATGGCATATTTTCAAGTGGTTCTTCTTCTTTGCGATTCTTCGAAGCACGATGGTCAGCTTCTGGACATCGTTGTCTTTCAGCTCGGTGTTTGTATGCTTTATTATTGATACGTTTTTATTATAATCGCGCTACATAGCTGTTCTTTTGGGATAGCCGTGTTGAGTGTTTCCCCTCTCTCCTTCGCGATATTTCTCCTCCCACGTTGGAGGCAAGCCGTGGAAATATGCATCAGTACGTTAGGTTGCGTTGTAAGTAATCGGAAGTTACTTGTAAAGTTGTATTATTGCTTCCAGTATGTAGTATTTTAGGGCAGAAGGTTGATGCAGCATTAACATGTATGCATCACAGTACGTATTCTGGGTTTGATTCCTGGCTCGTATGCCTGTTTACGTAGAGTTGTATGTATTTCTGCTGTAATAATAAACATCTATCTATCTATCTCCCTCCCTTTGCCTGCCAACTACATCATCAGTCTCAATCATCGGCGTTCATCTAGCGATGGGTCCTGCACAGGCCCGCTTACTCTTCTTAATAGCGAAACTATCGGAAAATCGTTGCGTACCTGCTGCTAATGTTTATTTAACGCCTGCTTTAGCGCTTGTGGTCGGGAGGTCTGCAGATTAATTCATGTTCAGTGACTCGTGACCGTACATTGCTCCGATACATCTGTTCGTTTCATTGCCCTCGTTTGTACACCCGACTGACATTGCTGAACTTTCGTTATTGTTGTACTTATATATTATTATTTCTCGTAAAACGTTGCTCGGCCCAACGTCGAATGCCTCCCCGCGAATTATGAGCGTGATGCACGCCAAGAGAAACATTCACGAGGAGATGTTTTTGGATGCAGGGGGAGACGGAGATGGACCGTCTGAGAAACACAATACGGCAGGATGCATTCAGAGGGCTTCGAAAAATCCACGCAAATACAGAGCGCACGTTTTACTCGAGCGGACGGTGTAGATTCTGTAGAAGCTCACGTGCATCGTTTCAAGCCGGCTCACCGCGGCCGTCTGTGTTACGCACACGTGCAAAAGCGCTTTGGCTCCCCGCTTTTCCAAACGAACGCTGAGGGGATATTACTGCCTGAAAATCTCTTCAGACAGGTCAGAAACTTATTTGCCCCGCTACGAACCATTGCTTGGCAACCTCGCAACTTGGCAAATGTTACAGCAGATTCGGAAACGGTGCACGGGTTCGCCAAAGCCTTCCTCCGAAGCGCTCGATTACAGGTGTGCGCCGCACCACCTGGCAATGTTATTTACGTCTTATGTTTATTTGATTTGACGGGCGGCACGGTGGCGTAGTGGGTAGCGCTGCCGCCTCACAGCAAGAAGGGGCCCGGGTTCGAATCCCGGCTCGGGGGCCTTGCTGTGTGGAGTTTGCATGTTCTCCCCGTGTCTGCGTGGGTTTTTGCCGGGCACTCCAGTTTCCTCCCACCGTCCAAAGACATGCTGCCAGGTTAATTGGCCTACTGAGTAAAATTGCCCCAGGTGCCCTGCGATGGCCTGGCGTCCCATCCTCGGTATACCCCTGCCTTGCACCCTGTGTCTGCCGGGATAGTCTCTGGCTGACCGCGACCCTGTACGCCGTATGGGATTAAGCGGTTTATGACAATGGATGGATGGTTTATTTGGTTTGACCTTGTTCGTCAATTTCATCGAACGCTTGCGTTCAGATCCATTCCCAACTCTCGCGGAGCGGAGCCTCAAGATAGAGAACAGCCCGCAGGGGGAGATCGCACTGGAAAAACTACTGGGCTCCTTCAAGTAGCAGTCAAACTGATATTATTGTTTATTCTCAGGGCTGGAACGTAGCCAGACTAAGTGAAAAAACAAATGTTATATCATGTGGGGGTAGGGGGGGGTTGTGTAGTCATTGGAAACCAGGCTAATCCCATCAACTCGTACGCTTGAGAACTTGGCTGGATTAGCACCCGAGAGATCCTCCGAGGGATTCGATGATGATTTATCAGGTGGTACCTAAAAAAGCTACCAGCAGAATTAGCGAAACGATGGACATCATGCCAAACAACATGCAGTATAACCCAAAAACATAATCGGAGTGCTCTTCAGCACAACCGCAAAAAGCTATAGTCATATCCCACAAATCTGTCACATTTCTCAAAACGATGAAAACTTACGTTCAACAGTCTATATACGATAGAGGAAGTGGTTTTACGTATGTGTGTCCACAATGAGGATACCGGGTTTGAATCCTTCGCGAGTGAAAATATCTGCACAGCACCAAGCCTTTTATGTCTTATAGCCGTGAAAACCTGCATCAGTACATCAACAGTATACAGTGGTCCCTTGCTTTTACGAAATTAATCTGTTCCAGAACACGTATCGTAATGTGAAACCATCGTAAAGTGAGACCAAGAATACCGTACATTGTTTTATGATAATTCGTTCCAAGACCTTGGAAGTTGAGATGTAAACACTAAAAAAGCGCCACTATTGACTGAGAAGCTACCCAAGCGGCATGCGTTTGCACCGCCGATTGGCTGCCGCGCCACCCACGCTCACGCGCAGCCATATCGTGACACGTACCGTGACATTAAATTTGATCGTGACATGAGACTAACGTTCTCACGGAGCGTATATCGCAAAGTGATTTCACCGTATCGTGAGGCCATCGTAAAAGTGAGGGACCACTGTATTCCTCGCTCTGCGTAACAAACCCAAATTACCGCCACCATTAACCCGACCTCCACCCGTCTCTCCTACCTCTCTCCCGCCGCAGACGACTACCTCACGCTGTGCAACATCCGCAACCGCGCCGACGGGCAGACCTTCGAGGAGTCTCAGTTCGGCGGGCAGTACTCGGGGCCGTTTGAGCCGCAGCTCTTGCCAGCCGAGCGCCTCGACTTCCTGCCCGAGACCGGCGCACTGGAGCAGCTGCCCTTCCGGGGCCTGACCGAGCACCAGCCCTACCCCGGGCAGCCGGGGAACGCGCCTCACGACCTGCTGCCCGGCATCCTGCCGCTCTACTCCACCGACGAATGTGAGCGCGAGCTCTCGCGTGCGCATTTTTGTCGCAGTGGGGATCAAGGTAGAAGCGTTCACGTCGCGATCCCTGTCAAGTAATACATGGTATTACCTGCAAATTCTACCAAACAGTTCGAACCCGAGCTGAAAGACAACGATGTCCAGAAGCTCAACAGATGCCAGCTGCCCCTCAGTCTGGAGCAATTAGAGAGGCCAATGCCCGCCTTTAAGGCCAGCACTATTATATCTATAAATGTTGAAGGGCTGTCTGCAACTAAAGTATAACTTGTTGCAATGGGAAACTGTCATCTAACCATCGCGCTTCGAAGAATCGAATCGAGTCCGAGCTCTAAAGAACTTGTTTTGTGTACGGCACTGGCTGTTTCTGTGTCCTGACACGTGCTCCCTGTCTGTCGACCCGATCGGTGTCCTCCACCCCAGACAATTACAACCGATACGAGGGCCTGCAAGCGGAGGAGTGCGGCATCGCCCACGGCTGTGAGAACGGCCGCTGCGTGCGAGTGCCCGAGGGCTTCACGTGCGACTGCTACGAGGGCTACCGCCTCGACACCCTGAGCGTCGTCTGCTTTGGTGAGCGCGTCGATGCCGCTCGTCGCCGTCAGGGTCGCGGGTCCAACGGGCCATCTTTCGTCGATGTTTACCGAAGAAAACGCGTCGCTTTATTAACGCAGAACCTACGTTGAATTTTTTTTTATTTCACACCTGCTACCTCTTCCACAGCTCGGATGTATATATATAAAAAAAAAATGTTGCTGTTTTTCCGTTCTCTGTCCGTTGTTGGCGTGCTGTTCTCTCCGCAGCCCCTGTGCAGAGCTTTGTGACCCTCGGGTGAAAGGCGCTCTATAAATGCTATTATTATTATTGTCTGCCACGACAGACCGCCGCCTTCCGCGCCACTCCGCGCGATTTAATCGGGCGCCGCGAACGGACCACCGTCGTGACCTTTTTATCCGCTCGCACGTCTCGCGATCAACCTGGCTCTCCCCCCCACTCTCGTCCACCTCCCGCTCCCGGGACCTTTCAGATATCGACGAATGCGAGGAGCAGGACCCCCGAGCTCAGCTTTGCAGCAACGGCCACTGCGCCAACACGGACGGCTCGTACCGCTGCGTGTGCCGCGCGGGGTACGCCGCGCTGCCCCAGCAGCCCAACGCGTGCGTGCCCGTCCTGCGGCCCCCGCTCCCGTTCCAGTAGGCCCGCCTCCGTCGTCGTAGTTGTCGTCTCCTCTTCCGGCCACCCTAGCCCCGATTCTCCAGGCTCACATGCTCGCCGCCCCAACACTCCCACCCCCACCCCTGCCGAGACGGTGTGGCGCGATCGGCGAGCGAGCCCGTGAGCTAGCACGTGAGCTAGCCCGTGAACGAGCCCGTGAACGAGCCCATGAGTTAGCCCGTGAGCTAGCACGTGAGCTAGCCCGTGAGCTAGCCCGTGAGTTAGCCCGTGAGTTAGCCCGTGAGCGAGCCAGCTGTATTGAGTTGGTGCCCACGCGCCAGGCAGACTGATAGCCAGTCTGTTAGCAATCCGGCCCGTCTTGCCAGGAGACCTGCAGGTAAGCCAACCCTGTCAACTGGCCACACACAAAACAGCGTTCTATGTGCAGATTTATTGGGGGGTATTGGAGGTTGGGGGGGGGGATGCTGGTAGTGGGGAGCATTGGACAAGAGAACTTGTGGCAGTATCAACGCGGTCAGTGTTCTGCATTTATTGTATATAATTATTAAAATGTGCATCTCTATAGTTACAAAATCCAACTGTTTATTTTTGAGCTCGGGCACAAGTGTCAGCGCTTAAAATGTACTTGGCCGAAATGCCGGTGATGCCTACAAATGCCATAGATGCTGGTAGCCAGCGAGTGCCTTTTGGGTAGTCCATTTTGCGTTTTCCCAATTTATAGAGAAGGTCTGCCTCATGGCGTAATTGAAATGCGAGCGATGTGCGGTAACGTTCCTTTGTCAGTCGCCAGCGCTCGCCGCTAATGCAGAAAACGCGTAGCGGGCTGCGCTACCTGTTATGTTATGAACTTGCTACAGACCCATAGGCAGGCACCGTAACGTTAAGATACGGTCAGCTCTGAAGACCCAAAGTCATCTGTCATTAGGTGGTGTCACGGGTTTCTTACAACTGGTAGTACAAGCAGGTCATTGTGATGTGTCAAAGTAAAACAAGTACAAGGAGATACCTGGATGTTTCCGCAAACATACCGTGAACTGTTTTGGTCAGCAGAGTGGGTGAGGACGTTTAGACAATAATACAATTATTGATATAAAGGACAGTAACCAGCTATTACGAACGGCGATTAAGTAACTTGGGAATTATATCACATGCAGCCGCTTTACACTTTAAGCAATTTTAAAGGCATACGTTGGATGAATGTTTATCGTGATCTGTTCATGATATTTCAAAACCAGAACAAAACACATTTACTATATAATGCCAAAAAATGTAGTTTTTACAAAATAAATACCAGAGCTATTTTGTTTGTATAGAAGCTTTATAATGAGACACTGTAAATATATTCTAAATATCACAGGGACATCATCAGGGTTTATCGCATAATGATGACAATTTAAATATGTTCATGAATAATGATTTAACGATTGATCAGCACATAATTTGGTTGCATTAGAGTATATTATATTTCCCCATCTTGAATAACAATGATAGTATTGTTTTATAGACTTGATTTATTTTGAGTTTGAATAGCTTAGAGCCAATCAATATTCAAATAAATCTCAGAAATCTAAATATCAATATTATTTTTCTCAAATAGGGATATAACATGTTTTTAAGTGCTCGTAAATTAGGAACCAATCTTCTTTTAGTGAGTAACCTTCCATCATCGTTTCGAGATGAAGGGGTTTAATGAAATATCTCCGCCTGTACCTTTCTTCTGCCACCCTCATTGCCTACTTCACCTTTCACCCTCTTTGTTAATAGGAATAATACAGTTTATAACGCGCCACGCCAATTCCACGCCTGGTCATGGACGAAACACAGATACAGAGGCCGAACGAGGAAACCTACAGAGAGGGGAGGAGTCAGCCAGGTGATCCGCTGGCGCCAACCCGCCAGACACTGTCTGCCTATATATTATGTTATCAGCCAATGAATTGATTTTTCTTTGTAAGCATAATGTTCTACTAAACCCCGTTATTTTCTTAGTGTTAACATATTGAACGTCTGTTAATGAAGGGATTAACATGCATATGATGATCTTCAATTTAAACACTACTTTACATCAGTAATGAGGATGAGCGTATAAATGCAAAACGAGATTGTTTCACGAGTGAAAATTACAATTAAACACGACACACGAGAGCAACATTTATAGCACTATTGTGCGGATATGAACATGCTATTTTCAAACAATGTGAATTTATTTGTTGTATTAACTTATCATTTAAAAAACAATTTTGCAGTGCTCCTGCAAACTCATCACAGCCGCACGATGCCATAAAATCCTCCGATTTTCATCTGACGCCACCACACAAATTCTTAGGTATAGGTTCAGCCCCGCAATTGCTCGGTCACACCGCTGCTGCCGGAAGGGCCTCCACTGACTCGATAGAGCCTCTCTCTTGGGGGATGTTTTTGGCCTACTCTTCCTCACTGCCTGGTCATCTCGGAAGAACTGCGAGTATATACACACTGTATCACACCACCACCACACGTGGCCTGACAATAGATTCAATGTGGCCCACGTGTATTGCCAGGTGGCACAGCAACGATGGGGGGGTGGGGTTTAAAAACTTTTCGGCATCGTTTCAGCTGCCGCGTCGCCCGGAGATCGGAACGAATCGGCGACCTCTAGATTCCGAGCCCAGTGTGCTCACCGTAATTACAACATTGGCAGCCATGCTCCGCCAAATGCATTATTTACACACTTAAAACCTGCCACTTGAAATGTACGTATTGTCTTCTTCGAATTCACGACGGTGTGGTCTCGTAAATTGCCGGTTTAAACAGCCGCTATCCAGGTTGCCCTGGCTTGAACCGGTTTGGCCGATTGCCCCCCCACCGCGATAATATGGGGGGTATTGGAGCAGAGATTTACGGACAGATGCCGTTCCTGACGCCAAACTCCTTTAGTTGGAGGGTCTTCGGATTGTTATTTGTCTGGAACCTCGCCCAAACCTGTACACCAAGGAAGATCCTAGCAGAAGTGCTGCATTCCAGACCTCCTCACCAAGATCCACGAGGAGTGGCTCACAGTCATAAGTGGTGGCGCATTCTGATGGGGATTTCTCTGTAGTGAAAACAATGTTGCGTCCATGAATATGATGGTGCGTGTGTAATGGTATCTAAAGGTGTTTTTGGTATAGAAAAAGTTTTGGAAAAAAAGGTTCTGAGAAGTCAAGAAAATTAAACTGCTTCCAATGTTTTGATTACGTAAGATGACATACAGCTGTGGCCAATAGAAAGTAGGATAATTTGTGCAATGCACGTAATTATAATAAACCCATTTGAAAGGATGTGTAAAACTGCGCATGCCATCCTTTAATTAACTGAAGATAATATCCATTAATACATAATGCAAAGTGACATGTAGTACTGCGTGTTACCTTAAGTTGTTCCGTGCAGGACATTAACATAATCTGTCGGGGTGTTTGATGTCAGAGAATGGCTTGAATCGAAATCCGCTGTGATATTTTGTAAATTAATCTGTTTTGTTTGTGACTGTCTTAACAACACTGAGTCTTAATGGAAAGTGCCTTGTGGGATTTCGATTGCATATAAAGGGTGCCTTAAAGACATGCTTCATATATGGATTAAGAATGCAACGGACCCATTTCCAGAAACAGAATATTAGTCTAAAATTATCCCCTTTCAATTCGACAATGAAAAGATGTTATTGGAATTTCGTATGTTGAGCGCTGGTCTGTAAATTAGGTGTGTATTTGCATCTCAAAGTATGTATTAATTTGCCTAAATAAAGCCAAACTATTCAAATAGAATCACAAGAGTCCACATTATTTTCGATTGCCGTGCCAGCTTTGTTTGTATGCTAGCAAAGTACGCACGAGGGCTGTTCAAGATTAACGTGTACTTTTACTCGAACAAATGTGAGCGTAGCGTGAACAAAACTGACCCTATCTTTCACGGTATCTCCGCACTACATGCTGATTTGTCCCGTCGGTCGGTATTACAATGTCCCAATGCCAGATGCGTGGGATTCTTTAGGAATGGACGCGGCCGTTTCTGGGCATCTGCTTTCACATTCTCACCACATTTTACCGTCAGTTTCTCAAACCACTTGGCACCATTCGCGCTGGTATGTGACAGCAAGATAATGGTAAGTTTCACTTCGCGTTATAATGTTGTGAAAAGGTACTTGGGTGGCACGGTGGTGTCGCCGGCCGCCCGCCACTTCACAACAAGAATGGTCCGGGTTCGATTCCCAGCGCCAGTGCCTTCCTGGGTTTTCATGTTCTCCCCGTGTCCGCGTGGGTTTTTGCCGGGTACTTTGGTTTCCTCCCACAGTCCAAAGACACGTAGCCAAGGTTAAGTGGTCTGAATAAATTGCCCCCTGTGTCCTAAGATCGACTGGCGTCCCGCTAAGCGGGTACTGATAATTAATTAATATTAGCATTGCTGCAATACAATGGCAAGTTTCACATCGTATAATTACTCTATTGAAAGGCACAAAGAATTGCAATTCAAAAGATATGCTCAGTCATTCGTTCGTTGTCAGAAACCGCTTAATCCTGTACAGGGTTGCGGCGAGCCGGATCCTATCCCTGCAGACGCAGGGCTTAATGCAGGTTTATACTCGGGATGGGATGCCAGTCCATCACAGGGCATCGGGGGAAATTTAATTAAATTCAACTTTATTTTAATTCAACTCAATACGGGCCCAACCCGCACGCCCATCACTGGACCTTCCAGCACCCTGGTCCTGTTAATCGTCCCGGCCCAGGTACTCCACACGCAACCCAAATACTCCGACCTCGCCACGCAAACCATCCCCTACTCAGATCACCTCCTCATCACCATCAGCGCCCAGCTGGCATCCAAGCAAACAACCAAGGCCACTTTCCTCTCGTGGAACCCCAGTCGCCTTAACAAATACAGTGCAAATAGAACTAATTATAGGTAATTGGGTGGCACGGTGGTGTAGCCGGTAGCCCTGCCACTCGTCAGCAAGATACGCTGCAGCTGATTATTCACTTTGCATTGGGGTTCCCTGCACTCCGAGTGGTGTCTCTGGCCAATCGCGCTGTTCGGGTGCATCGCTTCCAAGTCAGTCGAGGACAGGTCCCCAGTGGGTACAGGCACCGGCAGCTGTCCACGGTGGCTTTTGTCGCGGAGAGGACATCTGCCGTTTGATGATGAAGGAATGTGTGCACGCGTCTCACCTGATTCGACTAGGCTCGGCACTCGTGCGACGCACAGAGATGATCTCTTTTAAACCTTGAGTGGGTAATTTATAGCGGGAATATTTCCCGTGTATTGACACGGTAATAAGTCGTTATACAGACCGTTCTCAATCCACTGCTGGATTTTAAGGCCTCGATAGGCTATCCCGAAAGAACAGCTCTATAGAGCAACCATCATGAACCGAGCCGTGAAAACCTACATCAGTACAATATAGTTCTGTGGTAAATATAAAGTCTAATTTTTGTCTAGCTATAATCAATCCATTCAGGTTAGGAGTGAGTATATTACAGGGATTCTTTTGTCATGTTCTTGGCTAAACGTGTGGGTGGGCAGTTATATTTTACATTGTAAGTAATACAAACCAGAAACTGGAGTCAAATGCTTCGCTGGAGCATAGGACATGTTTATCTTTGTGAGATATACTGGAACATTAAGACACATTTTTGGGTATCCACGCCATCTATTCAATAATGTTTGCGTTGTTGTTAATCTTACGGCCTAAAGGAAAAGCACAGAGTGAGAAAGAAAGCGTAATTAAATTAAGCTGGGGAATTTCCACGGTTAAGCGTTCACGGCGGAGTGACTGACTGCAATGCCCACTCCAGCCAGCGAGGGTGAGGCGTCAGATCCGTTATCGTTTTGCTCCATCTGCACGGTGTTTGTCTGTGACGTTGGCGGCCTGATTCCCACAACATTGTAAATGTCGTGGCTTCGCTCTCCAACACACCGGTGTGCTGAAGAAGTAAAGAATTGGCATGTTTTGTTCACGTGACAAGCCCTGTCGGGTGGAGGCGGGTTTACTACACTTATTTTTACGTGACCTAACCCATAAAAAGAGATACAAAGGGTTTTTTTGACGTTATTAACAACTCTCGTTTAGAGAAACATCCCTTTGCAGGACCCTCTGATCTGAGAGTGAGCAACGCTTCTCTTGTTAAAGCAATAATTAGGGGAAGACTGGTTCCCACCATAGAGACGTGGAATTGTCACATTTCCATCTTTCCACCACTGCGCCTTCCTCTTGCCGATAACTGCACGGGGCACAACACAATGTTTGTAATTCACCCAGGGCACCGTGTATATTAATGTTGGCTCTCTACTACTAATATAAACCAGCGTTACCAATGATAATTTGATGACTTAGAGATCCCTGTATTTTTGGCTTGGATGCGAACGCACTTTTTATTTTTAATATACAACTACCTACTTCTAAGCATCGACTGTGCGTTCACGCCTTTAATGTATATTTCCTCTAAAACTTAAAGATAAGTCCCAATTTATACAGTCAACATTATAGTGTGAGGACACATCACCTCGGCTTTTCAGCTCACGGTGGTGGGAGAGCAAATGTCAATGTCACAGCTGTTCAGGAATCCTTCTAGCAAAGCTTTCAGACTGTGCTTTGATGACATCAAAGCCTCTCTTGGCTCACACCAATTGGACCTTTTTCTAAAAGCAGCCGTGAGACTGAAGTGGTTAGCACACTACGTTTGCCATACAGAGGTTGAAATAACGGCCCGTTATATATTTTATTGCAAACAACACAACATGGGACACCGTGCATCTAAACATGACAAGAACAAAAACAGAACAGACTTCGGACCTGTTAAGAGTAGAACATTGAAAAACAAATACTTATGCTGGACTGAAAGCAAGTTTCAATACACTCTTCCTCTAAAGCTGTATACGGACAGGTATGATCCTATTTGGAGGAAACTAGTCACAGAAAAAATGGAACAGCCCGTTTCTTAAATTCCTCCTGACGGTTCACCCGCACGGGCGGCACGGTGGCGTAGTGGGTAGCGCTGCCGCCTCACAACAAGAAGGTCCCAGGTTCGAATCTCGGGTCGGGTGCCTTTCTGTGTGGAGTTTGCATGTTCTCCCCGTGTCCGCGTGGGTTTTCGCCAGGCACTCCGGTTTCCACCCACCGTATAGGTTAATTGGCCTACTGAGTAAATTGCCCCAGGTGCCCTGCGATGGACTGGCGTCCCATCCTCGGTATACCCCTTGCCTTGCGCCCTGTGTCTGCCGGGATAGGCTCCGGCTCACCGCGACCCTGTACAGGATTAAGCGGTTTCTCAAAATAGATGGATGGATGTTCACCCGCAGTAACATTGAGTACACCGCAGATCATGTATTGGCAGGGCACCTGTGCTCGGATCAAGTGCCGCGACATTCACCTCTTGTGAGACGTCTGGCTAGTGTGTAAGCGAAGACCAGATTGCTTTCCGACAGCTCACCTTATCCGAGGACCTTCCTCCAGCAGTAGTGTCAGCGAGAAATTGCAGAACCTGAACCTTTGCCTTCACCTCGTCAATAAGAGCAGATAACCTGAGTAGGTAGGTCATACGTGCTGGACCAGCGGGTCTAGAACTCGTGTTTGTAAAGCATCACGATGGTGATTCACTCACGGAGTATTTGTTCGGGGGAGGGAGAAAAAAATACAAACTGTGAACAGTTTATCATGAAATGATTGCCACCACATGGGTGGAAATGAAACGAGTAAGTGTGTGTCAGCGGCTGAGTGAGTTATGGGTGGTTAAGGTGTTAACACAAAGGAATGCATCCAGGATTGCACGTGAAAATAAAAGAGTAATAATAATAACAACAACACGTCATAACTCACAGCACTTGGTCCTCTGCTGGATGATTGTTTTTTGTTATCATATTTATCCAAAATTGGTCCTCGCGGGTTGGTGAAGGGGGCAGAGGACTGGTGCAGATATCACTCACCGCCGGCATTAGGGCGGCACGATGGCGCAGTGGGTAGCGCTGCTGCCTCCCAGCAAGAAGGCCCTGAGTTCGAATCTCGGCTCGGGCGACTTTTTGTGTGGAGTTTGTGCGTTCTCCCCCGTGTCCGCGTGGATTTCCTCCGGGTTCTCCGGTTTCCTCCAACGAATAAAAAAAAAACACTCATTAATTATTTGGCTGATAACATAGATAGATATTTGGCTGATAACATAGATAGATAACATAGATAGACTCCGCTAAAATTTACCCGTTGCAGTGTGTGGAAATATTGTGCCGGCAAACCACCTGGCTGCCTCCTCCGCCTCTCTGCGCTTTCCTAGCTACGCCTCTGAGTCGTTCTCTCGTCGAATGAATACCTTCGACATTGAATGAATATGTGCGCGTTATAAATGTAAAATTAGTATTATTAAATGGGGATACATTGGGCACGGTATAGAGTTGTGTCCTTGCACTGAGATCACAAAATATTGTTATTTTATTCCAACACTAGCGTTACATTAACTGTAAGAAAAATTGCGTGAGACCCACTGACTAATTAGCCTGCTGCAATGCGTCACAACGGATACTGAACCGCGTTCATTATCAAACAGAAAAAAAACCCCCATGGCTTTGCTCTCCAGCTGTAATGCAAACTGAAGAATTATCCACATGAAACAAAAATTGCAGGAAATAGTCTTGATTAATGTGGGTTCATACCACCGGCCACGATTCTTCAAACAATGTCCTGCAATTGTGCGCTGGGCTAAGTGAAAATTGTTGCATCACGTACGGACCTGCCAATTTCAGCGGAAAGTTCACGACACCCTCATTTTTTATTGGAGGCTTCACACCAAGTCTCTTGGCACACACGTGTCGAGCCGGCTGCTTTGTTTTCTCTTCCCACAGGGCGCGAGTTTGAAATGTCAGTTGGAAACATTACGGCAGCATTCGTTCCTTTCACGAAGCTGGCTCCGTGTTATAGATAGCGAGTTGCTTTAATACAATTTTCTATGATTGCTACGTTAAGCAGTAATGGAAAGTAAGGAACACTTGCCCAAGCGGGGCTGTCAAGACTTAGAGGAACGTTTCAAATCGAGAACTTTCTCAGCAGTGCATTCTCATTGACACACACCATAGCCTTACAGGCCTCTCCACAGATCTAGTTTATTGCATAAGGTCAATATGCTGTGGTCTCCATTAGTGAGTCAGTCAGTTTGTACTTCAGCTGGAAGGAACCGTTTAGCTGGTTGCGCGGTGAGTAGCGCTGCCGCCTCACAGCAAGTAGGACCCCAGTTCGAATCCCAGCTCGGGTGCCGTTCGGTGTGGAGTTTGCATGTTCTCCCCGTGTCCGCGTGGGTTTTCGCCGAGCACTCCGGTTTCCTCCCCACAGTCCAAAGACATGCTGCTGCGTAAGTTAA
>JAZEWU010000019.1:2558068-2573058 GCA_036362915.1 Geotria australis | reverse complement strand
CGATGGTCTGACGTCTCATCATGGGTATAGCCCTGCCTTGTGCCCTGTGTCTGCCGGGATAGGCCCCGGCTCACCACGACCCTGTACAGGATTAATCGGTTTCTAAAAATGGATGGATAGAGGCCGGTGGAGAACGGGAGGGGGGATACACGGTGGCGAGCTTGGTTATGGATGATCATGCAGCAGCTGTGATATCTGCTTCCAAATTGTTCAACAGTAAGTGGCTTGGTCCCGTACCCACCGGCTATTAATCTCGCAAGCGTAACGTGTTGTGCGACACCTAATGAATACACTGCAGGTGAATCACTTCAATAACTAACGAGAATTCAAGCTGGAGCGACTTGTTTGATGACCCTGTACATTGCCGTTGGAGATCGCCGCATCTCCTGTTCGATGCTGCGATGCGCCTCAATACGGACCATTGTTCACGGGGTATGAGAGGGCATGGGTGTGACGGGTGGTACTCCTTGGGGTGAGGTTAAAAGAGCACTGGGAGGCACGCCTGTCTGAGCAGCCCTTGTAGGTTTGTAATTTATGTTCCGCGAGGAACTCTTTCTCATGTTCAACGCGTGAAATAGAAGTCAGCCTTTGGGTGTTGCTAAATTATTAACGGGGCGGCACGGTGTCGTAGCGGTGAGTAGCGCTGCCACCTCAGAGCAAGACGTCCCGGGGTTCGAATCCCGGCTCGGGTGCCTGTCTGTGTGGAGTTTGCATATTCTCCCCGTGTGCGCATGGGTTTTCGCCGGGCACTCCGGTTTCCTCCCACAGTCCAAAGACATGCTGTTGCATAGGTTAATAGTCCTGCGGACTAAATTGCCCCTAGTGCCCTGTGATGGACTGGCGTCCCATGCTGGCTGTAGCCCTGCTTTGCGCCCTGTGTCTGCCGGGATAGGCTCCGGCTCACCGCGACCATGTATAGGATTAAGCGGTTTCTGGCAATGGATGGATGGATGGATAAATTATTAACACTGGCCTGGCATCCAGACCCGATCAAGTAATTACTTCAGAGTCTGCTGAGCACGTCAGGTGCCAAGAAACTAACATTAAGACCGAGCGGGTGCTATCAAAATGAATGTTTCCGAGCTTGGGGATCGGTGGCTGAGTGGTCAGCGCGCTGGGATACAAACCTGGCCACCCAAGTTTGAATCCCGCTCACGACCAACACCAGTTACGATTTTCTGAACCGGTCCTGGGCCTCCCCTAACTCGACTCAGTTTCAAATGAATACCTAGTGTGGTGTGTAAAGATTGCCACTAGGGAGACAAAGGCGGCTGGGCGTGGTGCTAGTCAACCCCCCCTCCTCGTGTGCCGTGTCGACCTTCATAGGGGCTCGCTAACAGCACTTGACCCTATAGTCTGTTAGGTTATACGGGGAATCTTTGGGGAGTGGTAACGTAGTGGTTAGCACAATGCCCTCCAACCTCGATGACCCAAGTTAATTCCTGCCCACGGCTTGCATGAGTGCCAATTATCTGAACCAGTCCTGGGCGTGCCTTTGGTCGACTCAGCCTTAAATAAGTATTTTTTTCGATGTGTAAGAGAGAAACAGGCGTTCGGATGTGGTGCTGCCGCGCAACCTACTCTTTACCGTGAAGCCCCTAATAGCTGCTCGCTAACAACCAGAAAAAGGCTTCAGAAACATGATAATAGTGATCCTGGTGTGTTGAGTCCAATTTAAATGGATACACTTAGAGTTTAATTGAATATGACCTGTGCACACCACCGTTGTTTTCTCGTCAAAACAGTTGTTTCAAATTACATCCTGAGAGAATAATTTTCGGGGTTTTGTTCGGAATTAAAATATTGATTTTTTTTTTATCTTGCCTTAACCGAGACAAGTCCTCGCATAACCTATACAAGGCAAATACAATACTGTTTGCACTGTTTACACACATTCATTTTAATCTTGCAAGAAATCGGCAGTATTTGTTTGCATGGAGGTTCCGATAACCACATTATATGTGTTTTTCCTTCCACTGTTTGCTACATTCTCAGACATCGGAGACGCTTTAAAGCATTTAAAAGTAATATCATAAACGTGGTCGATTATAAAACGTGACTTGATTTTGGATCCTAGCTGTCAATGGTATGTTCTAATTTTACAAAAAAAAGATCTACGCTAATAGTGACCCCTGGTGGGCCCAGTAGAGAGCTGCTGGTTAAATGACTAAACGCTCAAGGAATGGCTAATGCCGTAGTTTACCATCCATCCATCCAATTTCTGAAACCGCTTAATCCTGTACACGGTCGCGGTGAGCCGGAGCCTATCCCGGCAGACACAGGGCGCGAGGCATGGGTATACCGGAGATTGGATGCCAGTCCATAGCAGGGCACTTGGGGCAATTTACTCAGTAGGCCAATTAACCTGGCAGTATGTCTTTGGACGGTGGGAGGAAACCGGAGTGCCCGGCGAAAACCCACGTGGACACGGGGAGAACATGCAAACTCCACACAGAAAGGCACCCGAGCCGGGTTTCGAACCAGGGTGCTTCTTGCTGTGAGGCACGCCACCGTGCCTCCCCCAAATCGCAGTCGTTTTCAGCATGTATTATGAAGGCAGCCCAGTAGATGTCAGTGTAAACCCGTATCAAATGCAGCGCCGCATAATGTTTTATGTAACTATTAAGGCAACTACTTGAAACACTTCGAGGCCGAGCTGAAAGACAACGATGTCCAGAGGCTGACCATCGTGCTTCGAAGAATCGCAAAGAAGAAGAACTACTTGAAAGCGAAAGGAGGTAACACTTGCAATTTGCAAGAGGGCAAGGAGAGAGGAAGTAATTACTCTAAATCGGGGTACGTGGAGGAGTCAGATTGATGACAGCTGCATTGGACCAGACGTAATTGTTCGAGAATGACAATGCATTGCTTATGCTATGCTTTTTACTCCAGCAGTGGCTAGAGCAGAACAGTGCTGTTGAAGTCTGCACAAAAAAATAATGGAATTTAAAAATGGCTGTTTTTAAAATTCGAAATAGGTCTGTCAACTTATAATTGCCACCCAGCGAGCATTTAAAATATCTTAATTCTTTCTTTGTACTCCTGACATTTTTAAAGATTAGAAAAATTGGTGACTTGGCCAATTTGTTAAATCTGCGACACAAGATAATCCGTGCATTGCCATCATTCTGCCTGTTGCTGCAATTTCGAAATTGCAATCTGAAAATCATTTTATTTATAGCGGATTAAATATGCTCGCACGGGAAAGGGCTGGCTTAAAAGAATCGCACCGGTTTTTTTTCTCTACACATTTAGGCAAGACAGTAACTTCACTTTCTTTTTTGTCGTTGAATTCTCCGGCTTTTTATTGCCTGGATAAACACGCTGCCGCCTGCCGCCCGCGATTGTTTTGGGGGCCACATCGGTGGCGTGCAGAGGTTTGGTGATGCCCGGGGCCAACTCCGACTCCTTGATTGTATGCCCCCAAGACTCAAAGTATAGGGCCTAGTACTGAGAAATGTGAGATTGGAAGACAACTTTGGGAACTATCATTCATTCATAAAATGAGTTGTAAGGCAGTACTATAACGTGTCGACGGTCGTTGACAGGGCACGGTGGACGATGAAAAACAATGTCGATCGGCGTCGAAATGGCACCGAAAGAGCGCCGAAAGAGTTAATCAGCATTACGCACAGTATATTACACGTAACAGGTTCAATTCAATTCAATTCAACTTTATTTGTCAACTCTACCATATGTACAGGACATACAGAGAATCGAAATACCGTTTCTCTCAGACTGGTCTCGTTTATTAAAACACGGATCCACGTTCACACCAGCAGCTTGTGGGACTGTTTAATGTCACTCTTTTTATTGGATGCCCCCCCTGAAATGGATGCCCATCGCCCCCTCCGCCCTCTCTCTGCACGTCACTGGGAGCCACATCGGTGGTGCGCCGCTTGGCAGGGCGGCATGCGTGAATGACAAACGAGCCAACTTCCGTCACGAGCTTTTTCGGGAGGGCATCACGGCACCGGCACCGGCTCTGCGCGCACCACAGGGCCCTGGACATTTGTCTTCATCAGCCGACGCAGCCGGCTGAGCAAAGTGCAATTAGGAAGTTTCGTTTCTGCACTCTTCCCAGGCCTCATTTCTGCACTCTCCCAGGCCTGATAACCTTTTTTTTCTTTGCTCCGGGACCTTTTTATCCCCGAACAAGACGGGACTGTAAGAGGCCGATGTTAACCAGTGCCGAGCTTTTTTTGCAATCATTAAACATTTATCAATCCTTTTGCCCCGACAAATGTAAGGTTCACAGATTTGCCCCCGTCCTTGTATAACATTAACCTTAATGTTTAGATTAATTTGAACCTCAAACAAATGCAGCATATTTCATTCCCATGCGTCACAATGAATATTTTCCCTTGGGTAGAACTCCTCTTATCCGTGAGAGTGCAGAGGTAAACACTTGCGCCTCACAGCAAGAAGGCCCGAGGTTTAATTCCCGGCTTGGGTGTCTTTCTGTGTGGAGTTTGTGTTCTCTCCGTGCCCGTTTGGGTTTTCGCCGGGTACCCCGGTTTACTCCCATAGCTAAAAATTAAAGCTCACTATTTGGCCAAAAACATCTTAATTTCTAGACGATGCAGTGTCTGGAAAATGTTGGTGCCGGCTTACCACGTGGCTACCTTCCTGCTCCCCCGCGTCTCGACAGTTCCTCGCACCTCTGAGTCGTTCTCCTCTCTTCTAGCGTACGAAACTGCAAAGCATGTACATGACTTACAGCCCTTTGATGTAGGTTTTCATGATGGTTGGTCTGCACAGCTGCTCTTTTGGGATAGCCGTGTCGAGCGCTCTGCCTCGCGTTCTTTCGCCTTCCACGTTGGAAGCATCATCAGGGGTTATGTTAAAATACATCTAATTAGTATGCGTTAATGCGGTAATGTTACATCGTGGCTAACGGAGAGGACATAATCGCACCAATGAGGTGGAAACAAAATTATAAACAACAAAAATCAAAGAGAAAACCACACGATTCTTGGAAACCAAGAGATTGACCACGGTTCACGGAAGTTAGCAGCTAATTCGTTAAACCACAGCACAGTAAAGAATCTGGGGATAAATGAATGAAACGTAGCTCGGGGACAAGTTTGAGTTGAGTGGAGCGGTCCTGAAAGGGAGACGGAGGCTGTGTGCCCTCGAGGCAACCCGCGAAAACAAAAAAAAACCCTACGAACAAAAATGGCTTCACACCTCGACTAATTGTCCCATTAATACTAATTTTACTGGAACAGATGGGTATAATTGTTATGGCCAACTGAGGCAGATTGGCGAATCCTCCAGCGCGGGGCCTGGAGAGAGGCGAAATTTGGCCACAGATGTTCTCGCAGTTAAAGCTCAAATATTAAGCGAGGCGCTTTGCTTTGTTGCTGTGGGGGGCTAGAGAGGGGCGGACGGGGAGCTTTGGAAAACGGGAATTCAACACGGCATAAAAAAACAAAGTGTCCGCAGATGGTTATGTAGCCACACTGTGCCTAGTGCTTGACGGTAAATAGCACTGCCCATTATACAGAGAGAGGGTAAACTGGCAGAGAAAGCGTGGTCTTCACTCGGAATGTCTTGTAATTGGCGTCCATCTGCCTCTGTCCCGTCGCATCCTACTGTCTCCTGTTTGTCCCATTAATGGCCCTAAATGGCTGCGGTTGATGGCCTACTCCTTCACACAGACCTACACTTTGCCCCGATACTTGACCTGCCCATCGAATAACTGTGGTGTGTCCATTTATACCACTGGCTAGACAGAGATATGGAAGCGTTTGCATTGCATCTGTTTGCATCGCCGATTGGCTGCTGCGCCACCCATGTTCACGCGCAGCCGCATGGGAACACGTATTGTAAAAGTGAAATGTAATGGTGATGCGATACTAATGTTCTTATAGAGCGTATATCTTAACGTGATTTCGTCGTATTGTGAGGCCATCATAAAGCGAGGGACCACTGTATAGCATTTGCTATGAAAGACACTCCGATTATGTGCTGGGAAGATATACAAGAGTACTGTTTAGGTATAACTTGGGGCACTTTTTGAACTTCTATAACCGAGGACCGTGGAGATTTAACGGGATTATTAATTGGGTAGATTTCAACTGAATTTTTTTGCTAAAGTGTTTTTTTCAGCAAACTTGTCTGCCCCTTGGGGTTTAAGCGAATGAAAAGTGAGAACTTTTGTGGTCTCATTAAACTCTGGTGGCACCTGGCACTATTCCAAGGTTGGGATTGTGGAAGCATTGGATTAGCACCATCCTGCTGTCAATTACGCTGACAGGATTCAATTTTTACAATCTATTCATTTGACACACGTAATGTTGGCACTGGTTAATCCAGGCAGTTGGATGGACCAGTGGTTAGCGCGTCTGCCACTGATCCAGTTTTACAAGACTTTGACAGTTAAATACCTACTGCCACATCGTAATCTGGCTGGGCATTACCAAAGCATGCGGTCATGTGCAAGGTAGACATTACAGACTCTGTGATGGCATTCTGTAATAATACATATGCCGCTGTTACCAATGATAAATATTCAGCCCTTTGTCAAGCTCCTGTTGAATGAAGGCCTCTTCATGCTGTGTAGGACACGGTGGTTGTTTGACGGGACTTTTCTATGCTCGACAGTGCGGGATGCTGAAAGGTTGTGCCCAGGGCTGATTCAGATGTCACTCACCACTGACAAAAATTCATGCCAGGAATTAAACTCTCTGGTTGATGGATTCGTAGTGCAGTATGCTAATCACTGTCATCCCACTCCACGGCTGTGTTACCGCATATCTATTTGAAAATCTGCCTGCAATTGAATTACAATGTGGATAAATGCTTTTTCGTTTTTGTACATTAAATTGATGAGTACTGTGCATTGTGTACATGGTGTCGAATAAGTTAATCTAAAAAAATAAAACGTTCGTTTAGTTAGAAATAGACTTACACGGGATTGATGGTTGCGCTTCAGAGTTGTTCTTTCGGGATAGCCGTGTCGAGCGATCTCCCTCTCTCCACCGCGACATTTCGCTATCCCGAAAGAACAGCTCTGAAGAGCAACAACCATCGTGAATCGAGCCGTGAAAACCGACACCATTTCACGGGATTGACAAATACTTTTACTTAAACGATTTGATAATCGAAGCAGATGATCTGAATATTATAACTTTGATTATCGACTGTACGAAAAGCAGAGTTGTGTAAATATGTAAATCGGTAGTCATCGTGCCAAGCAACATCTCGCGGTCGGTACGACCCCAAAACACACCGCAGAGCAATGCAGTACAGCCACAGAAACCCACTTACATGTGCCCTACGGGTTTGATAAACATCTGGTAAGAGATATGTACAAGGCAGTGATAGCACAACAGAACACCAGTTGTGCAATGTAAATAATCACAACTTCTCAAACAACGTGAATTACACTCGAAGGCTTTCATGACCAATGTTATTCATAGTGAGGTTCTGTTTGTGAGTTTAGGTCATGTGAAGGTGTGTAAGTGAAGTGCACCCGTCGATATACTGGAGCAAACGAAAGAGCACAAATCTCACTTACCTCAAAAGATGGTACCGACGTTTCGCTGGCATTACAGCTAGCATCATCAGGGAATCAAGAGTTCCCTGATGACGCCTTACAGGCTGATAGTGCGATTGATTTCGAACGCTCTGGCTAGATAATCATCTGAAGATGAGCTTAGAGCCAAATGGATGGGGATCAGTATGTTGACTGCGTGATGGAGTACACATTGATAGAGGTGACCTTATTTCACAGTTGGACAGAGACGGCACGGTGGCGCGGTGAGTAGTGTTGCCGCCTCACAGCAAGAATGTCCCTGGTTCGAATACCGGCTCGGGTGCCTTTCTGTGTGAAGTTTGTATGTTCTCCCCATGTCCGTGTGGGTTTTCGCCGAGCTCTTCGGTTTCCTCTCACAGTCAACAGATTAACTGCTGCATACGTTAATTGGCCTGTGGACTAAATTACCCCTGGTGCCCTTTGATGGACTGGCATCGCATCCTGGGTATAGCCCTGCCTCGCGCTGTTTCTGCCGGGATAGGCTCTGGCTCACCGCAACCCTGTACCGGATTAAGTGGTTTCTGACAATGAATGAATTCATATATTGTGTGTGTGGGTTGTTTTTTTGTGATGCTCACCAAGGTGATTTGGGGTGAGGGTGGGATTAGAAGTTGATGGAAACTAGACCGTTGGCAATGGAACAGAACTTGTTTTGGATTTTTAAGCGGTCGGTGGAGATGTGGAGCGCTGTGTTTTACACTCCTGCTCCAATGGGGGTATATTGAGAAAGTTGTCAGTTGTTGAAAGAAGTCGCGTGGAATGTCCATGCCCCTGTTTCCTGGTTATAAATACACAGAGCTTACGGGCTATTTTGAACAGACGCTTTTAAAGAGCTTTTGTTTTTGACAAGTTTCCACCATCTCCCTGTCATTTAAAAATGTAGAGATATTTTTTGTACTCTTTGCTTTCCATAAACAAATCTATTTTGACGCAAGAAGACAACAAAAAATCATGCGGAAGAATTATTTTTTATCTTCTCAAAATGCGACAATGACATGGATGAAAGAAAAACCTCGTCTATTTTATTAAACCGAGCGATGGGCTGCGTTAAACTTCCATCGGTGTGACCGGAGCCAGCTAAGAAATGTCCACATTCCTATGACAGAAGGAGGCCTGCAGAGGACAAACCACTGCTGACCCACCACAAAGTGGCGGTTATTGCATTGACCCCAGAGGGACGGTGTGCAATGATGGGACCCGCTGAGCGAACTGCGTCTCCTAGCACAGCACAACCGTCCTGAACTCACTCTCCATCCATCCATCCATTTTCAGAAACCGCTTAATCCCGTACAGAGTCGCGGTGAGCCGGAGCCTATCCCGGCAGACACAGGGCGCAAGGCAGGGAAACACCGAGAGTGGGACGCCAGTCCATCGCAGGGCACCTGGGGAAATTTACTCAGTAGGCCAATTAACCTGGCAGCATGTCTTTGGACGGTGGGACGAAACCGGAGTGCCCGGCACAAACCCACGCGGACACGGGGAGAACATGCAAACTCCACACAGAAAGGCCCCCCCGAGCCGGGATTCGAACCCGGGATCCTTCTTGCTGTGAGGCGGCAGCGTTACCCACTATGCCACCGTGCCGCCCTGAACTCAATCTCTCTCTATTCGATACACGCTGTGTATGTGGGCACCGCACATTCAACAGATGCTGCCCCGCAAACCCGTGCTTTAAAAAGGAACGGGGGCGGGCGTACTGAAGTCCACCCTTTAGCGATATGGGATTATGGAGAACAGCAGGCCACGTGCCGCACAGCGAGGCCGTATGTCTCGTGGCAGATGGCCTGCCGTAGGCCTGGGAGAATTCTGCCCAAATCTGTCAGAGCACTGGGCAATCGGCCAAGCACGTACGTCCCTGGGCTGCGAGCGGTGGGCGGGTGGTTGGGCGGGTGGGTGGGTGCCCCTTCTCTGGAATTAGGTGGCGCGGTGGCCCAGTGAGTGAGTGGGTGTTGCCGCCTCACAGCAAGCAGGAAGGCTCCGGCTTCGATTCTCAGCTCGGGTGCCTTTCTGTGCGGAGTTTGTAATGTTCTCCCCGTGTGCGCCGTGGGTTCTCGCCGGGTTGTACGGTTTGCTCCAATAGACATGTTGCCCGGGTTGATTATCCTGAATAAGTTGCCCCCTGTATCCCTGAGCTGTTGTAACTTGCTTACCCCTCGCCGCTAGACAACTGTTAAATAGTATTGATGTAGGTTTTCACGGCTTGATGGATGATTAACGGTTTTCAAAGCTGTTTATTTTTCGGGAGGGGGCAGGGCTGGACATCGCTATCCCGAAAAAATAGCTTTCAAAAGCAATTATCAACTGTTGAAAAGAGTTACATAGCTCAACGGTTCCTTCCGGCTTAAGTTAAAACTGATTGTAATAAACGCTCTCTGCTGCTAGAGACGTGAGCCGCGCGTGATGTGACCTTCCCACGCGTCAAGACAATTACCCTCGGCAGCATGTCTTTGGACCGTGGGAGGAAACCCGAGTACCCTAGCGAAAACCCACATAGACACGGGGAGAGAACACACAAACACCACAAAGAAAGACCTACCCAGGGCGGGAGTCGAACTGCCTCCGGCAGGATTTTCCGTGAGACGCAGATGTTACCACTGCGTCACCCTGCCGCTCAAATGGATGCATCACAATCAGACGATGTGCAGGTTGCGCGTGGTAGAGGTAAATTGTGAGTGGATACGTTTAACTCTTCCTAGATGCCTGGCCAGCGTGGAAGAGTCGTGCAAAATACCCTCTAGACTCTAGAGGGGCTCTCTATACCAAAGACAAAGATCCCCCGTATAGCTTTAACAGACTGCAGGGTCAAGTGCCGTTAAAGGAGCACCTATGAAGGTCAACACGGCACACGAGGAGGTGGGTGACCAGCACCACGCCTGGTCGCCTTTGTCTCCATAATGGCGATGTTTACACACCACACTGGGTACTGATTTGAGGCTGAGTCGACCTAGGGAAGGCCCAGCACCTTGTTCAGAAAATCGTCACTGGTGTTAGTGGCCGTGAGCGGGATTCGAACTCGGGTCACCGGGTTTGTAGCCCAGCGCTCTCTATATGTCCCTCCAGTGCAGGCCATTGTGCCAGCAGCGGCAGGGCTGCGCCGTCACCTTCACCATTCACCTAAACTAGAGATGATCTGTGAGAGAATAGCTCTCGGGCGCTTGTGGTCATGTGTGAGCATCAGTCGTATGTTTTGGGATTTGGGAAACTGCTAGGTAAGTTTAGCCAAGGCTATATCTCCTAATACCTTCGCATTATCAAAACAGACCTCTCAACATATTTTTGCAGCAACTGGAATTCTCAACAATAATGCAGAAACATCGGATGGCAGGCACCGTTTCATCATGGCCATTCACTGTCATGACCATTGTTTATTGCTTGAAATGTGGCTTAAAACAAGTATGAAGCATACTTGTTTAGCCTGGTGTTTACAGATAACATTTTAGTGTGACTAAGTAGGGGTGTATATTAACATAATAATTTTAATTGCGTGGTTTGAACTTTTAACTGAGAATTATGACGTGTGTACAGTGCATTGGCCTCGCTTTTAAGAAAGGTGCCTTTTAAGAAACAACGTTTGTTGATTCATTGGCATTCCCCTGCATGAGAATTGCTCTAGAGAGCTGCTCTTTGGTGACATTCCACCTTTCTCCTTCACGACGTTTCGCCTCGCACGTTGGAGGCATCGTCAGGCCGATGAGCAAGGCTGATGTTGCCTCCATCATGGGAGGAACGCTCGACAATGTTATCCCGAAAGAGCAGCTCTTGAGAGCAATTCTCATACGTCGAGCCGTGAAAACCTACCCCAGTACATTCCCCTACCCGCATTGAATCTCTGTTGCGCAAATTAGAAACCGGTGTTTTTTCCACTAACTGATTGTAAACGAATAATTGAATTCGGTTTTTAAGATGGTTTTTTTTATAACAAACACACGTGTGTTACAAAATTCTCCAAAAATATTGCCCAATTACAACGTACACTAACACAGCTTTCTGATGTGTCTCCAGTTGTACCATATTTTGTTCTGCGTCGTGTCCAAAAACACAGGGAAAAGCTTTGCTTTTGATTCAGATTTTTCACATAAACCACAACTACAGGATTTTGTCTGGTTCTTCGGCGTATTGGACATCTGCATTCAGTTTGGTGGCATGCGATCTGGAATTCGTGCGTTAAGAACCCTTGGGAGCTTTGACAATCTGCCTACTAGAAAGAATTGCGCCCAGCTGTAATGTTTGGCATTCGGAAGTGTGTCTGTAGACATCGTGAGAGACGATGTTAACATTGATGGTTGCTCTTCAGAGCTGATCATTCGGGATCGCCGTGAGCGAGGCACGCGCCAAGGGCAACGCACGGGCAAGGCACGTTGTCCAAAAATCAGTCCCGTTTGGCTCAAACGCAGTTTCATTGTCCTGTCTACTACTGGCTTTATCTCCACAGGTGTCTCTTTGCCTCTCTATTATTTTTGTTTTTTATATCCAAGTCACGTTTCACATATCTATCTGTCCATCTGTCTTTCTCTATGTGCTTGTCTCTCTTTGGCTCTTGTCTTTTTTTGTGCAGTGCTGGATGATTTTTTTGTCTGTATGTGTAAATTGCTCGAGGATGAAATAGGGGTCACAAGACATATTGACCACCCTTCTTTTCGATTCTTCGAAGCGTTCTTTGATTTTTATTGAACTCTGCAAGGTCTTTTGAGCTGCAGAGGTTGGGTAGTAGTGCTCCATAGTATGGTCTGCTTCCCCACATTCACAGGTGGTTGGGCCGGTCTTGTAGCAGCCCCATCTGACCAAAGCAGCTTTTGATCGTCCCGTTCTAGTTCTCAGGCGGTTGAGTGTCTTCAACATTGACCACCCTGTATATAGATTTGTATTGCGCCCCCACCCCCCTGCCACCATCTCATCTAAGCATATGGAACATAACAAGGTGGCCCGCATGTAGCGCGCACACACGCGTGCGGTGGAGACCGCCATATGGTCGGATGTGAACGGAGGTGGGCCTCTTGATCGCAAAGAAGATCATGACTTCATAAACGGGTGCATAATTAAAGGCGCGCATCACACTGGAACCCGACTCCTCCAGCCCAAGATCCCTGGCACCGACAAACATCTCCCCCCCGCAGACCCGCCACTCCACGCCCGCGCTCACTCCACGCACACACACACAGAGAGAGAGAGATGGAGCGGGAACGACGGAGCGCCGGACAGATAGGGTTACTCGCGAACCCGAGGTCACGGCGCGAATATTCAGAGGCAAGGAAGGTGCGCGTTGCATCGCCGACGTGTGTGTGCGCGCCCACCCCATCTGCCAGCTGCGCTCTCGCCGCTTTTGTGGCCGCCCGGCTCCATTTACATTTAGATGAATTGCGGGGAGGGACTTTAGCAAATAGGGGGGCGGGCACGCTGGCGCGGTGAGCAGCGCTGCCGCTTCACGGCACGAAGGCCCTTGCCGGTTAGAATCCCGGCTCGGGTGCCTTTAATAATAATTTTACATTTATCACAGATTAATTCGACGAGATGACGACTCAGAGGCGCGAGGAAGGCACAGAGATGTTGGAGGAGGCAGCCAGGCGGTTTGCCGGCGCCATATTGCCACACACTGCTTCCTATATATGGAGTTTGCATGTTCTCTCTCCGTGTCTGCGTGGGGTTTTCGCCGGGCACTCCGGCTTCCTCCCACAGTCAAACGACATGCAACTGCATAGGTTAACTGGCCTGTGGACTAAATTGCCCCTGGTGCCCGTTGATGGACTGGCGTCCCATCCGAGGTATAGCCCTGCCTTGCGCCCTGTGTCTGCCGGGATAGGATTAAGCGATTTGTGATATTGGATGGCTGGACTTAGCAATAGGGCTGTGGAGTTGGGGGGGGTCCATGGAGCGAGCCATGGTGGGAGCGGGGCCTTGTGGGAGAGATGAGGATGGGTAAAACCTCGATTTCACGTACTGGTATTCAACGGACTTGAAAAGCAACGGGCCCGCTGAACGCTCCTTACACGACGGCAGTCTGCATCGGAAATGATGGAAATATTTTCGGTGTTTTTGTTGCTGCTATTAGATACGTGTATTTCTCTGTTTAATGGTGTTCGTAATATGTAGGCTGTAATAACATAATGTCCATTACTCTGTAATGGAATACAGGGGTGGTGGTGGAGGAGTAGAACGCTGGGTAGGAGGCGTAAGAGGAGCAGGAATTGCAGATGACAAACACCGAATCCCACATTTACCGAATTCCACATTTACCGAATTCCACATCTACCCGGGCGGGCAGGCACTGCATGCGCCATGGAGCAAAGCGACTCCTCCGATAGTAATTGGATTTTTGCGATTCTTTGCTGGGGTAGGGGGGAGCCCACAGCGGGTGCTCCGTTAATGAGTCAGGGACGGTTATTTGTACACTGGTTCTCGCACTGATTTGTGTTGTTGTTGCTTAATCACATTTCCCTCGGTACACGATTAAAGAGGGATCTGTTATGCTCACTGCGTGCGTCGGGCACTGAAAAATGGGTCCCTAAGCAGGGTTGATGGGCGTATGGAATAAAAAAAAAGATTATGGATGTACTGATACAGGTTTTCACGGCTCGATGCATGACATGAGAATTTCTTTCCAAAACTGTTCGTTCAGAATTGTCGTTTCGAACTCTCCCCCTCTTACATTAACGTTTCGCTTCCCCCACGTTTAGAGGCATCATCAGGCGTTTTGAGACGGCTATCCCGAAAGAACAGCTTTGGAAAGCAATTAGGAAATAATAACGATAATCTACTTTTGTAACGCGCGCATTTTCTCCGGGCGCGTTGCACCCGTTGATTCGGAGGCGCGGAGCCCTGCTCAGTCGGTTTGTTGTGAGTCGGTGAAATGGTGACTTTTTAAAAGTTTTTGGAAGGCTGTAGGGGACTGTGTTTGACACAATAGGTGTGGCAGGCTGTTCCAGGTTGTGGGTGCCGCGACCGAGAATCGGCGTTTCGCGAAGGTTGTGCGTGAGCGCGGTGTGTGGAGTAGGTGCTGCGATGAGCTGCGCAGAGTACGGGATTGTGTTGATGCGAGTGGCCGGAGTAGTGATGCGAGGTACTTAGGGTGTCCTGTGTGGATAACGCGGTGGCAAATTATTGCAGTTTTGTTCGCGATACGTTTGTGGATGGGTAACATGGGGCGGGGGGGAGAGGGGAAATGATTAGTTTATTTTCTTATTTATTGCAGCAGCGCCATAAAATGTACAATGCATTATGCATAATTAACCTCATCTTGCCCGGCTTATTGTTTAAATTCTAATATAATTGGACTTCGTATTATATTTCCCGTGCCAAGCTGAGGTAATTTATTATATTCAATGAGCCAAATAATTGCTCCGAAAGCCTGCCCTTTTGTTTGTAATAAAGGGTTTGGCCAGATTACCATGATGTAAATTAAACGCATTTTATTATTGAGGATTATTAAAGGAGGAGGCCATTAATTAGACTC
>JAZEWU010000019.1:2514062-2524546 GCA_036362915.1 Geotria australis | reverse complement strand
CCACCGCGACCCTCACCAGGACAAGCGGTTTAGAAAATGGATGGCTGGATGGAAGGAGTATTAGTTCGTCCAATCAATGACTGTAACTGAATTATTTGGATTTCGTTTCCTCCATACAGTGGGAATTATTTAATCGAGATAATTCTGTCTAATAAATGACTGCGTATTATTCAATCTGCTTTATCTAATAACGTAAGAACTTTCGTTTTTTGACTCGTGAAAGGTTTAAGGAATGAGTTCATATCATACTTTTGCGTAGAAGTTATGATTGTCGTATTTTTTAAATCAGTGATGAAATCTTGAAACAGAAATTAAACCGGAAAAAAAAAATTGCTTTTGAATGGCTGCGTTGGAAAGAAGTGCAAAAGAATATTCCAGTTTGTTTTAAGATTTTTGAGTCTCGCAGTCCGCACATTTAATATGGAACAGCTTATCTTCTGAACAAAATACCGATGATAAATTGGAGTAGCATCACAGCAGCGTTTTGCGAATTCTTTGCAGCAGGTGCAGACAATGGGAGTCTAGTTAGTGCAGCTCTTACTGCCACACCCATGTCACACCTGGTATGGAGAATGTGGACAGAGTTTGGAAGATTATGGAGCGCTCCAATTACGACCAAGCCCAACCTTAAATAAATTCTCATCATCATGCTCAGCATCAGGGCGGCACGGTGGCATTGCGGTGAGTAGCGCTGCCACCTCACAGCAAGAAGGCTCCAGGTTCGAATCCCGGCTCGGGTGCCTTTCTGTGTGTTGTTTTGTAGTTTGCATGTTCTCCCCGTGTCCGCATGCGTTTTCGCAGGGCACTCCGGTTTCCTCCCACAGTCCAAAGGCATGCTGCTTCATAGGTTAATTGGCCTTCGGACTAAATTTACCCCGGTTTCCTGTGATGGACTGGTGTCCTATCCTGGGTATAGCCTGCTTTGCGCCCTGTGTCTGCCAGGATAGGCTCCGCTTCACCGCAACCCTGTATGTGATTAAGCGGTTTCTGATTAAGGATGGATGGATGATCACAATCAGTCAGCAGCTGGCAGACAATCCATTGCTGGATGAAGGCCTTCCCAGATCACCTCCATCATGATCCTGTGTTATGATAAAATGTTTCCAGAATCCCTCTCTACCTCGCGACGTTTCGCCTCTCAAGTTGAAAACGCCTGAGGATGCTTCCAACGTGGGAGGCTAAACGTCGCGAAGATGCACGCTCGACACGGCTATCCCAATATACAGCTTCGAAGAGCAACGATCCATCCATCCATTTTCTAACCCGCTTGTCCGGGTGAGGGTCGCGGTGGCAGCAGTCCAAGAGCAACTATCAGCTATTGAAATCGCCAGTTACGCAATACACAAATGCTGCACTGCATGTCGGCGGCTAATTGGTCATGGCAGATATGTTGCAATCGGATACGCGACGATTTCATGTCTGTGGGAATCGCGCAAATTCAATACTGTTGCACAAAAAGACGACAAAACTCGTCCAGAGAGGCAGAGGCATCTGCAGAAGCCAGTCTCTCGTGTTGGTATGTTCGAACACAGCCGGTAGATTTGGCAATACATTGCGGAACATTTTGTTTTATTGGCTGTGATGAGTAATCTGGTCCTTCAAGCAGCTACCATCTGTTCTACCTGCAACAGCTGCTCGGGATATAATCCTGCTTCCGAGCAGTAGCTGACCATCACTTTATTATTTACTTCGTATTTATTAAAATGCTTTTTTCAATGTGCCCACAAAAAATGTTCCCAGACAACGATCCAAAGAGCCTCCGACGTAAGGAGGTTGGCATCCGGAAGGGCATCCGGCCGTAACATTTTGTTGTGTCGCAGGAATCCCGTAAAGAGCTTGACAGCTCACTGGGCATGTTTCTGCTGTGATAGACTGGCGTCCCATCATTGGTATATCCCTGCCTTGTGCCCTGTGTCGGCCGGGATAGGCTCCGGCTCACCGCGACTCTATAAAGGATTTCGAAGTTTCTGACAATGATTCAATGAATGAATAATGTTTCTTATAATTTTTTAATTAATTGGTCGAAACCATCATAATACATATATCTCTTAGTGTCTGGCGTGTTGTGGCCGGATGACTGCGTGGCTGCCTCCCCCCCACCTCTTTGCGGCTGCTTGCAGTGCCTAGGGACCTCTGGGTAAAAGCCACGATATGAATGTAATAAATTATTATTATTATTATAACATTCCGCGTGCTCCTGTCATCGCCTGCACTCTGCGCTGGCAGTAACAAGTGAGAGGAACCAGTGAAATATAACAAATCTTGCATCAATGTCGAATTTGCCGCTTGCCATTTTTCGCATATTGTCCGTGTTATTTTATCGCGATAGCCCATGAGTTAGTTTCAGCAGAGACCACTGATGGTTGTATGTACGTAATCCGCTCTCTAAAAAAAAAGACCAACTTAGAGCCATTGATCGATCCGCTGCTGGATGAAAGCCTCGCCGTGCTGTGTCGGGTTTCAGGGTTTGGCTGTGTTGCCGCGTTAAACCACGCTGTTCCGTGTGGCTTGGTGACGTGAGCAGACCCAAGGAATTTGTTCGATATCTCTGGCCGCAGATGCGAGCCGTGGTTCATAGTGCAGTGCGTGAACTACTGTTCCACTCCACACACTGCCAGGGCAACTAAGTATGTTGTTGATAGTTTTAAACGGCCGGTATCTATATTGGCCCCATGCTGCACAGTTGCCCCCAAATGACGGCGGTATTGGAGCGGATTTTTATGACCGGATGCCCTTCCTGACGCGAACCTCCGTTTAGTCGGAGGTACGCAAGATATAAAACATGTGCATTGTTATATTGGCAGGGTGGTGAAGTGGTAACATCTGTGCCTTACAGAAAAAAAGTCCTGCCCGAGGCATTTCGATTTCCGCCTCGGGCACATTTCTGTGTGGCGTTTGTGTGTTCTCCTCTGGTTTTGCATGGGGTTTCCTCTGGGTTCTCTGTTTTTCAACCACAACTAAGAAACACTCCTTCGTTAATTGGCCGCCAGCATCATAATATATAGGACGCAGTGTCTGGGGGGTTGACGCCGGCTGACTGCCTAGTTGACTTCCCCCCACTCCCCTACGTTTTCCTCGCCTCGATATCCGTGTCTCGTCCAGGACCAGGCGTGGAATTTGCGCGCGTTATAAATTGTGTCATTATCATTACAATCGGGTTTTTTTTACGTAACCTGTGGCAATCTTAGAAGCAAAACTAGAAGACGACTAACTGATTGGTAGGGGCGGCACGGTGGCGCGGTGAGTAGCGCTGCCACCTCACAGAAATAAGGTCCCGGGATCGAATCTCCACTCAGGTGCCTTTCTGTGCGGAGTTTGCATGTTCCCCCCGTGTCTGCGTGGGTTTTTTACCGGGCGCTCCAGTTTCCTCCCACAGTCCAAAGACATGCTGCTACATAGGTTAATTGGCCTGCTGTCTAATAATAATAATAGCATTTATATAGCGCCTTTCACCCGAGGGTCACAAAGCGCTGCACAGAGCTGCAGAGAGAACGACATGTCTAAATTTCGCCCTGTGCCCTGTGATGGACTGGCTTTCCTATCATGGGGTATAGCCCTGCCTTGCGCCCTGTGTTTGCCTGGATAGGCTCCGGATCACCGCGACCCTCTACAGGATTAAGCGGTTTCTGACAATGGATGGATGGATACCCTAGCAGGTAGATCTCGCCTAACACCAACATATGTTTGTACAAAATATTAATTGTGCCAATCCGTGAATCCTGTGGGGTTTTGTTTTTCTAAAATGTCCTATTCCTCTGAACATACGTTTCTAATTTTGATATAGATGCCGTGAACATTTTTTTATTCGTTACATTTCACCCAGAGGTCCCAACGCGCTGCTGAAATAAGCAGAGAGATGGGGTTGAGGCAGCCAAGCGGTTAGCCGGCGCCAACCCGCCAGACACTGCGTCCTATAACTTACGATGTTATCGGCCAATTAATTGAGTGTTTTTTAGTTGCGGGAGGAAACCGATGAACCCGGAAACCCACGCAGAACAGGGGAAGAGAACGCACAAACTCCACGTAAAAAAAGCGTCCGAGGCTGGAATTGAACCGCCTCAGGCAGGAAACACGCGCTTCTCATTTTGATACTGATGTCATGAACATTACCCATTATTTTGCTTGAATAGCCAGTTCAAGACATTTGTTTTCACTTGACCATCACGAACTTCCCCTGCCTAGCAGCGGTCACCGCATGAGTTTAGCAACATCGAACAGAAATGTTCCAACTCTGCGATACAAACGTGGACGCGTTTAACACACGCTCATGTTGACAGTGCGTGCGCAATGTCGAGAGTACAATTTGTTATTACGGTGATTGGATTAAAAGGGGGTCATCCGAGTGAAGGAGCGGTAGAGATGACATGGGTTTCAGATGGATTGAAATCTGTTCATAGTTTGTGAAAAGCGCTCAGTAGAATGTCGATTTATTTGACGTAGCTGCAAATACAATATCAGTGGTTTGAATTAAAATATTTTATACACACTAACGGAGAATTATATTTATTCAGATAAGAACGGACGAAGTGGAATTATGATTTATATAATAATAGTATCAATTTGAAAGAACAGCTTTGAAAAGCAACTATCAATAAACATCCATCGATCCATTATGGTGGATGCTTTTCAGAGCTGTTCTTTCGGGATAGCCGTGTCGAGCGATCTCCCGCTCTCCTGATGATCTTTTCAACGTGGGAGGCGCAACATCGTGGGGAAGAGGGGGAGATTGCTCGACACGGCTATCCCGAAGGAACAGCTCCGAAGAGCAACCATCATGAATCGAGCCGTGAAAACCTACATCAGTAGATTGAGCCAGGCTTCCCTATGCTATGTTCGTAATGCCCGTTATTTGACCAGACTTTAACGCATCGTCAGTGCGGGTTAGCGAAGGTGGAAATACCGTACCTGATTATAACATAAAGAAGTTGCACAGCCATGAAAGACATAGGAAACCATCCCTTATTGATAATAATTCGATTAGGTGTACTATATACATACGGAGCAATTTGCGTACTCGCTTAGTCCTGTAAGAGGGTCACGGTACAGCTGGAGCCTATCCCGGCAGACACAGGGCACAAGTATGGGCTGTGCCTGTGATAGGACGCTGGTACACATCATCGGACCATGAAAGCAATTTAGTGATGCCAGTTCACCTGGGAAGCATGCAATTGGACTGTTGGAGGAAACCAGAGTACTCGGAGAAAACCCATGTGCACACGGGCAGAACGTGCACACGCCACGCCGAAAGTCACCTGAGCTGGGAATTGAACCTGGGTCCTTTTTGCTGTGAGGTGGCGACGCTACTTAGCGCGCAACCGTGCCACCCCATTTTTTACTTGTTACTTTGAAATACAATCCATCCATTTTCTAAACCGCTTGTCCTGGTGAGGGTCGCGGTGGCAGCAGTCCAAGGAGAGTGGACCAGACATCCCTTTCCTCAGCAACAGATTCCAGCTCTTCCTGGGGGAATCCCAGGCGTTCCCAAACTCAATTTATTATTAGGGTTGAGGAGGAGCTTGTTTTGCTGGAGCCAATTCTTTAGAGCTGTTGTGCAGGATTCCAGGTTGTTTGTGTTCTCAGGTGAGGTAAGGGTGGTGTAGAGTTGGATGTGGTCGGCGTAGGTATGATGCCGTATGCCGTGACTAATCAATGAGGCGGCTGAGTGGTGAAAGGTAGGCGGTGAAGAGTAAAGGTGATAGTACGGAGCCTTGTGGGACCCCGCAAGTGGATATGGTGATGGGTGTTGTTGAGGTGCCCATTTTTATAAAAGTTGGTCTGGAAGTGAGAAAGGAGTCGATGAGGTTGCGTGCAGTGCCAGTGATGCCGAAGTTGGTAGAGAGACGCTCCAGGAGCATCTCGTGGTTGATGGTGTCGAAGGCAGAGGAAAGGTCGAGGGAGATGAGTGCTGCCGTGGAGCCGGAGTCTATCAGCGTGAGGAGGTCGTCTAGAATGTTGATGAGTGCGGTTTCGGTTGAGTGTGCTGTGCGGTATGCTGATTGAAATGTGTTGAAATTGGGCGAGGATGTGATGTGATTTTGAATGCGCTTTAGGATGAGGTGCTCGATGAATTTTTAGAAAGTGGAAAGGTTGGTGATGGGGCGGTAGTTTGTGGGGTCGTCGGGGTCCAGTGTTGGAGACTTGAGAAGTGGTGTGATTTGTCCAAGTCTTAACTGAGATGGAAAAATTCCTGTGACGAAGGCTGCGTTAGCTAGTTTGGTGATAATGTCGGCGAACTGGGCGGAGCAGTGCTTTGGTGCGATGTTAGGAGCGAAGTCGAGAGGTGAGGCATTGGTTGTGGCTTCAATGAGTGCGAGTGTTTCCTGGGTTGTAACCGGGGCGAGGATTGAGATGGTGCTGGGGGTAGTGTGTGGTGGTGTGTTATCGGCATATGTTGATGGTGCGATGTTTGTGGCTGAGATGCCGAGATTTCTAATGGTGTGGTTTCTAAAGCTATTTATGAGGTTCTGGTCCTGGGCTGGATTATGGTGGTGGTGGCTATGTTGAGGGTGTAGAAGTGCTTCCGCGAGAGGAAAGTGGCCTTGGTTGTTGCTTGGATTCCAGCTGGGCGCTGATGGTGATGAGGAGGTGATCTGAGTAGGGGATGGTGTGCATGGCGAGGTCGGAGTATTTGGGTTGCGTGTGGAGTACCTGGGCCGGGATGATGAACAGATCCAGGGTGCTGGAAGGTCCAGTGGTGGGCGTGCGGGTTGGGCCCGTGTTGAGTGCGTGAAGGTTGTAGTTGGAGAGAAGCGTGCTGAGGCGAGTGTCGATTTTTGGTTTTCGTGGACTATGTGCCCAGTTAAATACAATATCGAGCATGCTACGTGAGTTTCCCGTTTGTGGCCAAAGTCTGACCAACAACTTTGCTCATATTCGTTTTAAATAGCTCATCAGCACATTTGTTTCCAATCAGACATCACAGGACCTACCCTGCTGTGAGATGTTTCTTCACTTGTTAGAGCAGCCCATCTTGGTCTGGAATGAAATGTCCCATTAGGCACAAGAATAAAAATCACGCGCAGATGCAGTTGCAAGTCCACAAACAATGAAAGCCACACTTTTTTTTTTGCAGAGAAAGTGGTGACAGCTGTTAAAGGACTTTCACAAGGCTTGGATACAATGCCCACAGAAAACATATCTATGTCTGGGCGTTGGAGAAACGTGCTCCAAGTTGTCCCGTTTCACTTCCTTTCGCGGGCTTCCCCGCTGCGTCGCAGGCACGGGATCAAAAAGTAAAATGTTTCGTAGGAAATTGCATCGGAACTTTTGTTCCGCGGTTGAATCTCTTTGCGATGCTGCGTTGGCACTTGGCGATGAAGTACCAACATAAATAACAAAACATCAACACATTCCACAATAACACATTTCTTTGAAGAGGAACAGCTCTGAAGAGCAACCATCAGGAATATAACAATAATTCCGTGCGCAATTATTCCGCAATGGGTCCGCGTGGGTTTTCGCCGGGCACTCCGGTTTCCTCCCACAGTCCAAAGACACGCTGCTGCATATTGGCCTGTGGACCAAATTACCCCCGGTGCCCTGTGATGGACTGGCGTCGCATCTTGGGTATAGCCCTGCCTTGCGGCCTTTGTCTGCCGGGATAGGCTCTGGCTCACCGCGACCCTGTCCAGGATTAAGCGGTTCCTGATAATGGATGGGTTAAACACGAGTTGTTGATCATGGGGCGCGGAGCCAAGCTTGTCATGGTGGCGTAGTGGGAATCGCTGCCGCCTCACAGCAAGAAGGTCCTGGGTTCGAATCTCGGCTCGGGTGCGTTTCAGTGTGGAGTTTGCATGTTCTCCCCGTGTCCGCGTGGGTTTTCACCGGGCACTCCGGTTTCCTCCCACCGTCCAAAGACATGCTGCCAGGTTAATTGGCGTACTGATTAAAATTTCCCCAGGCGCCGTGCGATGGACTGGCGTCCCATCCTCGGTGTTCCCCTGCCTTGCACCCTGTGTGTGCCGGGATAGGCTCCGGCTCACCGCGACCCTGTACACGATTAAGCGGTGTCTGAAAATGGATAGATGGATGGAGCCGAGCTTGTGAGTGTCCCGCTTGACATAAGCGCCACTCGAGTTTTGTCTTAAAGTGTATTAATGGACGTCGTCTATCGCAGATGTAGGGGTAGTTTGTCCCTGGAACTTGGATTACAGGTATACAGAAATAATAATAATAGCATTTTATAGAGCGGCTTTCACCCGAGGGTCACAAAGCGCTGCACAATGGCCGCGGAGAGAACGGCATGTCAACAACAACAGGACATAAAAAGCTAATAAAAACCAAAGCAACGAACACTGAATGATTAAGGTCGTGAAACTGGCAATCTTAACAGCGGCAATAATCTGACAGCGTCCCCTAAGACGGCCGTCACTTTCTTAAAGACAAACACGGAGGGAGACAGGGAGGGAGGGTGAGTGACGGGGCGACATAGGGACACAGAGACAGGAAGACAGAGAGATAGACATGAGAGGGGAAACAACGCCAATCTAAATTAAACAATTAACACTGAAGCACAAGAACATATCCATAGACACACGCAACAGCTCTTTATAACATCAACAAAAACACAACTTTTACACGCGACACCTGGGCCACACCACGAGGCGAGTCTAGGCTATGTTTCCTACAATGGCCCCTTTCATCGCTTTGCTGTAGAGCCGGACCATTGCTCAGCTGACCATGTGACGCCAGCGGAGGCAGCAGAGTGATGTGAGGGATTCTGGCTGAGACTGACAGGCGCTGAGGATGACGCAAGGGCGCGAGATTGTTTTGCAGCTGTCGGGAGTGGTTTTGGGGTTGTATAGATTGTCTCCCTCATGCATGATAATAATAATAGTAATATTTGTACATTTTTAACGCGGACATATTCATTCACTGTCGAAGGTACTCATTCGACGAGAGAACGTTTCAAAGGCGTAGCGAGGAAAGCACAGAGAGGCGGAGGAGGCAGCCAGGCGGTTTGCCGGCGCCATATTGCCACACACTGCTTCCTATATATTATGATGTTATCGGTCAAATAATTAATTAGTGTTTTTTGTCATTGAAGATTTCCTCCTCCCCATGGATAGTAACCCTATCGTGGTGGAGGGGTTAGCATTGTTCGAGTGAAGCCTAGAGCTATGTCGCCTGGAGTCTAGCACTCCTGCTAGGTTTCCCCCTGGTGAACAGGTAGGGAGTCCAACACTCCTGCGAGGGTCTTCTTTGTTGAGCAGGTGTAGGGGGAGGTTCCAGACAAATAACAATCCGAAGACGATCCGACTAAAGGAGGGCTGGCGTAAGCAATGGCATCGAGCCGTAAAGTTCCGCTCCAATCCACTCACCATTGCGGGGCAAATCGGCCGATGCAGGTCAACCTGGATACCATCTGTTTAAAGCTTCAAGAAAATGCATGATGATTGCATGTTACTTGCTAAGAGGTACCCGATGTGATATACCGAACTTCCATGTTTTGGTAAAACTCGTGTTTATTTTGGTTTGTTTTTCGCGTTTGTGCTGCGTCCTCTGATTTCTGTTCTTGTTCTTTCCCCGATTTATCTTCAGAGTTCTCTGCACTTTATCTTGTTTTGCTATTTCAACTGATATCATTTATTTCCTTTTTCTTGGTTTTATTTTTGCTTTAACATACCTACCACTTTATCCCAACCTTCAGCACCCCGCCCATTACAACATCAGCGCTGACGTTGTGTTTATTACTCTTTGAAATTCAAAACAATAAACTATAAAGCCAGTCGAAGTCGCACGATCATCAGAACTAGACGTTGAAAAAGCCGGTCTCGTTTGCGAATGTCATATTTAAAAGAGGCTTACTACTGTACAGGGTGGCGGTCTTCTTCTTTGCGATTCTTCGAAGCACGATGGTCAGCTTCTGGACATCGTTGTCTTGGCGGTGAGACGGAGCCTATCCCGGAAGACACAGGGCGCAAGGCAGGGCTACACCCAGGATTGGACGCCAGTCCATCACAGGGCACCGGGGGGAATTTACTCCGCAGCCCAGAAAACCTACGCAGCAGCATGTCTTTAGACTGTGGGAGGAAACCGGCGTGCCCGCGGACTCGACAAAGGCAGGCACCCGAGCCGGGATTCGAACCCGGGAGTTGCTTGCTGTGAGGCGGCAGCGCTACTCACCGCGCCACCGTGGCGCGGGGCAATTAACCTCAAACTGTTTGTTTGTCTTGGCGCTGCGAGGCGGGTGGGCGGCGGGGTGTCACGAGCCGAGTGCACAGATGAGAAGTGAAACCAGAGCGGCTGAGGCGCCGGAGCTATTTGTCAAAAGCATATCCCTTTCCGACTGATGTAGGTTTTCACGGCTCGATGCACGAGAATCGTTTCTTCTTTTCGGGACTGCGGGAGGAAACCGGAGTGCCCGGCGAAAACCCACGGAGGGCACGCGGAGAACGTGCGAACTCCACACAGAAAGGCACCCGAGCCGAGATTCTAACCCGGGACCTTCTTATACCCCTTTCGTTTATATGTGTGACCTCTCC
>JAZEWU010000019.1:2478730-2488943 GCA_036362915.1 Geotria australis | reverse complement strand
CACGGGGGGGGGGAGGGAAACCTTCTCTCAGAGTGTGACTTGCAGTGGCACATGTGCGCCCTAGCTTCCCTGCTCTTCGGACGGGTGCAAAGGTCTCTCTCTCCGCACGTGCCGGTTAAAAGCGTGAGGATTTGCGGCACCGCTCCAAACAGAAAGAACCAAAGAGTGGGCGAGGGGGATTGAGCATGGTGAGGTTGAGGAAAGGGAGGGGGGGTGGACTTGGGCCAGGGCGAGAGGGCGAGAGGGGGTGATGGAAGAGGCTACGGGCCAGGTCAGGAGAATGGTCGTGAATTATTTACTGGGGTCCCCCTATTGTGGCAGCGTCTCCTTTCACTTTGTTCGGAATTCGGGGGGTGGGTGTGTGTGGTGTCTCTCTGAGTAGATCAATTCATGGGGAGGTCGCTGAAAGGGACCCACGGTCGACTTTAGGCACACAACCTGGACCCTCGATACGCCTCAACTCTTTGAGAAATTTGCATTCCTACATCCAAAGCCTTTATCTCCGCGTGACACACACGCATGTCGACGCTTCTCGTGAAAGCATAACGCGTGCGATGATGGTGCCGATAAAAGATCGAGGGTATCACGTGGCATGCAAGCTGGCCGTGACATCAACAAACGGGTTTTTCGTGTAGCCGGACTCGTTCCCCGGCCGAATGATTGTTGCCGAGCGTTTTTGATTTTTAACAATTGTTTGAAAAACAATTATGGTTTGCATGAGTTAAGAACGCGGCCACGGGAGGTATAAACAAAAGGCAGACGGACCTTTGAAACGAACCGGAATCAACTGGAAAACTTAATGAAAGTTCCACCTTTGGTCAGGTAAACACAGGATATATAGAAACAAAACTCACTCAGCCGCCCACTCAGCGCCTGAAGATGCCTCCAACCTGGGAGGCGAAACGTCGCGAGAGAGAGAGGGAGATCGCTCGACACGGCTATCCCGAAAGAACAGCTTTGAAATGCAACCATGATGAATGCAACCGTGAAAAACCTACATCGGTACAATTCTATTTTTACGATCTTCCGTGCGTAATTTGTTTTCGTAAAACCTTACGCAATTTTGCTTTACTTTCGATTGGTTGGAAAACAATACTCCATCCATCCATCCATTATCAGAAACCGCTTCATCCTATACAGGGTCGCTGTGAGCCGGAGCCCATCTGGGCAGGCACAGGGCGCAAGGCAGGGCTATACCCATGATGAGACGCCAGTCCATCACAGGACACCGGGCAAAAATTTAGTCCGCAAGCCAATTAACCTATGCAGCAGCATGTCTTTGGACGGTGGGAGGAAACCGGAGCGCCCGGCGAAAACCCACGTGGATAGACGTTTAACCAAACTTTACCGCGTTGGTTAGTGCGGTCGGTGAGTGTGGCGGAAACAGCACCGGCTCAGATACCACTTTCCACTCACGTTGGCCACGACCAGGAAGCAAACTCAGGAACCCTTCTGGCTGCATATCACCTTGCGCCATACGCCGCCGAACCAAATACGTGTATCTTCGTCAAAACATGTATTAAAAGCTCTGTCGTGCTGTGCGATTATTGCGTGGATAAGTGTGGCCTGTAAAGATCGTGGTCCGATAAACTGTCGGAATTCGATTCGAGGAACCGATGAATTTTCTTTCTGTAATATCCCGGTGGCCTCTGATGGGCTGGCGTCCTGTGCGGGGTATAGCCCTGCCTTGCGCCCTGTGTCTGCCGGGATAGGCTCAGGCTCACCGCGACCCTGTACAGGATTAAGCGGTTTCTCAAAATCGACGGATGGATGGAATATCGTGGTGAATGCAGCGGCCACTAGTGGCTGCAGGGTGGGGGACGAGGGGGGCGGGGTCACATAATCAGGATGATAATAATAATATCAATGGGGGTCAAGGTAGAAGCGTTCACGTCGCGATCCCTGTCAGGTAATACTTGGTATTGCCTGCGAATTCTACCAAACACTTCGAGGCCGAGCTGAAAGACAACGATGTCCAGAGGCTGACCATCGTGCTTCGAAGAATCGCAAAGAAGAAGATAATATCAATTTATGATGATGATGATGCTTCCAACGATGGAGATCGCTCGACGCGGCTATCACGAAAGAACAGCTCTGAAGAGCAACCATCATGAATCGAGCCGTGTCAGTAGCCGCTTAGTAGTGTAGAGTCGCGGTGAGGATTAACCTATCCCAGCAGACACAGAGCACAATGCAGGGCTATACCTAGGATGGGAGGCCAGTACATCGCAGGGCACCGGGGCCACATTAGCCTGCAGGCCAATTAACCAAGGCCGCAGCATGTAGTTGGGCTGAGAGGAAACCGGAGTAGCCGGCGAAAACCAACACAGATACGGCGAGAAAACGCAAAATTCCACACAGAAACTCACCCGAGCCGGGAATCGAATCCGGTGCATTCTTGTTGTGAGGCGGCAGGGATACTCGCTGCACCACTGTGCCTGCCACCCATCATTCCATGTTTTGTTTCCCAAATTCACACTTTGCTACTCACGGCGATGTCCGACTTGCCTTCACGCCCAGTGCGGCTTGTTTGCCCAGTAGGGGGGAGTCGTGCACAACATTTATTCGTGCTCAGCACCAACCAGGGGCTCTCACATCGATCCCTCTTTCCACACTGGGCATCTGCCCTGAACATCGCAGGTGCCTGCTGCTTGCTTGGACATTGATACATTGTCGATCCACTGCTAGATGGCAGCCTTCTCATGCCGTGCCGGGCAGCCATCGGGGGCTGTATGAGCATACTTCACCACGATTTGTATGTTACTGCACGTAATTGATGGTTGCTCTTCAGGGCTGTTCTTTGAGGAATCGAGCCGTCAAAACCGACATGATCAGTACGTTGCACTTAATTGTTTCGCCACGGAGTTGAGAGAGAGAACGGAGACGAATAATCTCACTACCCATGTATCTTGTGTGTTTGTGATCAATAAACTTGACTTGATGACCCAGTTTCAGATGATACTCGCCAATGCGTGTTTATCCGTGGCTGGGAATTGAACTCGGCTCAACGGGTTGAGTTAATCACTGCCGCCCTGGTTCTCTACCTTCTGATGTATATTATTAATGAACTATTTGCAAATAAATTACGTCCCTTTTTATTCGTGCGAAAGCCACGTTTATTTTCCGGCAATTGTGATGGCACCTTTTAAAACCCAGATACAGGCCACGAATACCTAGACTATAACCATACACTGTACAAGATAAGCGACACTTTGCACAAAACGCGGTGTCATGACAACAATCGATATCCATAATGCACGTGAAAATGGTCAAATATTATTCTGTTGCTCAATAACAGTTTATCACATGCAATACTGTACGGTGTTCCTAGCTAAACTAACTGGAATTGGACAGGTGATTAATTCCCCCGGGTCCGCTTGGATTTTCGCCGGGCACTCCGGTTTCCTCCCACCGTCCAAAGAGATGCTGCCAGGTTAATTGGCCTACTGAGTAAATTGCCCCAGGTGCCCTGCGATGGACTGGCGTCCCATCCTCGGTATACCCCTGCCTTGCGCCCTGTGTCTGCCGGGATGGGCTCCGGCTCACCGCTACCCTGTACAGGATTAAGCGGTTTCTGAAAATGGATGGATGGATTATTTCAACGTCGATAAACAACCATGCGGGGATTAACACGCGTACAACCCACAATCGCGCGGTCTTCACGTGCGTGCGTGGGTGGGTGAGCTGCGGCGGCACAGTGGTGAGAGCACCGGAGCTTGCTTGAGACCCGGTTCGCCGAGTTTGAATCCCGGTCACGGAGCATATATTTCAGCGGCGAGTGATAACAGAACCGGTTCTGCAGGTGTGTAAACATCGGCGGTGAGGGAGGCAACTTCGGCTGGTTGTTGGCCACCCCCACCCCCATCCCTTCGTGTGCCGTACCGACCTTCTTAGGTGCTCGCCAACAGCACTTGCTCCCCCCAACCGTCCGTTGAGGCCAAACCGGGAGCTTTTTGTCTAAAATACACACGCCTATACAATACTAATTCACAGCTCTTTGCCAATCCACTGCTGGATAAAGGCAAGTTCTCCGCTTAGCGTGTTATTTATAGATGGTGGTGGAGGTGGCGGGAGGGTGAGTGATATTATAATAATAATAGCATTTATAGAGCGCTTTCCACTCGAGGGTCACAAAGCGCTGCACGGGGCTGCGGAGAGAACGGCATGTCAACAACGACAGGGAACGGAAAATCGGCAACATTTACTTGACCACACTTCACCACGCCGCTCAGTCCCATTACCATGCCGATTTAAACCAACGCCGTACATCTACGCCACGCTGCTACGCGGTACAAATTAAATTGTCAACGTGTAGTTTGAGCGTGCATGCGCGTAGGGCGTGCAGGAAGTGTGTGTGTTTATGATGGCAAGGAGGGAGGGAGGGAACGAGTGAGGAGGAGGAGGGAGGTAGAGCGAGAGAGAGAGAGGGGGGAGGGAGATTTCTGGTAGGGGAGGTGTGTGTGTGGTGACAGCAAGCCCTCGCAGCTCGCTCACACTGCGCGAGTTGCCGCCGTTCAATGAGGTCGCTTCGGAATACTGCCCGATGGTGCCATCATCATCATCATCATCTCCCGTCGACCCAGCCAGGCAGCGCTGACTGCGTTTTCCAACTGTCGGCGAGACGCCCGCATCTCCGACTGCGTTAATTTCCACCCCTCCCCACACACACACACACACCGTCAGCTTCTGTGTGTGTTTGTTTTTTGGACGAGAACATTTTGTTTCGAATATACATTTAACGCCACGACAGAAAAAAAAACCCACCCCTCCAGCGGCAGCCTACGTACAACCGGAACGGAAGACATCCAGAAGCGATACGAACGGCGGCTCACCGTACCGCGACAATGGATTACGGACAACGGCACTGTTTCACTGTGCTCATCACGGCGTTCCTGGTCTTGTCGTTAGCACAGGTAAGGCAAAGGGATGCAGCGTGTTCGCGAGAGATTGCTGTTTTATCACCGCGCGTTCTCCCTCTGTCTCTGTCTCGCGCGGCGCTTTGAGAGAAGGTGCTTAGCGCTTCACACCACGGCCACATGCAGGGCTGATCCATATCGAGATACCTCGCTGATTGTGAATTGACGATCCGTACTTCTCAACAGTTGATGCAACACGGACAGTATCGTGGGCGGCATTGGGCTCTCGTTGCTGTGCGCGGGGGGCAAGAGTGTGCTAAGACTTAATGTGGATATTAATTGAGATTTCTGGGGGAGACATTTGAGAGGTTTTGGAGATAAATGTTGGTTTTCTCTCTGTAATGTCTCCCTGTTATGCGTAGGGGGTTCAGGGTTATGAGTGCTTCACCGCCCATTTATAGGGCTCCACGGTTGCGCAGTGAGTAGCGACTGCCGCCTCACAGCAATAAGGACCCGGGTTCGGTTCCCCGGCTCGGGTGCCTTTCTGTGTGTGGGTTTGCACGTTCCAACCCGTGCCCGCGTGGGTTTTCGCCGGGTACTCCGATTTCCTCCCACCGTCCGAAGACATTGCTTGCCTAGGTTAATTGGCGTACTGACTAAATTTCCCCAGGTGCCCTGCGATGGACTGGCGTCCCATACTGTGTATACCCCTACCGTGCGCCGTTCGTCTGTCCGCCTACCCCTCCCCGCTGGACAACTGTTAAAAAAGAGCCACACGGCTCAGCGGTTCCTTCCAGCTTAATTTGCAAACTGACTGATATCGCGGGAGTGTCATTATTAAGGTAACGAGAGGCGCCAGGAATAGCGCGCGGAAGGGGCGATCTGGCCACGCGCGGTGGGCTCACGATGTTTGCTAATGACTCGAGTGTAATCGGCGCTTCGTCTAGCGCTCGATATTTTCCGCAAAGCTGTCGTCGGCCCTGGCACGCAGTAGGGATTAATTGGCGTAAGGCACCGTCACCACGGTGCCATGCACGCCCCTGTATGGCGCTGTACTATTGCACCGTATTAGTAAATATACTCGTTGAGTGTGGAAAATGACAACGAGGGGAGGTTAATGAACACGTTTTCGGAATTTCCGGACGGTGCCGACTTAATTCTAAACACTTGGGGCACACTACACGACGTAGCCGGCATTGCCCTATGCCGATGTATTATGACAGTGCGTAACCTTTGTTGGTTGCTCTTCAGAGCTGTTCTTTCGGGATAGCCGTCACACTGAGCGATCTCGATCTCTCCCTGGCGACGTCCTGCCCTCCCACGTTGCACGCCCGATGACGCGTCTAACATAACGAGCGAAACGTCGCGAGCGAGAGAGGGGAGACCGCTCAGTGACACGGCTATCCCGAAAGAACCGCTCTGAAGAGCAACCGTCCGTTCTAACGATTGTGAAGCGCCTTTCACCCAACGGCCTCCCGTCGAGTCCCGACAGCGCGTGGCATCTGCCGGGGGGCCGGCGGCTCGACACCGAGTCCGTTCGCTCGCTCACCTCTCCGTCTTTGTCTCTCCGACCCCGTTCAGGTGGCGCTCTGCACGGGCTACGTGGAATTTCAACTCGTGTCCCTCGTGAACGTTTACGGAGAACTCCAGAGCGGGGATTGTTGCGACGGAGCAGCGAGGCAGGCTCCCGGCGGCGCTTGCGCGGAACAGTGCGACACCTTCGTGACGGTGTGCCTGCGCCAGTACCAGGCGTCCAGCCTCGCCAAGAACAGCCCCTGTGTGCTGGGCAACGGTTCGACGCCGGTTATCGCAGGGAATAACTTCACGATGCGCAGCGTCAGGGGCGAGAGCGCCGGAAGGATTTCCATCCCGTTCAAGTTCGCGTGGCCGGTGAGTGTTGTGTGGTTGTGTGGTTGCGTGTGTGCGTACGGTAGCCCAGCGGTCAGCGCGCTGGGCTACAAATCTGGCGGGCCCGAGTTCGAATCCCGCTCACGGCCAATGACACAGTGACGATTTTCTGAACCTGTCCCGGGCCTCGCCTAGGTCGACGCAGCCTCAAATGAGTACCTAGTGCGGTGTGTAAATATTGTCACTAGGGAGACAAAGGCGGCCGGGCGTGGTGCTGGTCACCCACCCTCTCGTGTGCCGTGTCGACTTTCATAGGTGCTACTCGCTAACGGCACTTGCCCCTACAGTCTGTTAAGGCTAAACGGGGGATCTTTGTCTTTGTCTTTTGTGTGTGTAACACCGGTGGTGGTTTTATGAACCGGTCTTGGGCATCGCCCCCTGGGTCGACTCGGCCTCAAATGAGTACCGAGTACTGCGTGTAAACGTTGCAACTAGAGAGACAAAGGCGGCCGGGCGTGCTGCTGGTTACCCACCTCCTCGTGTGTCGTACCGGCCTTTATAGGTGTTCGCTAACGGCACTTGAGCCTACCGTCAGTTAAGCCTTTACGGGGGATCTTTGTCTTTGTGCGCGCGTGTGTGGCTGTGTGTTAAATGAGCTTATTAGTCATTTTGCATGGTGCAATGTGTAAACATCATCAGCATAGGAGATACAAAGGGGGTCGGGTATTGTTCCGTTCTGAATAGGCGCACGCTACCAGCATTTACTATGTCGGCTATACGGGGGGATAATTGTGTAGTAGCAGCGGCGTAGCTCTGGACCGGTTCGGACCACCCATAGGTCGACTCGGCCTTAAATGAGAACATGTCACCGGATATCACGCGAGTCACACTCGCGTTCGGGAAGAACACGCACATCCCCCTGTGTGTTTGTGGTGTTGGTCGGGGGGGAGCGGTGGCGCAGTGGTTAGCGCATTTCGCTTTCGAACCCTGATACCTGACTTCGATTGCCAGCCATTGCTATCACTTACGATATCAGAACGGGTACCGGACGTCCCGCCTAGGTCGACTTATCCCTAAACGAGTAATAATAATAATAATAGCATTTTATAGAGCGCCTTTCACCCGAGGGTCACAAAGCGCTGCACAACGAGTACACTGTACGGGTGCGAAAAAAATCAGCAACAGTGGGGAAACAAAGGCGGCCGGGCGTGGCTTTCTTACTCCACTCCCCCCCCCTTGGCCCAAACCGTAAATACGCACGATGCCACGCGGCGCCCTTTGTTTTTGCGTGCCAGGCTGGGCCGTGAGTCATCGGCCGTGACGATGCCTCCCGCCCGGTAGGCAGGTAGGCAGGCAGGTGGGTCGGTGTTGTATTGCTTCAACTTCTTCGCTGACGAGTCGCGCTAACAAGTCACGCGCGAGAGTTCTCTCCAGCGCCTTTCCCAGAAATAAAGAAATAACCCCGGAGCCCCGTCCGTCCGTCCAATCCTCTCTTTGCGAGCACACTAGACTCACAGGCGCGCACCTGTCAGCGCAGTAACACTACCCCTATGGAACCGCTTTGGGCTATTGCATTTGAGGGCCTAATTATGGCAGTGGTTGGCGAGTGCGCCAGCTTATGGAGCCCATTCTTTTTATAGCCGCGGCTCCTTTGCGACCCACACACACACACACAAAAATCACCTCTGACAGACAGTATTATCCTCCGGTCTGAAACGCGTTCTGCATAACGAGGCCGCCTGCGACACTGACCACGCGGTGCTTTGTAATAATGCTTTGACGATCCGTGATGAGTGCGCGCCTGCTTGTGTGTGTGTTGATGATGATGCTCCTTGCCCTGTCGCTGAGAAGAAAAAAAAACAAAGTAGCCGCGCCTTGCGGAATCGGTCTCCAGCGTGTGTCACGAGATGTTGTTTGTGCGCGACACGGTCTCATCATCTTACAGTGCACCGTGTCCTCATCTTCATCATCATCATCATCACGATCATCGAGGTAGAAGCGTTCACGTCGCGATCCCTCTCAAGTAATACTTGGTATCACCTGCAAATGCTACCAAACACTTCGAAGCCAAGGAGCTGAAAGACAACGATGTCCCGAAGCTCAACAGATGCCAGAAGCCCCTCAGTCTGGAGCAAGAATAGAGGCCAATGCCCGCCTTTAAGGCAAGCACTGACTATTATATCTCTAAATGTTGAAGGGCTGTCTGCAACTAAAGAAGAACTTGTTGCAATGGTAAACCGTCATATAACCATCACGCTTTGAAGAATCGAATCGAATTAGAATCACGATCATCGGCAAACGCGCACGGTCCACGGCTGGTTTAAAAGCCTCCCCGCGCCGTTGGCTGTCCCTCACCATTCAGTGATGTAATAATCCCAGCAAGCACCTTTACCACAACGCTGTGTACGCGTGAAGGAAGCATCGTTCTTTCATTCATTCATTCACTCGTTCCACGCTACCTTGGGCAATTGGCCCGCGCGCGTTGCGCTTCTGCGCAACAAGTGTTCCACGGTGCCACCACCCCGACGCTGCCAGGCTACTGATGCCCAAGCAACTGTTGCGTTGCAAGCCGTGTGTTTCTGTGCTGGGGAGCTGTTGCGTAGTAGTTTGCGCGCTGCGCTACAACCCCAACATACATCCTGAATTCGATTTCCACCAGACCCATCAGAGGGGTGGGTGATATCTGGCACCGGTGGCGGGAGTCTTGTACCCTAGGTTGGCGGAGCCTTCAGCGAGCACAGAACCTGGTTGCTCTTCAGAGCTGTTCTTTCGTGACAGCCGTGTCACTGAGCGATCTCCATCTCTCCCTGGCGACGTTTCGCCTCCCACGTTGGCTGCATCATCAGGCGTTACGTCGCATGCGTCGCGAGGGAGAGATGGATATCGCTCAGCGACACGGCTGTCCCGAAAGAACCGCTCTGAAGCGCAACCGTCGTGAATCGAGCCGTGAAAATCCTACAACAATACATCGTCGTCATCATCATCATCATGGACCGGAGAGACAAAGGCGGCCGGGGGTCGTTTGTTTGTGTGTGTGCGCGCGTGTCGCAGTAGCTTCCCCCGCATACCCGCCCCGTCTGTCTGCCCCCTTCTTTATGCGACGCTGAGCTCTTTGAGAGCGGGCGGGAGAGCCGCGGAGGGAACCGTGGAGCGAGGCGCGCGGGGGCCGCGTGTCTGTTCGGCGCCACAATGCAACCACCGACCGGCCCCCTCGTGAGCCGCCGCAATAAAACGAGGGGACACGGCCATTGCATGACCTGGGAGGATCCCCCGATCCGATTTGCACTTTGAGGGCTTGTCGAGTGTGCTGTTGCGTGTTGGGGCGGCGCGCCGGTGCGCCGAGTTAGCGCTGCTGCCTCGCCCGGCAAGAAGGAAGGACCACGGTTCAATTCCCGCCTCGGCAAGTTTGCATGTCCACCCTAACCTCACCCACACCCCCGTGTCCACTGCTCCTTTTCGCCAGGTTTCCTCCCAAAGTCCAAAGACCTGCTGACTAAATCCCCCCCCCC
>JAZEWU010000019.1:2464128-2478720 GCA_036362915.1 Geotria australis | reverse complement strand
CACTGGTGTCCCAGGCTAGGTATAGCCCTGCCTTGCGCCCTGTGTCTGCCGGGATAGGCTCCGGCCGCCCGATGTCCTGGTTTTAGGTTGAGTATAGGTAGCTGCTGGCTGTTGCTGCTTCTCTTTGCTGATTCGGACTGCATTGTGCCAGTGGGAACCCAAAATGATTGTGATTTGGTCAACCAATGCGGAATATTCGCTGCCATATGGTTTGATTTTTTATCTTAGACACATTTTATTTTACCTTAGACAATGTGTCAGGAATTCTCGCAGTTTGCTTCCAAAGCAGTGGCGTGAATTGGCCGGGGCACCGGCGTCCCTGCTGTTGAGTCTGTGCGCGATACATCGAGGGAGTGTGTCAACAAATGTTTGGTGTTGCGGCGTGTTTGTCTCCCAAAAGCGGCAAAAACGTGCGTGCGGTAATCCGCTCACTGTAGGGGAACGTCCTCGGATGGGCATCGTTGTGCGTGTCAATGTGTGTGGGTGTGGGGAGCGGTAGCCCAGTGGTTAGCGCGCTGGGCTACGAATCTGGCGACAGGAGTTCGAATCCCGCTCACCGCCAGCAACACCAGTGACGAATTTTTGAACCGGTCCTGGGCCTCCCCTAGGTCGACTCAGCCTCAAATGAGTGCCTAGTGTGGTGTGTAAACATTGTAACTAGGGAGACAAAGGCGGCCGGGCGTGGTACTGGTGACCCACCCCCTCGTGTGCCGTGTCGACCTTGATAGGTGCTCGCTAACGGCACTTGCCCCTACAGTCTGTTAAGGCTATACGTGGCATCTTTGTCTTTGTGTGTGTGTGTGCCAGCGTGTGCCACTGCGTGTTACTACGTTCATCACTGTGTGCCGGTGTGTATGGCACCGTGTCAGTGTACAGATTCGATTCTTCGAAGCGTGATGGTTACATGACAGTTTCCCATTGCAACAAGTTCTTCTTTAGTTGCAGACAGCCCTTCGACATCGAGAGATATAATAGTCAGTGCTGGCCTTAAAGGCGGCGGGCATCGGCCTCTCTTCTTCCTCCAGACTGAGGGGCTTCTGGCATCTGTTGAGTTTCTGGACATCGTTGTCTTTCAGCTCGGCTTCGAAGTGTGTGTGTCAGTGCGCGTGTCGCTGGGTCAGTCGTGTGCTTATCACCCTGTCACGACGCGCGCGTCACTGTCTCGTCAACACAGTGCTAACTATCTCCTATGCCGGTGTCGGTCTGCGCGTCCTAACCGGCATAGGTGCTCGACAACGGCACTTGACCCGACAGTCTGTTAAGGCTACAAGGGGGATCTTTGTCTTTGCAAAGCGCAACATTCGCCCAGTGAAAGCGGCGGCGGGGCGGCAGTAACAACAGGTGGCTTCACGCACAATAAACAGAAAGTTTAAGAAATGGATCTGGGTAGCCGGTGACTTGGCCTGCATCAGCTGCGTCCGCAGCCGCCTTTGCTCGGAGAAAATGCGCGGAATTCCCAGCAAAAGCTTTGAGATTTGCGGGAAGGAGGATGGAGAAATAGGAGGGGTGCAGCCAGTGGTTAGCGCGGCTTGGGCTACAAAGCTGGCAAGACCAGTTCGATTCCCGCTCACGGTCACCAACACCGGTGACGATTTCCTGAACCGGTCCTGGGCCTCCCTTCGGTCGACTCAGCCTCAAATGAGTACCTAGCGCGGTGTGGAAACATCGCCACTCGGTAGACAAAGGCGGCCGGGCGTGGTGCTGGCCCACCCATCCTCCCTCGCGTGCCGTATCGGCCTTCATAGGTGCTGCTCGCTAACGGCACTTGACCCTACAGCCTGTTCGGGCTATACGGGTGAACTTTGTCTTTGTGTGTGTGTGTGTGTGTCTCTCTGGCGGTGGGAGGTTTTGACCTGGCATCCATCACGTGCCTGCTTAGTGTTGTCGAGATAGATACTTGTCTTGGAGCGCGCGCGCGCGTGTGTGTGTGGGTGGGTAGGAGGCTGCCTACGTGTGCCACTGAAATATTATCCAGGGCCTCCGAACAAAGAGACGCAGTCGGGGGTCATTGGAAGCCTTCCCTCCGAAACGTTTCCTATGACACGTCCAGTTGCCGCTGTGAGCGATCACCCTGCGAAGGCCGTCAACTGTACCCGGGCCGCCTTTGTCTCCCCAAGTGCTGATGAGTTTTTACTCATAGAGCCGGTCACTCACGTGTGGATAAATTAACACGCAAAGACAAAGGTCCCCCTCTGTGTGTAGCCTTAACAGACTGTAGGGGCCAAGTGCCGTTATCGAGCACCTATGAAGGTCGACGCGGCACACGAGGGGGTGGGTGACCAGAACCGCGCACACGCACGCATGCACACAGGTCTCCGCCCGTGCAGCTTACCAAGGCTGTTTGAGGCAAGTTGCCCAGACCGCAATGTGTAATAGGTGTTATAGGTTGCAGTGTCACGCTGTAGCGTAGGCGGCCGTAGGGCGTCGGTGCAGCAGAACAAAAGTTCTTGTTGTATTGTACTTCTACGCTTCCGTGTCTGGCATTCATCAACCGGCAACGGGGTGAATCGGGTTCCGATGACCACCACACCCTTATGCAGATTACCCGCACGGCTCGGGGAGGTCGTCATCCAGCAGTGGATTTTGACTAAAGGGGCTGCTATAAATGATGTGCACGTGGCACACGCTTACAGATGTCTTGTGACCCCTCCGTTTCAGTTTTTCCGGTTTGTAATCTTTCACGAGCCCGTACGCTCGCTACCAAGCTGTTCTACCACAGTATGTGAACTCGTATCAGCCGACTGATATGAGTACGTAAGGCACGTTGGCACGGTGAGTCGCGCTGCCACCTCACAGCAATAATAACCTGGGTTCTATCCCATGCTCGGATACATTTCTGTTTGTAGTTGGCATGTTCTCCCCTTCTGCGTGGGTTTTTGCCGGGTTCCTCCAGTTCTGTCCCACCTTCCAAGACACGCTGCTGCCTAGGTTAATTGACCTGCTGACTAAATTGCGCCCGGTGTCCTGCGATGGACTGGCGTCTTATCGTGGGTATAGCCCTGCCTTGCGCCCTGTGTCTGCCGGGATATGTTCCGGCTCACCACAACCCTTTTCGAATTTGATTCTTCGAAGCGTGATGGTAATATGAGTTTTCCATTGCAACAAGTTCTTCTTTAGTTGCAGACAGCCCTTCCACATTAAAGATCTAATAGTCAGTGCTGGCCTGAAAGGCGGGTATTGGCCTCTCTTCTTGCTCCAGACTGAGGGGTTTCTGCCATCTATTGAGCTTCTGGCCATCGTTGTCTTTCAGCTCGGCTTCGAAGTGTTTGGTAGAATTTGCAGGTAATACCAAGTATTACTTGACAGGGATCGCGACGTGAACGCATCTACCTTGATCCCCACCACAACCCTGTACAGGCTTAATCGGTTTCTGACAATGAATGAATGAGTACAACTAGGCTGTGCGAACTTGTCAGCAACCTTGCTAACCTAGCCAGTCAATGACCAGTTCCTGCGTCTGGCGCCGTTCATAAATATATGGGTTTTTTTTTTTACAAGGAATCGCCGAAGCGAGTTATAGGCTCGTAAAGCACGTGCCAATAAAGCTCACGTGAAATAATTTACGATGTGCAGGATGTTTTGAGGAGGGTAGGGATGGGGAAGGGATTGAGACGGGTGGCCGACGTCAAATCCAAATCGAAATTCCAGCATAGGCATCCCCCTTGTCCAAATTAACCACAGCTGTGATTAATCCAGGAGTCTTGATCAAACGTAGCAAGTATTTCGACGGGCGCTTACCCGGTGCAGGTTACATCTAGGCTGCGTTATTTGTACCGTACTGACATAGGTCTTCACGGCTCGATTCGCGATGGTTGCTCTCCAGAGCTGTTCTTTTGGGATAGCCGTGTCACTGGGCGATCTCCTCCCAACCCTGGACGCGTCAGCAGTATTTAAAGTAATTTAATTGATTGTTGCGTCACACGCTTATTGGCGTGCGTCATAGACGTATACTATAATTATAATAATAATACTAGCATTTATAGAGCGCCTTGCACCCGAGGGTCACAAAGCGCTGCACAGGGCTGCGGAGAGAACGGCACGCCAACAACGACAGAGAACGGAAAATCAGCCCTGTGATGGACTAGCGTCCTATCCTGGGTATAGCCCTGCCTTGCGCCATGCATCTACCGGGATAGGCTTTAGCTCACCGCGACCCTGTACAGGAATAAACGGTTTCTGACAATGGATGGATGGCATTAGACGTATACTGTGCGACGTAACCACTGTGCTATGTGAAGATTCTTCTTCTTTCCGATTCCTCAAAGCGTGATGGTTATATGACAGTTTCCCATTTCTTGACACAGTTCTTCGCATTTTTCTTGAACCCTGCGAGGTGCAGCGCGGAACGAGTTTCTTACGACCGACAACATCCTCCCCGTAAGCACCCGAGGCCATGGGAACTTCGCTATTCGTCGTGCGGTGCTCTGCCCTCAGCATCGCTATTTGTATAAGAGAGCTGGGTTAAACTAGTCCTGAACACGTTTTTGTTAAGCCTGCTCAGATGCAAGGCCGGGCTGTCAATTGCACAGACAGAACGTCTTGTGTCACGAATGCGTGAATAAGGAACTGATCGTTACGTGATTGCGTTGGGCAATATTGATTGAGCAGACCACGAGCACCTTTTTGCCGGTGTACAGATAATGTAATGTAAGATGTTAACACTTGGTCTCATTGCCAGAAAAGGCAAAACCTCGTATATTTTTATTTTAGATTGATTGAGCAGTTGAGTTGTGAGGAAATGCATTCATCGCATGGTGATGAAGCGACTGCTGAAGCTCCGTGATGATGACTGAGGGATGTCAATGCAGCTCTTTGATGCTGATTGAATACGTTGCTTCGATAATGATGATTGATGGATTATCAATTCGGCTGAATGGTGTTGGTGATCATGCTGCTGAATGGGATAGTAATTAATTGTGGTCAGTGATGACGCTCGGGCAAATGATGAAGATGATGATGATTGGGAATGATGTCAATTACGCCACAAACATGTGTTGCCGTTATTGATTCGATACCCCTCCCAGCTGGACAACTGTCAAAAAGAGCGACATGGCTCACCAGTTCCTGCCAGCTTAAATCAATACTGACTGACTTATTGCTGACGGGATCGCCGACTATTTGGATATTTGGAGATGCTCAAAAATCATATTCGCGATACGTCCTTAAGCACGCGATGACAATCGTCTATATATAGCCACTCGTTATCTATAGCGTACCATAATTTACACTGTATTTAACCCCTTCTGTGCTCATTGCTCCCCAGAGAGGGAGAGTGAATTAAGGCTTAGCTCTATATCTCCATAGAGCGGATGGGCAAACTGTAATATAGCGTTGTTGGCAATCCCATATGTGAGCCACCCATCCATCCGCTGTCAGAAACTGCTTAATCCTGTACAGGGTCGCGGTGAGCCGGAGCCTATCCCAGCAGACACAGGTCGCCAGGCATGGCTATACCCAGGATGGGACGCTGGTCCATCACAGGGCACCGGGGGCAATTTTGTCCGCAAGCCAATTAACCTGGCCAGCAGAAGCATGTCTGTGGACTGTGGAAGGAAACCGGAGTGCCCTGCGAAAACCCATGCGGACAGGGCAGCGCAACACACCACGCCACCGTGCCGCCCTGTATTATATATATTCATTAACATGGGGGTGCGAGAACGTATTTCGATACCCAAAGGTGGGGGGGGGTGGCGTAGTAACAGTTAAGAACCACTGAATTACAGTATTATCACCATCATCATCATCGCCGCCGCTCGTGCCTCGGCGTGCGGCTCCCGTGTTTTCCCTCCCGAGCCCAGCACCCTGGAGACGAGGGAGCCACGCTCGTATCCGTGGCGACAGCAGGTCAGAAAGCTCGCCAATCCGCAATTAGCGGCGAGGCTTATGTGGCTCCTCGGAGCGTTCGCAAGGACGCACGATGCAGTCACAACAATGGGACTGGCGGCGGCGGCGGTGGGTTGTGCTGCCCGCTTTTGCTTCTCGGCCCGGTGGTTCTTAACCTTTACTACAGCCCCCCAGCCCCCGGCCCCCCTTTTGGTTCTCAAAATATCTCCTTGCACCACCTTATTAGTCAATATATTTATTATAATACAAGGGCATTTTTCATGGGCGACGATGGTTATGGAAATGTGATGGGCGGCAGGCTGGCACAGTGGAAACATCTGCGCCTCACAGCAAAGAAGGTCCTGGGTTCGAATCTCGGCTCGGGCGCCGTTCTGTGTGGAGTTTGTGTGTTCTCCCCCCTGTTCTGCGTGGGATTCCTCCGGGTTCTCCGGTTTCCTCCCACAACTTAAAAAAACCACTCATTAATTATTTGGCCGATAACATCATAATGTATAGGAAGTAGTGTGTGGCAATTTGGCGTCGGTAAAACCGCCTGGTTGCCTCCTCCGCCTCACTCTGCTTTCCTCGCGACTCTTAGTCGTCCCCTCGTCGAATTAGTACCTTTGACAGTGAATGAAATATGTGCGCGTTATAAATGTAAAATGTAAAAATTATTATTATTTTGATGATGATGGTTGATTCATCTCATCGGTGCTGTTGAAAGAGGACAATGATCACGATTTACGAGCGGTTACTAAATTAGCTCGGTGGTGCCGCCTAAACACCGGCACTTTGGAAGGTCACAATATACCTCGGAGATGATAATGGTGGCGCGTGCATCTTTATGAGCGTCATTTCGTCAAACATTACCAAACGCGCAGAATGCTGCCGAAAACGTATCTCATATTTTTGACAAGAGGGGGAAAGAGAAAAAACGCAAGTTGCAAATCGCATTTATTTTGGTATGGGTTAACCGCAAGCACTGCCACACCCACAATCCATTGTGAGTGTGTGTGTATATAGATCTGCAATTCATCACGCTTCAAGGTGTTTTGTCAAACTAAGATATGTAGAACAACAGCAGCAAAGTAATGGTTTTTTTCATGAATAGTGCCCCGCTTAATGAGCGATTCCAATTAAACAAAAAACAACCCAGGGGCTTCTTGCTGTGAGGCCTTGGTTGGAAAGGATAAAGTTACTGTACAAATGGCTTCATTTGTTATTTTTTTTTATTTGTGTATATTGCCTTTCAGGTTAGCATTGTAAATGTTTAGAAATTTGGCTTGCGACGCAAAGACTGCGTGCCAAAACTGCCATTTCCTTTGAGTTGGCATAATGCGTGATGAGTGTTTAGGGAGGACTTTGAAAAGGAGAGGGAGGAGGTAGGAATGAAGGTGTGGGTGGATGCTGGATTTAGAGAATAAAGGGATTGGCAAATGCTAATTCTGTCAAGGAAAAGAGACATTTGTTTCTCTATTACAGGCTATGAGCCGAAATGTTGACTGACAATCAGAAAAAAAAGTTTGCTTATTCGGCCCCATTGTGTCATTGTCGTGTCTTGATGCTTTAAATAGTGTAACTATTTTCAATGTATTTTTTAGTTTGGGTGCGGAACATAAATTCCTGTCGTAAGTCTTCCGGACATCCGCCAAAAAAAGCAAATCTCATCAAAGCAGTTTGTATTTAAAAGGTATTTCCAAATTGTACAAAACTGCCCCTTTTATTCGAGCGGTGTTAGCCGTTGCCAGGACTCCCGACTCGGATAAGACAATAACATAACCGTGGAGGCAACGGCGAAACTTCCTGCCACCTCCGCGACGTGAGAACTCCGGCGTCTCGTTCAGGAGATTATAAAACGGAGGGGGGGGCCTGCCTATCCCGAGGCATTAGTGGCAAACCGAGATGATGTACGGCAAACGCATCCCATGGCGTGGAATTTCAAATTTACGCAGCGCTTCTGCTTTTGAACCCACAGCGACTGCCGCTCCTCCGCCGCCGACGCCGACTCCCTTTTGCGAGACGCGATTTCCACCGCGGGCCCCGAAACATCGCCGCGTTGATTGGTGCCGCACCGCCGACAATAATAATCGCGCACGTTTCCCTCGCGGGCGTAGTGTTTTTGCCGTCGCGTAAAATAACCGCCGGCCCCCGAAGCGGTTGTGGATTGTCCGTACAGAAATCACTCTCGCGGGTTGGGTCGCGTCAAAAAAACAAAAAAACAAGTGCCGTAAACCCGCCTCCACCCGACGCGGCCGAGATTAGGTAATGTTTGTCGCGTGAACGGAACGTGACAATTATTTACTGCTTCAGCATCGCCGCTATGTTGGAGAGCGAACCCACAACATTTACAAAGGAGCATGATGTTTCGCTGATAATTGCAATCGGCTTAATCAGGAACCTCCAACAATGGTTCTGGAGATGTCTTTATACATGGAAGGGATGTGATGTGCCCACATGTATACATGCCTACCCTGATAATTATCGTTATCAGGGTTTAAACTCGGCCATAGTACTCCGCAGCCTTGTGCAGCGCTTTGTGAAAAGCGCTATATAAATGCTATTATTATTATTATATGCAGGACTCAGACGGGGCAATGGCTTCGCATGAATTATAATATTTTGTGTTAATATTTAATCATGCAGGTGTGACGAAGTAGGTGAGTCACACTCAGAGATTATAAACGATGTTAACGTTAATACGATCGATTGTGGGTTGTGTTCGGAGAGACGCACGGATGTTCTTAGCACACACCGAGATGAAAAAAGTAATTTATCCTGCGATGGACAAATTTTTATAGCTTTTAAATCAATCGCACCTGTCTCTTTTGCACGTCACGTGCATTGGGACTTGTTCAGCATCAAACGCCCGCTTGGATTTCAAATATGTAAAACATAACACGGCTATAACTCTTTAAAAATATATATTCCGCGATTTTCCACGTTGAACTCATGTAAGGTTTTCACGGCTCGATGGATGAGAATGCTCTCAAGAGCTGCTCTTTCGGAATAGCCGTGTCGAGCGTTCCACCTCTCTGCTTCGCGAAGTTTCACCTCCCAGGTCGGAAACATCATCAGGCTAACGAATCCCGAAAGCGGAGCTCCTGAGAGCGATTTCTCATTTGTCACAGACCAACTTCGTTAATGCATCTGGTGACAAGTCGGCTGGATATTGTACACACTGTGCGACGCATATCCAGCCCCTACTGCATCCACTGCACGTGCAGCACAAAAGCTAATAATGCTGAGAGAGAGAGAGAGAAGAAAAAAAATCAAAACCTTTTTATATAGTTTTTTTCCTCTCTCCCAACCACTGCCCACCCCCCCCAGCAAATTGCAGTTAATGCTTTCAGGTTTCGCTGTTAGTCTCCTGGCAATTCTCAGATTCTAGAGTTACACCTCATAAACACTCTCGCGCTCTCCTTTTTCAGCAGCAACGTGGGAGCAAGGAACGGGGCCCCGGGGGACATAATTGCCGTCAACTGATTGTGCATTATGCAGGTGCAAGTGCCGATTTGAGGTCTTTTTTCCGCGTGCGCGCGAGATGGGAGACAGCTGGAAGTAATTAGGTGACCCACGGCGGTGGGCACTGTTGGCTTTGTGGGTGGCACATCTCGAGACGCACGTGTGTGCAGCGTGGTCTACTCGCACGTTGCTACTTACTTGCCACCGGATTAGGTCTCGGGCGAATGCGGCTGTGTGCGCGTAAGTGCGGAGCGGCAGCGTAGCGGTTAGCGCGCAGCGCGGTGAACCCGGTCACCCGAGTTCGATTCCCGCTCGCGGCCAACGCCAGCGATGATTTTCTGAGCCGTTTCCCGGGGCTCTACTTGATCGACTCGGCCTCAAATGAGTTCCTGGTGCAGCGCGTTAACATCAGCGCTGGGGAGACAAAGGTGGACGAGCATGGGGCTGGCCATCCACCCTCTCGTGTGCCATTCTAGTCTGCATAGGTGCTCGCTAACAGCACTTGCCTGAACACCTCTGTAGGCTATATCGGGGATTTTTGTCTCGGATTTTTTTTGCCCTTGTCTCTGTGATCGTGTGGGGGAGGCCTTCATCAGTCATCGCAATGGCTCGGAATCATCACTATTATTGTTGAAATGCATAGGTGATTGCCGTAAATGCAACAACACCAAATGATATCCAGCCTTCTGCTGGCAGTCCACAGGAAGTGTGAAATGAACTGATCAGGGCTGTTGCCACCACTCTCCACAAGTCATAGACATAGACATCTTACACCTAGATTGCTAGGTGGCACGGTGGCGCAGTGAGTAGCTCTGTCGCTTCAAAGGAAGAAGTAGCTGGGTTCAATACCACCTCTCAGGTGCCTTTCTGTGTGCAGTTTGCATGTTCTCCCCATGTCTTAGTGGGGTTTAGCCACTGGGTACTCCGGTTTTCTCCCCTCGTGCCCTGTGATAGACTGGCATTCCATTGTTGGTAAAGCCCTACCTTGCACCCTGTGTCTGTCAGCATAGGCTCCAGCTCACCAAAGCCCACTACAGGGCTTTCATTTTGTATTTGCAAGTAAGCAGTATCTTTTAATTTGCACATAATATTAGCATTTGCAGTTACAATTTACAATGAAACATAACTCGCGTGATTCATTGCATCTGTCGTGAGCGAAATATAATTTGCAATCGATTTGTCATTACCTGCCTACCCATCAAAATCCTGGCCAACTCACCCCGAGCTTCCCTTAATGGTGATAAAGGTGCAGCCCCGCAATTCCAAGTTTTTACCACTGCCGGCAGAAGGGCTTCTACGAGAGGGAGTTCTAGAGAAACACTATAGACAGTGTTTTGTCCTACTCTTCCAAACTTTCTGGACGTCTTAGACGAGGTGGCGGTTACCCACACTGTACCCCACCGCACGCGACCTGCCCGATCGACTGACTGCGACCGACCGACCGACGGAGCGACAGAGGCGCCAGGGTGCAGGAATTGAGAAACTTGCACCGGGTTTTCACGACATAGAATCGTACCCGCGGCCTCTGAATTGCAGGTTCATTGCGCTGACCTTTACACCGCGGCAGCATCCCAGGCCTCGTCGCCAAACATTAAAGATTAAACCCGGCTCCCGGGCGCCGCTCATAGTCCAAACATAGCACGTGCTCCCAGTATAGGGCGTTTGTAAAGAGACAAAGGCAGCACAGTCCCATTCCTTAAAGGTCTAACACAGTTCAAATGTCATTACATAGATAACATTGATGTTTATTATTACAGCAGAAAAATAACCCAGTGAGCTTGCAAGCTCTTTACGGGACTCCCTCCATCCATCCATTATCAGAAACCGCGTAATCCTGCAGAGGGTCACGGTGAGCCGGAGCCTATCCTGGCAGACACAGGGCGCAAGGCAGGGCTATACCCATAATGGGACGCCAGCCCATCACAGAGCACCGGGGGCAATATTTACTTCAAAGCAATGTTGTATGATCATGTATTGATGGTTGCTCTTCAGAGCTGTTCTTTCCGGATAGCCGTGTCGAGCGATCTCCATCTCTGACCTCGCGACGTTTCGCCTCCCACGTTTGGAGTGATCATAATTTCTATCTGCATGCAGTCTTGATGATGGACGCAGATAGTCTTAGCTTCTACTGTCATCACCCACATTCATACCTCGGGTCTCCAGACACATCACACCTGTCACGGACTCGAACGTAAACCGATCCGTATTTTGGTACGCTGAAATTCAGTGTTTTCAACATGTTATGCAAGGGCAAATGCCATCGCACACAATACACGCACATCGAATTCGTTTTCTAAGAAATACATTCTTCGTGGTAAGTGTATTAAATACATAACGTTACTGTGCTTGCATAACAGTTGGAATTATGACTATGAGACCTTTTTGCCGTTGTACAAATGTTGTTGAATATACGAGGTTTTACCCTTTCCGGCAATGAGAAAAGTGTTAAGATCTTAAAACACTAAATGGACACCGCCTGCCTTTTGGCAGCAATTGGCTAAACACCGAGACTGGGCTACAATAAAAGCCGTCTCTGGTGTTCAGCCAATAAGTTTGAAGGACAATGCATTTATCATAGCATTTATTTGCATGTTTTTTGCCACAAGCATGTGTGGCTGCTTGCAAACTGGAAACTTTGCAAAAACATGGCCGATTCTTGGATCAAATCCCAAACACGAATCATGACAAGTCATTAATGTATGTTCGCACGGCTCCGATGCATGACAATTTCTCTCAAGAGCTGCTCTTTTGCGATAAGCGTGTCGAGCGTTCCTCTCCTCCCGTTCGCGACGTTTTGTCTACCACGTTGGAGCCTGATGATGCAGTTTGTAGGCAATGCAGAAAGATAATAGTATGCTACACGTATTGAATGCGTTTTAATTAATATGGCACGGGGGAGGGGAATGCGGTAAGCTCCTACTGTAATTATTATTGCGCTCGTCAGAAATTGGACTGAGAGGAGCCAGTTGAAGTGGTTCAGGCATCTGTTAAGGATGCCCTCTGGGAGGCTCCCCCGTACCAGGCACGGCCCACTGGGCGAAGACCTAGAGGCCGACCCAGGACACACTGGAGGGATTATATCCCTCGGCTGACCTGGGAACGCCTGGGAATACCCCAGGAAGAGCTGGCATCTGTTGCTGAGGAAAGGGATGTCTGGTGCACCCTCCTTAAAGAGCTGGCGCCACGACCCTCAACCAGAACAAGCGGTTTAGAAAACGGATGGATGAATGGAAAAAATTGGACTTTCAAAACCAAGTCCTACGACCGCTCCACGTCAGGCATCCGCCATTTAGCGATTTTTCCACCAAAACAAACGACATCTTCCGCCGCTGTGCACGCCGAGGGGCGTACGGGTAACAACATTTACGATGGACGGCGGTGACTCCCACCGAAAACAAGGCGTACACTCGCACCAAACAATTCCGCCGACCAGAAAACGTCCAATTACTCGCAGTGCTCTTAATTGTTGGCGGCCGGCCGGACGGAGGCGGGGGGAGAGATAATTCCAGCAGGGCTAAAGGGGAGCAAGAAAAAAAAAATTCCTGCGGCCAATCTGTAGTTGTGTCGTGCACGTGTGCCGAGCTGCAAAAGCCAGCGAGCACAATTGGTCCTCAACCGGACGGGGAACAAAATGCTTGATCCACCACCACCACCACGGTAGACCGAGAGCACCCCCTTTCTATTCAAGGCCGCGGTGGCGTTAATGGCCGTGCCAATAGATTATACCCCCAGAGTGCGAATTTCAGCTTCGTGGCAGGTGTTGCTTTGTTCAGCGAGGCATTTAATTGCGTTATTTACCACCCACTGCACCTTCGCTCATGTGTGAGCGCTGATGGCAGTTTTTTTTATTCGTGGTATTTTGTTGTTGTCTTTTCGTGATGGGCGGCAGAGGCGGTGGATGCAAGGGATGGGTATTTAAATGCGGAGCGTTGGCGGCGGTTACTCGATAGTTTGTGTTGTTCGTACACGTAAGCCTCCTAAGGCGACGCAAAACGGTGTGTAGGGGCCAGCGTTACTTCACTATGCTGCATTTGCACTCATATTTGTAGGGGGGGGGCACGGTTGCACGGTGAGTAGCGCTGCTCCTCACAGCAAGAAGGGACCAGGTTCGATTCCCGGCTCAGGTGCCTTTCGGTGTTGAGTTTGCATGTTCTCCCAATGTCTGCGTGGGTTTTTGCCGGGTTCTGCAATTTCCTCCCACAGTCAAAAGACATGCCACCAAGGTTAATCGTCCTGGCTAAATTGCCCCCGGTTCCCTAAGATGTTGTAACTTGCTTACCTGTCCCCACTGGACAACTGTTAAAAAGTAGCTACATAGCTCAACGGTTCCATCCATCCATCCATTGTCAGAAATCGCTTAATTCTGTACAGGGTTGCGGTGAGCCAGAGCCTATTCCGGCAGACACAGGGCACAATGCAGGGCTAAAACCCGGATGAGATGCTAGTCCATCGCAGGGCACCGGGGACAACTAAGTCAGCAGGACAATTCACCTAGGCAGCAGCCTGCCTTCGGACTTTGGGAGGAAATCAGAATACCTGGCTAAAACCCACACAGACACGGGCAGAACATGCAAACGCCACACAGAAAGGCACCTGAGCTGGCAAGCTTTGCGGCAGCCAGCGCTACTCACGGCACCACTGTGCCGCCCAGTGATGAGCATTGTGACGAACATTTATTCTTTATTGAATCTAAGAGAGAGTCCGTCAACATAAAGTGTCTGGTGGTGCAAGAGAGACCAGAGGACACGAACGGACGAGTGTGGAATCAGAGGAATAATTCTGCTATTGATGCGCCGGAGGTGCTCTTGGCAGTGGCCCAGGGGTTAATAAATGGCTCCGTTTTAGCACACACCTTCTGCCAAACATCACGTGACGCTCAGCTTGTGACCATCAGTGGTGTGTTTACATTGTATAAACACGCTCCAATGCAATGTTTATCTCTAGTAGCATTTACCAGTCACGTTATGATTTGCTTTGCTCAGGATTCGATGAATTGTCACGACCCGGAACCGCGGTTGGTTCCAGGAATCACCTTTTTTTTTTCGTGACGTTTCGGTGATCGGACTGCCTCGAGTTGGCTTCAAGGGTCGCGTGACATCACGATTGATTGTTGAACACACGATTCAGAATATGTTGCATCGCCTGCATAAGAGAAACTGTTTAAAATCAATACGTCGGCGTATGCGCTGAGAGGGCTGAACACAACAAGTACAAAATTCCCTTAGCGCTTTGTGACCCTCGGGTGAAAGGCGCTATATAAATTGAATTATTATTATTATTATTAGCTGCTATGTAAATCGATGTCAA
>JAZEWU010000019.1:2416489-2432930 GCA_036362915.1 Geotria australis | reverse complement strand
TGTGGATGTGGGAGTGCATTTAGGGAGTGTGTGTGGATAGCAAGAGGGAGTGTGGCAACAGGGTCCACCAAGGGAGAAGCGACACACCGCGTGGCACAAACGATAGACATTCCTTAAATAAACCGATTCAGGTGTTCACGGCTCCATGCATGAACGCTTCTCCTAAGAGCTGCTGTTTCGGGATAGCCGTGCCGAGCGAAGGGGAGAGGAGGAACGTGCGACACGGCTGTTCTGAAAGAGCAGCTCTTAAGTGCAATCGTTATTCGCTCACTAGTTTTCAACTCGATTTAAATATTGTTTATATATAAATGCCAAGTAGTACCTGAAAGAATTGTTTTAAACCTATTTATTTCTATGTCAGTGCCACGGTTCGCGTCAGACCTATCAATCACCATTAGGATATATTTCCCCTGGTAACAACAGCGAACAGCACCACCAAAGCAGACAGGTTTAGTGTGGGCTTCGCTCGGATGTAGAAAGACAGATAGATGTTTATTAATACAGCAGAAAATATCCAGTGATCCTGCAACCTCTGGAAGTGGGATTCCCACGACTCAAGAAAACGTACGAATTAAAAGATAGATGTGCAAGTTACTCACCCGCTATTAACGACCAATGACGGACATTCAAAGTTCAATAACGAACGAATGTGACCTCTCGTGTAAACACGCCGTGAGTCCATCAATTGTTTTGTAGCGACACACGTTTAGCATTGAGTAGCGCTTAGTATATTTTTACTTGTAAAACCAGTTTTTGTTGAGTTTTGTTTTTGTTCATATCATGTGAGTATGCATGAAGCGCTCATTTTTAAAGTTGGACACTTGATGACCGTCCCTTGTGTGCGTTTGGAGAAGTTGTTCCTTAATAAGAGCTTTATTTGTCAAAGGCCATTACAGGCTATATTTGCAATGCTCTGTTCGGAAGTATGACTGAAGGTTGCAATAATGCAAGCGTTTACTACTTCCTCTTTAATCCAGTTTACGATAGCCTCGTTGTGATGTTTTAGTGATGTTCAAACACTGGCTTTGACAAGAATAACACTGAAAGGGGAAACCAATTAATAATAGTTTTAAAAGGGAAGCATACACTTGCGTACATCCACTAAAGTGAAGTACGTTTTCTAATATTTTTTTTTTATTATTGAACGCATTTACAGGATTGTTTTAATTGCATAGTTCAGTACACAGTTTGTAAATTAGATTCGATGTTGCAAAAAACACGACGAGTGAATTTACGTTTTTGTTTAAGTATTGCGAAACAAAGGTGGCAAAGTAACCCTGGGGTCAATGCACCGAGCTGGCAATGTTGACGACCTAACTTCGAGACCAGGACTCACCCACCCGTGATTATCGCTGGATCTCAAATTTAGCGAATTGATTGAAAAGCAAAAAGAAAACCCGTTATATAACATACCATTTGTACTGATGTAGGTTTTTGTCACTTGATTTAATAATAATAATAGCATTTTATATAGCGCATTTCACCCGAGGGGTCACAAAGCGCTGCACAAGGGCCGCGAAGATGTCAACAACGAAAGAAAAAACAACCAATAATAACCAAAGCAACAAAAAATAAATGATTTGGCAAAAAAAAAACCTCCATCAACTTACTGATCTAAGTAAGAGTTTACGGGAGCACACGTGGGGCGTTATCGCCAATGCTCTCAATAAGGAGGGCGACGCGTGTACGCGGCAATTCTCGGCAATTCTCGGTGACCCCTAAGTGATTCTTCGACGTGCCGGGATTGGGGAGGGGGTGGTCCTTTACATCATCCAGCAGTCGCTCGCACCGCTCACTGGTAAGCGCCGTACGTTAACGGCGCCGTCGGAGCTCACACAACAACACCGCGCAGTGTTCTTTAATTAATAGGCGCCGATGCCCGGCTCTCGGCCGTTCGCTCAGGATTTTCCGTAACAGCTGCCGCTCCGCCTGCTCGCTCGAAGCAGAGCCGTCTGCCGCGTCTCAGCCCCCTCGCATCGCCCGCTCGTCCCGTCTCCAGCCCGGTTATCTGCTGGCCGAGACGCCGGCTGATGACCCCTCGCGGGGGGGGAATCCCTTGCTATCGGTGCCCGGCTTATCCGTCGTTCGTGTCAGGCGCCGGGTAACGGGACGCCCGTTTTGATTTCGTTCGCCAATCCTGGGACCTGCTCCACCGCCTGCTCCACCGCCTGCTCCACCGCAGGGGGTGGAGGAGCAGCGATTTTAAAAGTGTGTGGGGGTTCTAGGGGGTGGTGGGACATGAGCACCGCAAACACCCCCACCCCTGCCCTGGCCTAGTAGGTTGGTCAAATGGCTGTGATTGGCCGGATGGCCGTTCAATCGATCTAACTTGACCAACAGGTGTTGGGAACTCAGTTTCGTTACATCAGACTACCCATAGGTATGAGACTACCTCAGGCAAAAGTAGGGGGGGATGGAATTATGTTTCTGTGAAACACTCGTAACACCCGCGGCTGCGACGCGCCTGCCGGCCCGTATGCTTTGTGGAAGATGTACTCGGTTATCAAACGCTTCCACAAACCGGGCAATCCCACGGTCAAATTTACCGACTGTTTTGGGAAAATGTGGCGTCCTGTTTACGGCATTGGCGTACGGCGTCGTGATAGGATGGCGCGGTCTCGGAACGAACGAACGGTTCGACGATCTCCGAGATAATAATAATTTCAATTTATATAGCGCCTTTCACCCGAGGGTCACAAAGCTCAGCGCACGGGCCGCGAAGAGGACGCCCAAGCGGAAAAGAAAAATCCCCTTCACGATCATACGAAAGATTATCATCCATCCGTCCATTGTCAGAAACCGCTTAATCCTGTACAGTGTTGCGGTGAGCAGGCCAATTAACCTATGCAGCAGCATGTCTTTGGACTGTGGGAGGAAACCCCACGCGGTCACGGGGGGGAAAACATGCAAACTGCACGCAGAAAGGCACCCGAGCCGGGATACGAACCCGGGTCCTTCTTGCTGTGAGGCGGCAGCGCTAGTCACCGCTAGCCCACCGTGCCGCCCTACGAATGATTACCCACACCTTTAAAGCGTCTGGAATGTGCTTTCGACGTTGTGGGGCCACCCCATTGCCAGCATTCTGTAAAACCGCTGTGTGTGGAGGCGCAGCTCACAGTGCGTATTACACACGCTGGAATGCACTTTGTTGGTAACGCAATTGTGGGTCTGTTAATGAGCAAATGGAACGGGTCCCTTTTTTGTCGCGACAGTGAAGGCAATTTACTGTGACCCTGGAAGTCATGTGATGGGCACACTTCACGCCTCTCAGTCACTGATTTACTCCCTGTAAAACGTTTCGTTAATGTGCTTTTGGAACGCGCGCAATTTCTCGTGAAGCACGTGGAGATAGGAGGATATACCGTGCTATCTAAGTTCCAAAAGTCCACCGCGCTCAAATATCGTGTGCAGTTAAACCATAAAGTCATGTTTTTCTTTGTTTCTAAACAACTTTATACATGCGTGAAAATATTAGATGAAAACTTTATCAGATATGCCGTTTTAATAATATGTGTCTTTCGTATGACGCGCTGTTGAATTTGGCATCAACGCTTTATTGACTGGCACTTGAAATGTGGGATATTGTTTGTATTTGTGGACTTGTGTGCAGGTTCTGTCCACATATCAATGATTGAGGTTATTTAATAATTAGCCAGCCAGCTACCTTTGACAGTTCATATGTGTGTAAATGGTGGTGGCGGGGGGGGGGCACGGTGGCGGCACAGTGAGTAGCGCCACTTCCTCACAGAAGGCCCTGGGTTCGACTCCCGGCTCGGGTGCCTTTCTGTGTTTCATTAGCATTTTCTCCCCGTGTCCGCGTGGGTTTTCGCCGGGAACTCCGGTTTCCTCCCACAGTCAAAAGCCATGCTGCCCAGGTTAATTGTCCTGGCAAAATTGCCGCCAGTGATTTGAGACGTTATGACTTGCTTACCCCTCCCTGCTTGGACAACTGTTAAAAACAGGCTACATAGCTCAACGGCTCCTACCTGCGTGAGTTCCAGCTCCTCTTGGTCATGACCTTACTTGTGGTTTTACACGTTGAGCCATCGCGGTGCCCGACGTGGGTTTGTCACGTCTCAGCAGAATGTTTAACGAGAATCCCACCGTGTAATGAAATAAGTGAGAGGTCACATTGTCGGAACCCCCGTTCGCAAATCCGACCGCAGAGTTAAATGGCACGCGTGGGTCGACGTCGCTGTTTGACTCACACGCTCGTCTGAGCTCTACGCTCTCCCAGCCCGGTAGCTAATCTTTATTTATAACCGGGTGAGAACCAGGTTGCTCTGGGTAAGATCCGACGCTCGGAGGGGGATGATTGCCGGTGGTATAGACTAGAGTAATGACGGAGTGGCAGATAAGGAATACGGCCTCATCCAAGAGGACGTGAGCTGTGGAGACAGAGCGATGAAGTCAGCTCGTGTGCAGGCGCTAAGCGGAATATTTACATCACAGATCCGTGAGGCGGCGGCGGCGATTTTGGCAGGATTTCATCCAGCAGTGGATTGACAATGGCTGTTGTTGATGATAGTAGCAAAAGGTCATCGTGACTTTCAGTAATCCAGGACCTTTACAGTTAGGGTCACAAACACAATGCAACTCACATCCGATCATTACATCATCTACTCTACCGCTCGCGTAAAGCCTCCCACACCACCACATAGCTCGGTGGAGGGGTTGGGGGGCCTTTTCGACCATACTTCACCACCACGCCTCTCGATGCGGTTCGACCGTTACGCCCCCGCTCGCGTGACCCCCCTCTTCCCGCCGTCCAGGCGCGTCGCAGCCGCGGGTGTTGCGGGAGTTGCGACACCCGCACTTTCACCGAAACACGATTCCATCCCCCCCACTTTTTCCTGATGTAGCTCCACATCATATGTTGCGACACCCGCACTTTCACCGAAACACGATTCCATCCATCCCCCCCACTTTTTCCTGCAACACCCCCGCGGAGGCTGCGACGCGCCCTCCGCCGTCAAACTAAAACCCATCTCCTCTCTCCCCCGTGCGCTTGTTTCCCTCCGAAGCCGGCGCTGGCGGCGGCGGCGGCAACACGGGGTCCGTCACGCAGGTGATCACGCGGGTGACCCACTCGGGGATGATCAACCCGGGCGACCAGTGGCACAACCACTCGGCGGTGGGCGCGCACGGCGTCCCGGTGGAGTACCGCCTGCGGGTGCTGTGCGACGAGCACTACTACAGCACCAACTGCACCAAGCTGTGCAAGCCGCGAGACGACTACTTCGGCCACTACTCGTGCGACTCCAACGGGAACAAGGTCTGCCTCGACGGCTGGGCCGGCGGCGACTGCAAGAGAGGTCGGTTGTCCGGGAGGGAGTTCGGCGGTCCGCTCCGTTCGGTTGTCGGTCGTCGAACGGAAGTTTGGTTAATTGTTACTCGAAGGCTTTCACGACCAATGTTATCCATTGTAAAGCTCTGTTTAAGGGTTTAGGTCATGTGAAAAGGTATGCGAGTGTTTTGAGTTTGTAGCCGCGTGTAACGTGCGTGTTTCTGTCCGGCGGTTCGTCTGTGGTCGCGCGTTCGCCGTGCTTAATTAGAGATCCGTAGACCCGTACAGAGGCGCGCAGGCTCGCGTAAGAGTGGGGGTGAAAGTAACTCGCGTTTCTTACCGGTACGCCGGACCGGACCGGACCGGCTTACTTTCACCTCTGCATCAGACCCGTAGATTGATTTCTTATTTTAAGCCAGAAGTCCCATTCTTGCATCGAGGAATCGGTTGCTCGCGTTATTTCTGCCCGTGCTTCTGTTCCTGTGCCTCTTGCCACATCCACTGACCTCGAATCTCTTTTCACCGCATCGTCCCATCTCACGCTCGATCTCCCTTCTACCCCTGACCCCAGTGGCATCTCAGTAGCCCTCCTCGCCATCTCTTCAGTGGGTTTTCGTTCTAAAGTAAATGCATCAAGTGAGCAATGTTTCGTCACAAGATGAGTAATTGTATGGTGTGTAATGAGTCTACGCCTGTGAGTCACTCATCCAGGTGTATTGAAATGTAAAAAAAAAACCTTTTCGAATATTATACATGGCTCGCATTGGTCACTGTGTTGACGTACGACAAATAAACGCTCAGAGCGTCCGGTAATCACACACAGGTGTACCTGCGTACAGTAGCTAATACCAATATTGACCGATGAGGTGTGCACTGTATCCTGCCCACGCCTATCGTGGAAGGCTGGCGCAGTGGTAACATCCGCGCCTCCTCGCAAACAAGAATGTCCTTCCCGAGGCGGTTCGACTCCCAGCTGGGGCATCTTTCTGTGTGGAGTTTGTGTGTCCTTCCCCTGTTCTGCATGGGATTCTATCGGGTTCATTGGTTTCCTTCCATAACTAATACAAAATATGCATTGATTGTCCGAGAACACAATAATGTCTTGGATGCAATGTGTGGCAAAGATTAGCAAAGAGTGGCAGCCTTCCCCCCCTCTCTGCAGTTCCCTGGTGCCTCTGAGTCGTTCTCTCTTCGAATGAATACCTTTGACATTGAACGAATACTACGCGCGTTATATCGTACTATAAAATTACGAATTGTAATATGTACCGATGTAGGTTTTCACGGCTCGATTCATGATGGTTGCTCTTCAGAGCTGTTCTTTGGAGATAGCCGTGTCAAGCGATCTCCCTCTCTCCCACGTTGGGAGCCTGATGTGTGCTTCCAACGTGGGAGGCATAACGTCGCGAGTGGGAGAGAGGCAGATCGCTCCGTTCCAAAATCCCCATCTGTACGAACGTGGCATTTCAGAAACGAGCCTGTCATTGACACAGACTAAAAAACCCCGCTTTGTATCTATAAAAGTACAACACGCGCCACACGTGTGGCGCACACACGCAATGCGGGGCCGAGTTTACACATTCATCTCGCTCTGAATAGCACACCAGAGTAAACACTTCCCAACTCCGTGCACTGTTTGCCCTGTCCGTTGGCATTGTTAACGTCTGCTTAGTGTACAGCCTTGCAGTCCGCGACACAGTTGAACCTGTTCTTTGTTTGTGCCTCTTTCCTTTTCAGCCATTTGCAGACAAGGATGCAGCACGGAGCACGGCCAGTGCGACAATCCCGGGGAATGCAAGTGAGTCGAGTGGACGCGTGTTTTGCTCTCGTAAAAAATAAAATGCGAGTGACGGATATGGAGCGGTGATGTAATCATTAGATGTTATAGATAGATGCACTGATGTAGGTTTATTACAGCAGAAGAATACTCAGTGAGCTTGCAAGCTCTTTACAGGATTCCTTAGTTCTGTTAAAAAAAAAAGGTCCCGCCGTTCGATTTCCGGCTCGGGAGCCGCCTTTCTGTCTGCGTGCTCCGTAACATTCACCTGCACGCCATCTCCTTGGTTTCCATCGGTGTCAGCGGAACAGTTCAAACGGAGCAAAAATCAATGGACACAAAATGACAATGCGGTCCCGTGCAAATGCGACGTTGTTCGCTTCACTGTTCTCTTTTCTGTTCGGCGCAAGAACCGCAGCGACGCGCCGACACGAAACAAACAACCGCACGAAACGCGCTCGCTCTCGCTCGAACAAGAATGCACGCACGCCACACACAAGTATGAAAGTCGGAGCGGCGTAACGCGCGCTTGGCCGGGCGCGGTGACACGCGTAAATATTTCAGAGCCAATGAAGCTAAGTGAAACCGACAGGTACAGAGACCCGTAATCCGATCCACTGTGGGCCAAGACGCTAATGGCCTTGTGGGGAGGAGGGCTCGGTCAGATGAGATGGTATTGTTCCTCACCCCCTCGCTTCCTTCCCTTTGCCGAATTTTTTTTAAGCCCCCCACCACCACGCTTCTTTGCCTTCTCACTGTCTTCCCCGTCCTCGTGGGTTTATGGCTCGTTTGTAACTGGGCACCCGTTGACAACGATTTGCAGATAGCTGGGGTTTGTGGTTTTTTTTATCGAGCGAGACTAATTAGACTTTGCTACCGTGGAAATTGATGGCGATATCAATTTAATGACGTGTTTTTTACGAAAGAGCAAGCGCGCTTTGTTTTGTCCAACGCCTTTGCGGTCAGATACAAGGATGCAACGAATTAAAATGGATTGTATTTATTATTCGGCAAGAAAAAAAATTATGCAAATATGACGTGTTCTTTGATTTTGTCCAAAGTCTTCACCTGCATGCCATCTCCTTAATTGCCATTGGTGTCAGCAGAGCAGTTAAACAGAGAAAAAAATCAACACAGACAACATTATAATACGATCCCGCACAAATGCAATATTCGGTTCACGACTCTCTGTTTGGCGCAAAAAAACTCCGCAGCGGACCGCCACAACGCACCGACACAAAATAACGCCCGCTCGAACATAAATGTACGCGCAGCACGTAAAAAGTATGAGAGTCTTGTTCTTTTCGATTCTTCGAAGCATGATGGTTATATGGCAGTTTCCCATTTCTTTACACAGTTCTTTGCATTTGTATTGAACTCTGCAAGGTCTTTTGAGCTACAGAGGTTGGGTAGTAGAGCGCAGACAAGGCAGTGCTTCTCCACAGGTCTTGTAGCCCCATCAAAGCAGTGTAACGCACGCATGTGCAATGGGGAGTGGGACAAGGTGACATGCTCTCGCCAAAGTTACTTACAGCGACGTTAAAATATATTTTACCGCAATTTGGTAGGTAGAAGCAAGGGTATAGTTGTATAATGGAGGCCACATTACCTGCATCAATGTATACTCGCACGCACGTAGATATTCACCGATTAAATAACGCAATTCTGAACGATGTTCAGTGTCCTCGGGCTACCTTCGATTGAGACGGACGATTTCCTGGGAAATCCCTTGTTTGAATCGATAGCATCGACACGAATTTCTTCTTTTTCTCTCTTACCGCAAACAGACGGTTGTTTATACTTGATACGAATTCGCCGCCGCCCCCCCATGTTTCGCCCAAGCACAATTGTTCAGCCCGTCAATTGGCAACCTGGATTTGCCTAAAGGTGGCACCAGCGTTTGAACTCTTTCATTTGGGCACGCCTTTGAAATTGGCATTGTCATGACAATGGCCAGCACGAGCGTTTAGGAAGTCGCGGTTTAATGGATTACGCGCGGGGGGATCATGTGCACGGGAAGACTCTCCTGTGGGTGTGAGCGCCTCGCTGCAGTTCACAAAGTAGGTGTCGGGCCCACCCGTGTGGTGTCAGTGTTATTCTCCTCTCAGAGAGAGGCGGGAGGCGGTTCCTCGTGCGATCGGATAACCTCCCGCGGGTCACGAGGCTCGCTCGAACGTTCTCCATCCATTTTCAAAACCGATTCTCCAGGTGAGGGTCGCGGTGGCAACAGTCCAAGGAGAGTGGACCAGACATCCATTTCCTCAGCAACAGATTCCAGCTAGATCGTTCTGAATGATGCTAATGATGTGAATACATTATCCATCTATCCATCCATTGTCAGAGAACCGCTTAATCCTGTACAGGGTTGCTGTGAGCCGGAGCCTATCCCGGCAGACACAGGGTGCAAGGAAGGGCTATACCCAGGATGGCACGCCAGTCTATCACGGGGCATGAACACTTCGAGGCCGATTTGAAAGACAACGATGTCCAGAGGCTGACCATCGTGCTTCGAAGAATCGCAAAGAAGAAGAAGAATACGTTATCTTTATGCCTAATAAAATTGAGCTATGCGTGTCATGCTTGCAAGGCAGTTGCTGGCATGCACGATGACAGTTGTTTAGTGAATAATTCTCCAGAGATGTGATGAATTGTCACAATTGGGGGTCATGATTAACTTCAAAGTAAATCATTTTTTGCCCGAGTTTTTACCCTTTTTGTCTTGTTGCTACAGTTCTTGGCGGCTCCATTAACTAACATGTAACGTAAATGTACATGTTGTGTATATCATAATTTAGCAATTCTTAAAAGTACGATTCCACACATGCGTTGCGGTTGTTCAAATTTTAATTGATCGGAAGCCTGATGATGCCTCCGACGTGGAGGGTGAAGCGTCGCGAAAGAGGGAGGAGGAACGCTCGATAAGGCCATCCCAAAAGAGTAGATCTTAACCAACGCATTCCCTCGACAAAACCAAAAGAATTACTTTCCAAAGCTGCTATTTCGGGGCGCGTCGAGCGTGTCAAGCGCTCTCCCTCTCTCCTTGGCGACGTATCGCCTCCCACGTTGGAGGCATCCTCAGGCGTTCTAAGTCTCAGAACAAAACATTGCGAAGGAGAGAAAAGCAACACTCGACACGGCGTACCCGAACGAACAGCTTCGGAATGCAATTCTCATGCATCGAGCCGGAGATCAAGGTAGAAGCGTTCACGTCGCGATCCCTGCAAGTAATTCTTGGTATTACCTGCAAATTCTACCAAACACTTCGAAGCCGAGCTGAGAGATAACGATGTCCAGCAGCTCAACAGATGCCAGAAGGCCCTCAGTCTGGCGCAAGAAGGAAATGGGAAACTGTCATATAACCATCACGCTTCGAAGAATCGAAAAGAAGAAGACCGTGCCGCCCGCCAGCACCGGTACAAAACCACAACAACCGCCGCGGTCCGCGCACGTCGAGAAGCCGCCGAACGTTTCAAAGAGGCCCGCTCGCTCTACAGGTTTTCCGCGCGAGTGTGTCCCCGCGCGCGCGTTTTTGTGGCGCCAGCCCTGGGTGAGAAGTCCACCACAAGTCCGGGCACGATGCACCGCCGCCGTTGCTGCTGCCGCTGCAGCGAGTGGCCCTATTTACTAAAGATGCAGCTTTTCCCACAGTTATTATGCATAGCTCCGTCATTACGGAGCGTGGCAGCTGTTGCGCTGGTGGTGGTGGTGGTGGGGGGGGGGGGCACCTGTCGGTCGGGCAGAGTGGGTCTCTGTGTGACTCTCGCCGTCCGTCCTGAAACGTGAGTGGCCCCCATTCATTCGAATCCCCGGCGCAGATTTTGTTGACGGCGTCCTCCTTAATTGGCGCGCCGGTCGGTACGAGCGTCGCTTCGGAGTTAGCGAGCTACCGATCTTAGCCTCGACCGGGAGGTCGAACTCCCTCAGGTTGACTTGGTTCACGGTGCGGTGTACTAACCATTGCACCGTTGCTCCAACACATTCGTAAATATATACAAGCCGCGCGAGGTGCGTGTGTGCGTGCGTGCGTGGTACGTGTGTGTTAAGAGCATGTGGAAAATAGTTTTGAGTACGATGGAATGATCCCGATGGCTGTGTTTCGATACCCAGTCACTCACGGTATCAGTTTGCAGTAGGTATCTGCAGCATCTAGACTGGGCAGCACCGAGGTCAGCTTATCATGGGATGAGCGCCGGGTCCGCGTGAGACAGGCAGACAAAGATCCCCTATATAGCATTAACAGACTGTCGGGGCAAGTGCCGTTAGCGAGCACCTATGAAGGTCGACGCGGCACACGAGGGGGTGGGTGACCAGCACCACGCACGGCCGCCTTTGTCTCCCTAGAGACACAACGGTGGTCAGACTCAGTGCTGGCGACGCGACCGCCTCCTGTGCCTTGTTGGCTTTAATTAACATTTGTTCGTAAGATTCGGCCCCTTTCATGTATTAACCTAATCATCAGATATTTGCACTTATTTCTTTTACCAATTGTTTATTTTGATCTAATGAAAAAAAATGGAATGTGGTATTTCAGCCAAAAAAACTTTTTTTATGGCAAGAGTGAGATTATTAAATTTAGTTTTACCAATTACAATACTTTTTATTCGGTTTATGCAATTCCGTCTATACAGTCTAGTTCTTAGTTTTAAATACACCACAGAATTATCACACTGTCCTCAGTTGAATGCTATCCCTTCCAGTCCCGATGCAGTCCACCCTCTCAGTCTACCCTTCCAGTCTAGCCTAGAGACTAAGTTTGTAATTTACATGATTTGCATTGGTGTTAAGGCACCTGAAGATCAATTACCCATTAGACATGATTCCTGCGTTTGTCATCTCTGCAATGCTGCTTAAGAATTATGCGTAATCTCAACCAATTATCTAACGCTTGAGCAATGTCGTAATGGTTTAAATTGCATCTTACATTTTTAGCAGTGCAGCCATCGTTGTCACACCTGAAAAGATTGTTCGGAATTTATCCTTTAGCTAACGATGCCTGGATGGTTTTAATAGCGGAGCCTGTTTGTAATGTGTTCCTTTTAGATTGCGTATTCCACAAAGTAACACTCAAGGGCAAGTTCCTTGTCTAGGCTTACAAGTAAATTGGCGCTTATTTATGACACAGTATTCGAGCGATTTTAATTAACCCGCACGTTATATATTTCGTGTTTCTCCGAAGCGATAATGGTCCGGCGTATTGTATCGCAACCCCATTCGCTGGACAAACTTGTCACGGAATTCCCTCCCCATCATAACCCGACACCTCGCAGCACCGCTTATTTTGCCGCGCGGCCAACGGCGTGTGAGTTACGATAACATTCGCGGCGCCCGGGCCGCCGAAATGCCAACACGCGACACGAAAACGCTATCGGGCTGCCAAACAAAAAAAGGAAAATGTGTGGCGGCGGCGGCGGCGGCATTGGGGGTGGTGTGGTGGCGGTGATGGAGTCCCAGTCGATGGTCAGAGTCGAGGGCCGTCTGCAGGAGAGCGACTCCACTTCCTGACGCGTCTCGGAACGACCACCACCGCTGCCGTACCAAACAGCTGTGTTTTTTACGGTGGCTTTAAGGGCCTTAGCGAACGTGCCCGGTGCCCGAGGAAGAGGAGAAGGGGGGGTGGGCGTCGTGACGCCGCTCACGTGCCCCCCTTTCATCAGCAGTTGCACAGCTGCCGCGCGTAATGGGGACCCTGCCACCGCCACTTGCGGCCTGATGTCACTTGCATCTCCCGTCGTCTGCCGGCCACCTGCCCGCTCGCGCCCGAAGCTTCCTTCTCTCCGCCGGTCGCCGCCGCCGCCGCCGCCGCCGAGCCTCACGTTAATTAGCTAAACGAGCTCCGGCTCACCACGACCCTGTACAGGATTAAGCGGTTTCTGAAAATGGATGGATGGCGCTTCGTTCGCGTCGCTCGGTCGCCACCTCCGCTACGTCGCACAGCTCGCACGCCTGCGTGCAAACCGTCCCGGTCGCCGGTATCGATAACCGGTGGGGGAGTCGGGGATTTTTTTTTTCTTTTTAACCACCCCGAGGTTGCGCGCGGAGCACCGCGCCGACGTAACGCGCACCGCGTTCTAAATCGAGTCGCGGGAGCGGTTGGGGGGGACGGGAGCGCGCACGACAAATAATGAACTCCCTTGTGTGTGTGTGTGTGGCGCGTGGCCATTACCCGTGCGATGATGCGGACGGTGCACGCGCGGCAGTCGGCCGGGTGGTTTCCCACCTGCTGCCCTCACTCACTCGCGGGACGCGACGCCCGGCCGCCCGCCCGCTTGCCCCGCATGCCTACCTTTGCCGAGCCATTATGCGGCTATTTCTAACTTTGGAAGACGTCCGGGGTCGTTGTTTTCCGAAGGCGCCGCGCGGCTATATCGCAGCCCGGGGGACACGCGTTGCGGCGGTGTTGGGATCGTACGGGGCGGCGATCGCAGAGCGGTAAAGCGGTATAAGAGGGTGACGGTGTGTGCGGTGTCTAATTGTAAATATTAACGGTCGGGCCGAACGTTACAACGCCTCGCTGGGGGGCACCGCCGACAGAGATGCTCGGTGCCAATTCGGATCTCCGTTGGCGGTTGAATCAGTCACTCGTTTATGCAGGGTCAATAGATGAGTACAGCTTTGTGAAGAGTCCCAAGAGCGGTTGTCCCTGCCGTAGAAATGTGGAATGCAGCCCTTTCTGACAGTTGTCCAGCAAGGAGGGATTTGCAAGTTACAATATCTCAAGGCATCGATGACAATTTAGTCCGCAGGACAATTAATATAGGCGGCATGTTTTTGGACTGTGGGAGGAAACTGGAGTACCTGGCCAAAACCCACGTGGACACTGGGAGAAGATGCAAACTCCACATAGAATGGCGGCGCCTGAGCCTGGAATTGAACCCTCGAGATGAGCACCAACTCCAACTGACAAACTCAAACTTTATTGTTCGTCCACTTTTTTTTGACGTAGATCAAAACTTTCAAAGATAAAAAATCTTACACTTTGAAGACATTTGAAAAACACTCCCAATTGCTGAAACACGACGCAACACTGCCCTTAAAAAAAAATAACATCCCTGCCAAAACGATAATTACAAAAAAAAAATAACCTACGTCAAAGTGCGATGGGAAATCGATCCTGTTGAAATGGCGAAACCCCTTTTCGCACCGCTAGTCTGCCACCGTACCCGTCGCCTCCCCTGGTGCCAGGACCACCTATCACGAGAGAGAGAGAGAAGCGCGGTTGATGGGGTGAGGCTGGCTTTCTTCACGTCGGGGCCGTTTTATTATTTTTAGTCGCGCTCTTGCCATTTGCTGACCTTTGACAGCAGCCTCTCTCTCTCTCTCTGTGTGCCTCCTCTCGCCGCCGCGATGCTCCGGCGAGGGCTCGCCGAATTCTACCCGTCAGCCACGCAGCGCCGGGCTTAGCGCTGGGAATTCGAGGGGCTAAGGTTAAACAGATTATTTTGGCTGGGCATCGGGGTTGCTTGCGCTCACACGATTAAGGGCACCCTGATGCCAAGGCAGCACCTGCCGCAGCTGCCGCCCGTCGCGTGCCTTTGTTCGAGCAAGGGAGGAAAAGAAACCGCGTGCGCGCCACCTAAAAAAGTCCACCTCGCGTAACGACGCGATCGGGCCGAGTCACCTGCGGCGCTCTCTCCTCGAGGTGCGCGCTTCGGTCGAATCGGCGGCAAAAGGGGCGGCGAGGTCGCGCGGCAGTGGCGAGCTACGTCGCTGGAAGCGGTCGGCTGCAAGGGGACGTAACGGCTAGGCGAACCGTCGGTCGATATCGATCGTTCGGCAGCTCACCGCTGCACGCTTCGAATCGCGCGCGTGAGAGTTGACGGTTTTAGATTGGTGGTTGTTGCGCGTAAGCAGTTTGAGTGATCCTCCTCCGGCCACGAGATGCTGTGACCTTTAGCTCATTGTTAAAAAAAATCTTAAACCGAAGGTTGATGAAAAATTGTGACCCTCAATCTTGATAAATTACAAGGTGTATTGAATTGCTGCACCCAAAGTTATTTTCTATAGTTTTGTTCCTTTGGTTTTTATTGGTTGTTTTTTCTTTCATTGTTGACATGCCATTCTCTTCGCGGCCCTTGTGCAGCGCTTTGTGACCCTCGGGTGAAAGGCGCTATATAAAATGCTATATTATTATTATTACAATGCTTCATCCACATAAGTATGGATGGTCATTGATTCACGTTTGAAGAGCTATTGTGTTAAACATAACCATTATGTTACTTTATTCATAAAGAGCCCATGGGGACAAGTATTTTGTCAGGGAGGCATGATATGATTACGTAAAAGAAGGCAACATTCGACGTACAAATGTGTATGAAATGAAGTAGTTATGAAACGTGATTTGTGGTGCGAAAACAGACTTGAATCAAACTTTTATCGCTTCAAATCATTCCCATTTTTATTTGTGTTTTCTGTTCTGGAACCATTGCTGAGGAGCACGTGTCACGTTCGTCGAGGGGCGAACAGAGAACTTTTATTTCCAAAGTATCTGTTGACACATTTGTAGCTATGGATTTATTTTCTTTTGAACAGGATGTCGAGTTGGTATGGCGTGTTTTTTGTAAACAGCCGCGTTTGCTAGTGAGAGTACAGTACTTGAGAACGTTGCAGCCCCGCAATAGTTGTCTCACAACACTGCCGGTGGAAGGGCTTCTACAAGAAAGAGCTCAAGAGAACCTCTCAGGCAGAGAGTATTTTGCCAGCTTTTTCACGCCGTCATGGAAGAGAGTGGAGTACCCACACTTTACCCCACCACACGCCACCTGTCGATTGATTAACTGTGGTGAACCCATTTATCCATAGTAAAGCTTTGCTATGGATAACACTGGTCATGAAAGCCTTAGAGTTAAATTCACGAACCCATTTATGCTGTCTGGTGGACAGAGAGGCATGGGATGGGTGTTCAAAGGGATAGATAGATGTTTATTTTTACTTGATAAACAAGCAGAAATAAAAAACACACTTGCACCATTGTTTTGACTGCTGGACCAGGAGATCGAATCGACATCTGGATTGCAACTTGCAAATCCAGCGTGCTCATCAACTTCACCGTGGCGGCGTCCCAAAGTTCCATCGTTTACAAAACAAAGCACGCGCCGAACGAATTGTACACCCAAGCGTCCCGACGGCGGCAACGCGACGTTCCAAACGCTGCGTAATTAACACACAAACCCCTCCGTTACCATCGAAGTAACTTCCGAGACGCGCTTTTGGAATTGTTCTTGTCGTAGGTTCCTCCTTCGCTGTACACAAGGGGCTACAATGGCGGCGCGTTCCCTACGCTGCGCCCACTCTCAGACCAAAGTACGGTGTTTTCATGTTTTTTTATGTTTTTTTTTTTTTTTACTACGTCTTCAGTTACTGCTAGACACCATTGCAAT
>JAZEWU010000019.1:2396262-2409225 GCA_036362915.1 Geotria australis | reverse complement strand
GAAACCCACGCAGAACAGGGGGAGAACACACAAACTCCACACAGAAAGGCACCCAAGGTGGGAAATGAACCGCGTCGGGCGCGGATGTTACCACTTGCGCCAGAGCGGGCGAGGCTAGCACCGCGGGCACCAATAACGTACAGCCCGGCTGTAATACAGGCAGTCCCCGGGTTACGAACGCCCGACTTACGAACGCCCGTACTTACGTACCGACCTCCGTAAAGCCTATTGTAAAAAAAAATCGAGTTACGTACAATGGTTCGTGCAAACGAACGGGCGGATTACTTTGCGTGACGCTCAAAACACTGCGCGTTTTCAGCGGTTCTTCGGCCCGAGGGAGAACAATCCCACGCCGTCGTCGCTAAGACAAACATTTTGACCAATTGACGCTAGATTCGAACCGTACGTAACTGTTCCGATCTACATACAAATTCGACTCACAGATACACTTAATAACGGAACTCGTTCGTAACCCGGGGACTGCCTGTAACGATAATAATTTCAAACGGTTGTACTTGTAAAGCACCCTACGGGCGATGCTCCGCGATGGCCGCTGGTGATTGCTGCGGGATGATCAAAAGGTGTTGGGTTGTGATCGGAGTGTGCGAGAGTGCGGGTGGGTGTTGGAGCAGGACCCATTCAGTCACCGCCGATCTTAGCCGTGGCCGGGTATCGAACTCGGGTTAGAGCGCGCAAAGGACTGCGGCACCGTGAAAGTTACACAACGTCTTAATTGCAAATCACCGTGCCCTATTAAATCATCGTGCCCTATTAAATGATGTCATCAGCCGTTTCTCGAGTGTATTTTTTTTACTGGATTTGTTTTTCTTCTTTCCCCATAAATCAAATGCACTCGAACAGATCCCGTCCCCGCTTTCATCTCTGGAGTGGCTGATTAGACGCTCTCACCCGATTGGTTTCACACCTCCTCCAATCGAGCCGGGCTGTTTATTTTAAGCGACAGACGCTTTAGTAGCTGAGGCTTTGTGCAGCCCGCATTGCGCTAATGCTTTAATTGTGCATCTCTGAAATCTAGGGCAGAATTGCGACGTTGTGCAAACGTCGAGAGCTGATTTAGTGACGCAATCTTACTCATTCATTCTTCGCGGGGGACGTAGGTGTCCTCGCCGAGTCATCTGCATGCCACGCGAGCGATTTTTTCTTGTTTCTCCGAACGTTGGAAAAACGTTTGTGACGCTTGACACGGGGAAAAGAACACACACGCGCGCAGGCCATCGCCGTTTGCGTAACTTTCACAACCAAACACATTATTATTTTTTTTACGCCGGGTGGTTAAAAACACACACGCATTCGCCAGTCCTCCGTTTGGAACAGACGCTTCACTGATGGATTTGTTTTTAAATGGTATGGACCCAAAAGCGGTGTCGTCTGTCTGCTACGAATTAGGGGGGAACTCAACCCAGAGCCATTCCTGTTTGTTATCTGCATAGATCACAAGACTCGGGTGCACGTAATGCTGCTTGGAACCGTGGTTTATGGCTCGCACTAACTGCCACGTAAGACTAACAATGCTGTCAAACAAGCTGCTGCAGCCTTCACCTTGTCGTGTAAACCCCCTCGTATTTATACAGCAAGGATTTACACATGCTGGCTTTTCGTCTCTACTTCTTCTGCGGCATGTGGAATGACAATCCTTAGCATATGTTGCGAGGCGTTTGGGAGGAGGGGGCGGCATGGAAAAGGTAAAGGTGGGTAGATGCAGTCTGGGAGGCGGCAACGTCGTAATTGGATGCCAGGTGGTTTGGTGACAGTGTGAGGGGCAGCTAGTGTTGTGTGTGTTGAAGGACTCAGGGCTGGGTATGTTGAAAGAAAGGAACGGGTGCCAAAGATCGCCACACAGGAGTGCCCAGCTCCGGGGGCTTGCTGGCGAGGAATGCCATCTGTTTACGGAGAGGTGGGCGAAGGCACCTCTGATACCGGAATTCTGGGAAGCCACACTTGATAGCCATCGGGCTCGCGTTGCGCACGCACACACGCACACACACGTGTCCGTGCGTTGGCGAGAAGGCACGAGCAGGTATGCACAGGTGTAAATAATAAATGTCAGTAACTCAAAACAAGGATGTGTAGGTCAGTGTTATCGTCGGCCATGGTCAATCCACTGCTGGATAAAGGGCTCCCCAAGCTGCCACCATCTTTTGCTATCCTGCGATCCGGGGATAATATACCGAGCGCCCACACCGGAGCTGGTTTCATCATTCCATCTCCTTGTTTGCTGTGCTCTCGGACAACCAAACCACCCTGAACCACCCTGTTCGTTCCCGTAGTTGGTTGAGACCTAGGAGATTATCAGCTCGCAGGTGTTTTTTTTTATTTAATAGGCCAACCAGTGAGGTTCGAACAAGAATTTCTGCAACGATTGCACTGGCACACACGTGGCGCCCTGATTGCCTCTAAATGGTCTCATCTCGCACGATGAAAATCATCCCACGCACATGTTTTGACCACACGAGAAGACCCTATGATCTGTTTGGCTCACGTTTAGCGATGATTGTGAAACCGCACGTGAGCAAACGAGCTCACGGGCCGCTCTCGCAACGGGACCAATTTGGACGTTAGAGTAGAAAGAATAAAAAATATAAACCCAACGAACATTGTGATACGTGAACGGGCTGCAATACATCGAGAACCTCTTGGCAAGTGATTGAGATTAGCTCCTGTTTGGACACTCTCCCACGGTAGCTTAACGCTGGATGTTGTGTGGTCATGCCACACACATACACACACAATGTTTGTTTCAACACTGGGGCCAATTTTTATTGGTTGGATTCATTTCTCCTGCCTGTTCACACAACGCTAATGGTTAATGAGGAACCTTAACCAAACTTATGACCGATCGTGATGGTTGCGCTTCAGAGCCGTTCTTTCGGGATTGCCGTGTTTTGCCTCACGCTGGAAACATCATCAGGCGAATCGTCGCGAGGGAGAGAGGGAGATCGCTCAGTGACACGGCTATCCTGAAAGAACAGCTCTGAAGAGCAACCATCATGAATCGAACCGTGAAAACTTACATCAGCACATTATGACCATCATTGTATCACATTTTATTATTTATGTTGATCCTGAGGCTTATCGGTCGGTGCCTCAAAATCAAGTGCGTATTTGTCTCTTATTATTTACTGTTGATGCAGTGAACATGATGGCAGCATGAACAGCAAACAACAACAAAATTATGTCAGATTTATTTTGCATTAAGTTTATCGAATAGCTATTTCAAATAATGGCAATTCATCAATTTGCTGTGGGGATTGGTGCGTGGGGGAGGGACAGGTGTAAATGTTTACATGCCAGATAGAAACGCATAGATTCGTGTGCTGACGAGGGTACGTGTGCCAGTGTTATATAATGGGTTCAGTTGACCCATCCGGCCACTAGACAACGCTGTATTTGCCATAGTGTGTACTTTTCTTATTAACTAATCACATCGCAAAACTGAACAGGAGGGTAATCTACGCAGCTCTCATGCTCGAAAAGATGTAACTTCCTGTTTTGTTAGCACAGGGCGGCACGGTGGCGCGGTGAGTAGCATTGCCGCCTCACAACAAGAAGGTCCCCGGGTTCGAATCCCGGCTTGGGTGCCTTTCTGTGTGGAGTCTGCATGTTTTGCCCGTGTCCGTGTGGGTTTTCGCCGGACACTCCGGTTTCCTCCCACACTCCAAAGACATTCTGCTGTCTTTGGAGTGACCTGCGGACTAAATTGTCCCCGGTGCCCTGTGGATGGACTGGCGTTCCACCTTCGAAGAGCAACAATCAACTCTCATAATAATAATAATAGCATTTATATAGCCCCTTTCACCCGAGGGTCACAAACGCCGCGTCCGTGGATTGAACCCGTGACCTCTGGATTGCAATATACAGTACGTGGGGCTGCTGGATCGTAGGTCCAGCGTGCTAACCATTGCACCGCAGCAGCCTCCCTCTTCTCTAAGTGTACACGAACAATCGCTTGCGTGTAGTGTGCCTGCCCAGCAGTAATAACTCTATGAGTTTATGTCAGTCGAGTGTTTAGCGCAGCAATACAAATCACCCTTATGACAAATGCACGTGTGCACAAAGGGCCCGGCTCCCTTAACGTCCCTTAAACATAAAGGTAAGAACAACAATATGCGGCGTCGGCAGTGTTAATCTCCGAAAGCATCTTTCCCCCTATTGTAGTTGTTAGAAGGGTCAATTCTATTAACATGGCAGTGGAGCCCTTTTAGTGGTAACCTTTAATGCATGGTAGCGTTTTGTTGGTGGGGAGGGTCGGTTTGCACTAGCAGAATTGTTCGCCTTTTTTACAGAACAGTAACTATTTTGTTTCAGACACGATTCCCAGCACCGAATGCGTCGAAGTCCCGTGAATTGTTTCGTCCGTGTTTCATGGCAAGCAGTGCTGCGCACGGCGCTCTAAACCCACTTGCTTTGCCGCCGGTGGATTTTCACGCAAGGCCACATCGACCTTAGGGAGCAGTGGAAAATGGGTGCAAAGACAACGGGAGTTCAGCTTAGGCGGCAAGGTGGCGCAGTAGTAACATCTGTGCCTCACAGAAAGAAAGTCCTGCCCGAGGCGGTTCGATTCCTGCCTCGGGCGCCTTTCTGTGTGGAGTTTGCGTGTGTCACCCCCTGTTCTGTGTGGGTTTCCTCTAGGTTCTCTGGTTTACTCCCACAACTAAAAAAAACCCCACTCATTAATTGGTAAATAACATCATATTTTATAGCCCGTTTGCGTTGTTCTATCTTCGAATTAACGCCTTCGAAATTGAATAATAAATAATAATAAGTTTACATTTATAACGCGCACATATTCATTCAATGTCGAAGGTATTCATTCTACGACAGAACGACTCAGTGTCACGAGGAAAGCGCAGAGAGGCGGAGGAGCAGCGAGGCGGTTTGCCGGCGCATATTTCCACACACTGCTTCCTCATTCATTATCAGAAACCGCTTAATCCTATACAGGGTCGCGGTGAACCGGAGCCTATCCCGGAGACAAAGGGCGCAAGGCATGGGTATACCCAGGATGGGACGCCAGACCATCACAGGGCATTAAGACTATACCATGAAAGAAACCATAACCACAGCTATCCAAGCAAAAACCCAAAAAGTAAAAAGGTCGATCAAAGGAACCATAACTGATTTAATGAGCCATTCGCAGTTTCACTGTAACATCCGTTTGCACGCAGACATGCATGGCTTAATCTTTGAGACAAGCATATTGCTACTGGCAGGATCAACCAGGTAGCTGGCGGCTTTCGCGAAGCTCTCGGAAAGCACGCCGCGGTGACCGGGCGCCCGGCCTCGGCGGCTCGCCCGACTCACAAGCGGCGTCTGCGGGCCCCGGCCTGCCCAGCGGCAGGCCAGGAGTCGCTCTCCTGCGGCACGTGTGCACACACAGGCAGAGGAGGGTCGGCACGCGCGTTCCACAAAAACGGCCGGGACCAGAACCGAGGATCTATTCCATTATTCCCAGCTGCAACTATTCAGGCGTGCGGCCTGCTTTGAACGCTCCAATTTTCTCAAAGTAAACGCTTCGGAACCCCGCAGGACACTCAACCAAGAGCATCCGGGGAGCGCTGAGAAGCGGGGTCGGGACAGACAGTGACACGCCTCGAGGCGGACCGCAAGCCCCTTCCCAAGATCCAACTACGAGCTTTTTAACTGCGCTATTGGAGCTAGAATTACCGCGGCTGCTTGCACCATACTTGCCCTCCAATTGATCCTGCGCTTAGTAATATACTTAAATTCAGCGGGTCGTCACGTCTGATCAGAGGTCGCACTGCGACGCGCAAGTCACGGACGTTATCGTCCAAATAAGGTAGAAGCGTTCACGTCGCGATCCCTGTCAGGTAATACTTGGTTATTACCTGCGAATTATACCAAACACTTCGAGGCCGAGCTGAAAGACAACGATGTCCAGAAGCTGACCATCGTGCTTCGAAGAATCGCAAAGAAGAAGTCCAAATAATTAATGAGTGTTTTTTTTTACTTGTGGGAGGAAACCGGAGAACCCGGAGGAAACCCACGCAGACACGGGGAGAACACACAAACTCCACACAGATAGTAGGCGCCCGAGCCGAGATTCTTACCCGGGGCCTTCTTGCTGTGAGACAGCAGTGCTACCCACTGCGCCACCGTGCCGCCCAAAGGCACGGTGGCGCGTGTGCCACGCGTTATCAATTGCATTTTTTGTTCAGCTCACTGTGAAGGCCCTCCCACAATTCGCACGTGTGCCTGTGGCAAGTGTGTTTATCTCTGGCACAAAGGCAGGAGGGGGATTAGGCGCCCGAACCAATGTTGACAATAAAGGTTTATTGGGTTACCGGCACACGTACAGCAAATACTTGCACTAAGTTGCTATCGACATGCCTTTGCCATAACGTGGCAGTAAAGTCATAAACATTTAAAACCAATGCTGTGTAATGGAGGTAAAAGTCCATCATCAGCTTTGTAGTTTTACTGCGGTCTGAAAATTGCTGGAAAGAAAGAAGAGAAAAAAAACGTGACTCATTAATTTGTTTATTTATTTATATATTGAAAATCTTTTACCAGGAAACAGCCGAATGTGATTAATAAGTAAACGCTAAACAAGCTGGGCAAGAAAGGCCACATAGGAGCCTGTGCTGTGCTGCAACAAATATTCCCCCAAGCGTCACCAAGCCAGACGTGAATGAAATATATGACAGCTATCCTGTGGCGTCTTATCCAATAATTTATGTCCGGCATATTTAATTCTAGGCGTTGTTACCAAATGTCCCATGGAAAATTCAGACTTGACCCGTAAATCAATGCGAGTGTTATCACAAGGAGATTCTGTGCTTTCCTTTGAAGCCACAAATTAAATGTCTTGTATTGACACTACTTGAGAAAGAGAAAAGGCGCTGAAAGAAAACCGACATAAATACTCATTTTTAAGGTTCAATTATTTTGAAGTGCTTTTGTGAACACCGCCTTTTGTCTCTAAATGTCATCGTAACAATGCTGTGGGTTTCTCGCACGGGTGGGACGTTTGTGAAGACTCAAACCTTTGGCAGATAATGGTGTTTGTTAGATTCCCACAACGCTGCTCAGTAAAGGCGCTCGCTGTTTTCAATTTGCTCGGTGTGCGTCACGCGCGGATTCTGAGAAAAACACGAGAAAACAAATCATATTCAATACAGGCCTGATTTGAATTGTGAAAAACTTGTATTTTGTCATAACCTATCTTTCAATCATACCTTAGCGTTTGATTTTAACATAAAAACGCATTTTGAATGCATACTTTCGAAGGCAAGGCCTCAAATAGTGCGTGGTTTCAATATTTTTATTGTAGATTTCTGTTACATTCCGCTGATTAGTATACAGACGCTCAAAGATAGATCGACTGATCACATTTATACGGTTTACTGACGCTAATTAGTCAATGCATACTCTCTGCTTTGACATGAAGTTAAGTCAGTTTATTTATAAGTTAGATGGAACCGTTGAGATATGTAGCTCTTTTTAACAGTTTTCCAGCGGAGAGGGGTAACCAAGTTACAACACCTTAGTGTACCGGGTGCAGTTTAGTCAGGCAGCATGTCTATGCATTGTGGAAGGAAACCATGCAGACACGGGGAGCATATGCAAACTCCACGCAGAAAGGTACTCAAACCAGGGATCAAACCCAGGATCCTTCTTGCTGTGAGGCAGCAGTAAGAACTCACAGCGCCACCTTTCAGAAGCACAATCATTGACAGAGAAAAAGGAACGAAGACTGGAAATTCACGGTTTAGCGATGCATGCTCGAATTAAATAACACAACAGAGAGAAAGGAAAACGTGAATTAAAATAGAGAACATACACATGTCAAACGACAACATTCAACCTGTTCATAAAAGTAATTAGGCTTGAGCATTGCGATGGAACCATTACCACTCTTCATTAAAAAATGTAACAAAAATCACTTTTTTTAACCCACCGCAAACAAAACTGACATCCATTATTTCCGGCGTAACATTAAAGACGGACAAAACCATTAAAAAAACCGAAGGAAGTGGAAAAGAATTAGGTTAAGAAATCTTATTAAAATCATTACACCGATTTAATCCTCAAGGTTATGCAAGCATTAGCGTCAATTTGTTTCCAATTCCTCGGGCCATTACCTTAGCGATCGTGCCACATTTTTTCCTAAATGCCGGTTGTTCACCGTGCCAGGGTGCTAATGCCGTGGGGTGTTTGTGATGGGGCCAGGGGCAAGGGGGCGGCAGGGCGTTATGAGTTTGGTGGCCAACGGCACAGGCAGGGTGCGGAAGGACGAGAGTCTGGCCCCGGGTTGGGGGGGGACTAACGACAAGGAAGGCGGCACGGCCGCCTGAACGTAATTAAGTCATTTACACCTGAGCGAAATGTTTTTGGGAGATCTCTGATTTCCACCCGCCCTGCCGAACTGGCCCGGTTGAAATGTGCCAAAATTGTACAGTTTGGGTTGGTTTCGTGGCTTGGTCGACGGATGACGCGGCAACAATCATCCTTTCGAGGTTGATGAAAAAAAATTAAATACCGTTACGCAGGAGGTCAAGCTGTGTTCTTGCTACGGATGGACTGGCTCTTGCTGTAGGATATGTGGCGTTTCCTATTCATTCTCCTGGCAGATGAAACGATGCGGTTGGTTGAAATGGACGGTATCCAGGTTGACTCGCGTTGAGCAGTTGCTTCAAATGGTGGGGACTTCCGAAGCAACAGATGCTGTCCGCTGCTTCTGAGACAGCGTCTGTCTCCGCAACAGATTCCAGCTCTTCCTGGGGATTCCCAGGCGTTCCCAGGCCAGCCGAAGGATATAATCCCTCCAGCGTGTCCTGGGTCGGCCTCTAGGTCTCCGCCCAGTACTCTGTTTAATGGTGTTCTTAATACATAGGTTATCGCGAGATACGGTCACTACGCTGTATATAAAATCGTCATACAGACATCCGCATTTAACGGCCGTGTGAATACGCCCTCTTCTCCCCCTCGATCAGTCCGTTACGTCGAGGTTGTCCCGCACGGAATGCATCGTCGCGTTCGCAGCTGCGGCGCCGCGAGCTGTCGTGAACGTCTGTGCTCCCCTCTCTCGCCGACAGACATTGACGAGTGCGCGTCCAACCCTTGCGGCAACGGAGGGACCTGTCTGAACCTGGTGAACGCGTTCCGCTGCACCTGCCCCCCGCAGTGGACGGGGCACACCTGCCTCGTGGGTGCGTCTCCCGCGAGCTCCTCCCCGACGGTTCCCAGCTCGCGTCGGCGCCTCGGCGATTATTCTCAAGGCTCCGCGTCGATGAGTTTGGCTCCGTCGAGCCAGACTGAGGCACTTGTTGGCATTCTTCGGGCTTCGCTGCCAATGCCCGAGGCTCGTGTAGCTGGCTCGAATGCGAGACTCAAAACTTCGAGTGTCTCTCTATGGTAACAAAGTAAATGTTATTGTGATGGTGTTGCTCTTCAGAGATGTTCGTTCGGGATAGCCGTGTCGAGCTCTGAAGAGCAGCCATTATAACAACCTACATCTGTAAATTGTTGTTGTTTTTTTATCTTTATTGGAGTTCTGCAGCCTGTAGTATAAATCTCCACATTCACATGATGGTGACCAGTCCGTCAATAAAACGACTTGGACCGGTCCCTCCGTAAAGCAACCGGTAACAGTCCCTTCTCTGTGGGTGGGTATGGGCTGAATCGGCCCCCATTTTCAGATAATTTTCAACCCACAACTTCGCGGTTGTGAGTACGGCTCTCTGCCAGTCGAAAACGTAGCATCGCATCACAAGGCAGCCGAGCGGTTTGCCGGCGCCACTACATTGCCACACACTGCTTCCTACATATTACGACGTTATCGGCCGACTAATTAACGATTTTTTTTTTTTATAGTCGTGGGAGGAGAACGCACAGGCGCCCAAGGCGGGAATCGAACTGCCTCGGGCAAGACCCATTCTTTCTGTGCCGCGTGGATTTTATTTAAAAAAAATAATAAATAGCATTTATAGAGCGCTTTTCACCCGAGGGTCACAAAGCGCTGCGAAGAGCTGCAGAGAGAACGACGCGTCAACAACCGCTGCGCCACCCTGCCGGTTGGTGACTGTTCGCGGTCGGGCCTCTTGCAGACACGGACGAGTGTGACGGCAACCCGTGCGTTCACGCGCGCTCCTGCAAGAACCTCTTCGGAGGATACTACTGCGGCTGCCTGGCCGGGTGGACCGGGCAGAATTGCGACATCGGTACGTGTCCCGCTCTCTCCCCGCTGCCCCGCGTGCATCGTCGCCGTCTGAAAACAAAAAAAAAACACCACGGGTATTTTTGAAAAGCCGCTCGGATCGACGGCGGTACCAGGACACCCGATTACACGGTTGTGACGTGCGACGTCAGGCGAACGCTTTGGAATGCGGTTGGAACTGTCGGACCAACGTTGACCAAATGTTCCGCGTGTTGTCGTAGTTTCACTGTAAACGCTCCGGCGATTGTGATTTAATCTTGTTTAATACTCATGATTGTATGCATTGCTTGGTGCCGGTTAGAATCTACACATGTATGATTAATGGTGGTTATCTGCAAATTACACGATGATGACACATTTAGGTTCATGCTTAATGTAGAGCTAATATAGAATTACATAACAAAGAGCAATTAAATCGCAATTGCAAATCCTGTCAATGAATCAACTTGCTGTGTAGAATTGAGGGGATTGTTAGATGGCCACTTGAAACCTATCGGTACAATTCAAGGTCAGAAGGGTGCATCGTATTGGACGAGCAGCAGATGCAGCCAAACCTGTTCATTCATATGTTTATTATTACAGCATAAAAATACCCAGCCTGCAAGCTTACGGAATCCCGTAAGCTTGCAAGCTCCTTACGGGATTCCTGCGACACAACAAACAAGCGGAATTCAAGCAGACATGACGGTGCAAGACTGTGGGTGGGGGATAATCATGAACGGGTTTAATTGGACAATCACACGGCGCAGACTGGCTACATGTCTGGAGTTAAAAGGGGACGTAAACTTCACCTCAACTAACTTCAAACGTGTAGTAAAAGAACCTTCGACCATTTCCAAATATCATAAAATACCTTCAAATGCATAGGTGTGATTTTCACTATTATTACTGCTATTATATTTCATAGGGGGTGGTCCAGTAGCTAGCATGCTATGAACCCAGCGATCGACCGCAGCTAGTTAACTGGCGGTGCACGGCTAACATCAGTGGCGAGTGAGCTACCAGGACCGGCACTGATCTCCCACGCCTTCACAACACCCGCACTGACCATCGTGGTGAAGTATGGTCAAAAGCCCTCCTTGACTGACGTGGATTGGGAAGAGCTTCATCCATGGCTGGGTTGAGTACAGCTATACATTTTAATAATAATAATTTTACATTTATAATGCGCACATATTCATTCAATGTCGACGATATTCCTTTATCTACTGATGTAGGGTTTTCACGGCTAGATTCCTGATGGTTGCTCTTTAGAGCTGTTCTTTCGGGATAGCCGTAGGAGGCGAAACGTCGCGAGGGAGACAGGGAGGGCGACTCGACACGGCTATCCCGGAAGAACAGCTCTGAAGAGCAACCATCAATTTTCATTTATGTTTTGAAAGAAAACTGCAAATCAGTAACCACATATATATCTTGGTTACCTTTTATGTAACGATGATGCAAATATGCTTCGACGTCATTCGACGACGTTACTCGTCGGCGGTGCCCCCCCTCGAGTCTAGTGCTGTGCTTGACCCTCCCTGAAAGAAAAAGAAATCACATTTTCTTCGTGAGTTTGCACTTTTTCAGCGTGCACTCAACGCGCGTGGCCTCAACAGCCCTCATTTGCGCACCACTCGCTCCTTCTCACCGCAGAATGGTTCTCGAACGCCGAGACCGGCTCGTGACCCACTAAAGCCCTCCCGCCATGGTGGCCCACCAGCTGCTCGCTTATCCCGCCTTTATATATTATACGCGCGCGTCTGCCCGGTTTTAGTTTCACATCGAGTTGGTGTTTAAACGAAGCCGCTGCCTTGTTTATCATTAGGTTATAATTCCACCGAATGTCGGCTGTCTCAAAACAGCAGCTCCTATGGGCAGTTCTCACGCGTGGAACCGTGAAAACCTGCATCACGCGTGCAACATTCCAATGTGTTAGTTGAAAACAAATCCACCTGGCCGGATTGCAGCATTTACTTTGCCTCTGTGTGTGCGAGCGAGTTCCCCTATCCCTAGCGGTAGCTCAGTGGTAAGCGCGCCGGGCTACAAACCTGACGGCCCGAGTTCGATTCCCGCTCACGGCCAACACCAATAACGATTTTCAGAACCGATCCTGGGCCTCCCCTAGGTCGACTCGGGCTCAAGTGAGTACCTGGTGCAGTGTGTAAATATCGCCACTAGGGAGACAAAGGAGGCCGGGCGCGTTGCTGGCCACCTGCCCCGACGTGTTGCCATGCTGGCCCGCACAGGTGCTCGCTAACAGCACTTGACCTTACGGTCTGTTTAGGCTATTTGGGGGCAGGGGGAGATCTTTGTCTTTGTTTGTGTTCCCTGTGTCGGAACACTGCACACCAAGTGTCCCACCGATGAAGGCCCACGCTCCGGCGCCCCATCGGCATGTTGTGTTGTTCATGCGGTTGCTCCGCCAGCGAGGTGGCTTTCCTTTGGAGTGCTCCGTAAACAATGCCATAGCGACGCAGCGGGTCCGCTGAAGCCAGGCCTCGTTAAAGCCCTGCGCTCGGCAAACACTCGGCTCGGGATTCTGCGCCAAATGACGCGACGACCTTGAAAGTGCTTTGCTTTTTTTTACTTTTACTGCCCCAAACAAATTTGACTCTGCGTCTCTTGACTCGTCACAACGTCTGCTAGCCACAAACACCGCCCTTGACGAAGGGGTGAGATTGAGAATCGCTCTCAAGTGTTGCTCTTTCAGGATAGCCGTGTCGAGAGTTTCACCTCTCTCCTTCGCTACGTTTTGCCTTCTCATGTTGGAGCCATCTCATGTC
>JAZEWU010000019.1:2380056-2396205 GCA_036362915.1 Geotria australis | reverse complement strand
TCAGAACAGGAGCACATCTTAGAAAGCAGCTCAGACAGTTCATTGACAAAAGAAGTGGAGGCTCCAGGTGAACGGTAGGGCAGCACCAACTTAACAGGTTGAGTCGACCTCCTATCCAGAGACATATGCTCGAATGAATTGAAGGTTGGGGTTAGGCCACCTGTCCATAAAACCATCCATGTGACTTGTTGTTAAGCGATGTGCATATATATCACAGAGACACCAACGTTTACAAGGTCTCACTTCTTTACCGCATCGCAAGAATGCAACCACCCGATACCACGTGCGCACTCCATTCCCTTTATAAAGACCGACGTTAAGGACTCATGGTAACGATCATCTCTTTGTGATCATCTCTCTAGTAACGATCATCTCTCTAGTAATGATGATAGTAACGATCATCTCTCTAGTAACGATCATCTCTCTCTTGAATTTCAACAGACATTAACGACTGTGAGGGACAGTGCCTGAACGGAGGAACGTGCGAGGTGAGTCCCGAGCAGCAAACGCACCGCAACACGAGACAGTTCGCTGCGTCGTCTCATCGCCAAGTGTGTTCATTTATAATGAACGCTCTTCCAGGCGGGATGGCTTAGAATACGAGACCACGTGTGTACGTAGGCTGCAGACAAAGTCTTACACATATATATCTTGGCTGAGCGTGCATAAGCCGAAAGCCTCACGCAGCCTCCTTATAGCTGTGAGTTTTTGCCGCTGTAGCTCGACCGGAGTAATTCCGTAGGTAATGGCTAAGGGTGAAGGCTTCTATTGCAGCTTGCCGCTCACGGCAATTGTAAATGCCCCGTTAACTTAGCTTCCTTATTAATGGGCACGTGCCACCTCGGACACTACTCTTGTTCCAGAATGTACTCGTGACAAAATAACGTGAAAGACTTATAATATTTTAGAAGTCTCGAGTTGCGTTTACTCGTGCAACGGTTTAAGTTGCTTTGGTTTGGTTTTCTAATTTTTTTTTTAAACCACGAATCATAATCGTCGCCGAACAAGCAGGGTTCAAATACATGTGTTGCCCATTCAGAAACTCAGCGCTATTAATCCACCAGTCTGAGAGATCGATATGAGGCAACGGCGAATGTCAGTGGCGGGTGATATCCGAACGCGCTCACTCTTGATCAACCCGTGCCGACCAGAGTGGTGAAATATGGTGAAGTAGGTTTATACAGCTCCCTTCATGATGGTTGCTCTTCAGAGCTGTTCTTGTGGGGTAGCCGTGTTGGGCGATCCCCTTCTTGCCCTCGCCACATTTCGCCTCCGGCGCTGGAAGCACCGTCATGCGTGGGAGGCGAAACGTCGCGAGGGAGACAGAGAGACCGCTCAGTGACACCGGCCATCCCAACAAGAACCGCTCCCGAGAGCAACCATCAGAGACAGGACTGTTACGTTTAACCGACAAAAAACCCCCCCGGACTTCGAATGACTTGGTCCGTGAAAACAAACGTCCGCGCTCACCCGAGGACGACGGCGCCGTCGTTTGCGTCCTCGCAGGACCTGGAGAACGACTTCAGCTGCGAGTGCCGGCGCGGCTACACGGGCCGGCGCTGCGAGGCAGAGGTAGACGAGTGCGCGTCGCGGCCCTGCCTCAACGGCGGCGAGTGCCGCGACGCCGTCGACTCCTACTACTGCGTCTGCACGGACGGCTTCGCCGGCGACAACTGCGAGGTGAGCGCTCCCCTCCCAACTGCTTGCGTCGCTTAGGTAGGCGATGAATTCCTAATAATAATAACAATTTTACATTTGTAACGCGAACATATTCCTTCAACGCCGAAGGTAGCCATTCGACGGGAGAACGTGAGGAAAGCGCGGAGAGGCGGAGGAGGCAGCCAGGCGGTTTTAACTAGTTGGCCGATAACATCACAATATATAGGAAGCAGTGTGTGGCAGCAATAATAATATTTTTACATTTATACATTATGATGTTATCAGCCAACTAGTTAATGAGTGGTTTTTTTAAGTTGTGGGGGGAAACCGGAGAACCCGGAGGAAACCCACGCAGAACAGGGAGAGAGCACACGAACTCCATAGAGAAAGGCGCCAGAGGTGGGAATCGAACCGCCTCGGGCAAGACCATTCTTTCTTGTGAAGCGCAGATGTTACCACCCTGCCGCCCAATTACAATCGATTGCGAGTCGATCGTGACGGGTGTGAGTTTTGAAAAAGCACACGAGCTGGCAGGAGGAAAGTGGCGACAGCGAGAAGCGGCGTCAACAGGTCTCGATGACCTCCCGACCTCGACCGTGAGCACTGTTGATCTCCTTGATGTTTAATTCGCGTTTGATTTTTTTTTTTACATTTTTCAGTTTCAGCCAAATTCTTGAACCCCTGGTGTGATGCTGCAAACGCTGCACGCGCTGGCCGTGTGTACACATGTCATCGAGCTTGCATGTGTACATACGCACCAACAATCCACACCCACGTCGTGCGCCCCTTTCAAAACAGGCTTCCAAAAATGCTTTAATGCCCATCCAGTGGTTGTCTGCTTTAGTTGAAATCAGCTGCTGCCATTGAATTTATACGGAAAATGTGCGGCTCTGATAAAGAATAAAAAAAAAAGTCCAAAGGTCTCCTGCTGATATTGGAAGGATTTTTATTTAATATTTTTTTTAATGTTAAAAAAAACATATTTCGTCCTAACCCATCTCTATGCGAAGGCATCTTCTGAGCACTGTTGCAGGTATGCGCACAAAGTTGCCCCCGTTATGTATTTGTCCCGTACGAGCTGTTTACTCGTGACGTTGTTTACGTCTCCTTTTTTAAGCTGTCGGCTAAATCGATTGATCGTTTACAAAGCCGGTTACTGGCCCCGTTGCTCAGAAGCAGAGCGAAGTGGCTCCCAATCGCAGGAATTGTTTGTCAGTTTGTACGTTTGTTGTATCGCAGGGATCCTGCTTCCAGAGCTTACAATCTCAGCGTATATTTTCAGCTGTAATAATGAAAATTTAATCGGAAGGTTGCAAGCTAAAATCCTGCTTGACGGTTTTATTGACCCTCTTGGGGTCAATAAAATTAGTACCACCTTTCGGGGCAGTTCTATGGAATGGGGAATTGTTGTAAATGAGGGTTGAGCAACTCTTCACTGCTTATTTTGAGCAAAAAAAAATCACTCAACCCTGGCAGAAGATTCGGGAATGTGAAAAAAGGGTTAAATAGATTTCAATAAATATTTGAAGTAATGTGCTAACAGCTGAAGGAAGTTAGCTGCATGATACGTTTCCAGTGTGTTATCATAGGACGCCGCATTTGTCATTCCTGAAGAAACTGGCGTCCAATCGACTACACGCTCGAAAGAACGTCACTGGCCCTAACTGTGTTGCAATCATATCACGGGCTGATTAATGGGGAACGCGGTTTCAAAACACAACAGGTCCATTAAGATGCCGTCTCCGGGAGAAATTGTGTATGTGTACTGCTCAGAAAGCAACGTTCTGGCAGGAAAGCTACACCCATGTTCTAATCAGGCAGCCAAGAACCACAGAGGGGAATTTGTCATCTCAAAGATAAAAATACAACGTTCGGTTTACTTAACCTGCTTGTTTTGGCTGCCTTCACCTTACTCTTGGCGTTTGCGGTAAGCAGCTGAAGTAATTTCCCATCAACCTCGACTGTGTAATGCTACCTCTGCTAATATTTTATTCGACTTGTCAGCCTTTTGTTATGAACAGACGGATACCATGGTTGGCCAATTGAACTCTGCAAGTGACTCGTAGAATTGGCGGCCATAACCGTTGTCCAGCGGGGAGGTGTAAACAAGTTACAACATCTCAGGGCACCGGAGGGCAGCTTAGTCGGGACAATTAACCTAGGTAGCAGCATAATGTACTGTGGTTGGATACCCATGCGAACACGGGAGAAGATGCAAACTCCACACACTAAGCTACCCAAGCTGGACATGGAACCCAGGACCTTCTTGCTGTGAGGCGGCAGCGCTACTCTCAAGCTGGGATTCGAACCCAGGTTTTCTTGCTGTGAGACGGCAGCACTGCTCACTGCGCCATCGTGCCAGTGAAACATTTGGCATATCGGTCAGGAGCGCAAACAGAACTCAAGTTTATTGTCCCAAGAGGAATAATGAAAAAGTTGGGCGCTTTGCCACTGTGGTGGCAGCCTGAAAAATGTAACGTAGCGAAGCCGTGCTTGGCTGATGAACTTCCCTGGAACGGCCCCCGGCATCTCTCTGGCAGTTGAGCGGCAGGGTGTCAACGCAGCGGTAACATCTGCGCATCACAGAAAGAAAGTACTGCCCGAGGTGGTTTGACGTCCCACCTCGGGCGCCTTTCTGTGCGGAGTCTGTGTGTTCTCCCTCTGTTCTGCCTGGGTTTCCACATCCGGGTTCTCAAAGTTAACTCCCACATAAAAAAAAACAATTCAGTAATTAATTGACCGATAACATCACAATATGTAGCAAAGCAGTGTCTGGCGGGTTGGCGCGGGCTGACCGCCCGGCAGACTACTCCCCACCCCCCTTCTCTGCCATTTCCTCACTACGCCTCCGAATCCGTGTCTCGTCCGTGACCGAGCGTGGAATTTGCACGCGTTCTAAATTGATATTTTCAAAAATCATATTGTGATGGACTGAGTATAGCCCTGCCTTGCTCCCTGTGTCTGCCGGGATAGGCTCCGGCTCACCGCAACCCTGTACAGGATTAAGCGGTTGCCGACAACGACGATGATTTTTCATTCCTATAATTTATTGACGTCTCGTGCTCACCGACACTGGCGCGTGTGTTCCTCAGCTGGACGTGGACCTCTGCATCCCGAACCCGTGCCAGAACGGGGCCCGCTGCGCGAACCTCCCCACCGGCGACTACTTCTGCCACTGCTCCGAGAACTTTGAAGGGACAAACTGCACCCTGCTGAAGGACCATTGCCTCACCTCGCCCTGTCAGGGTACGTCGTTTCCCCAGCCCCGCGAATCGTTGCCTCAGTATCCAAGGGTTGCCTCATTTTCTATATATATGTGTGTGTGTTTCAGCGAGGTTTTCGCGTTGCGACGCGCTCGCGGTTTTAGTTTGGGTGTGTCCCGCGAAAGAAAGAACTCTTGCCGAGGGAAAGACGAATGCGTCTGCTGTGGTGGCGATCCTTTTGCTGGCAGTGATGTGAGGGAGAATTTGCAGGGCTGCACCTTTTCCTCTTATCCTCAGCCGTGTATGCCGGCTCGCAAAGGTAAAAAAAACACGAAGGCTTAATTCCACCGATTTAGGTTCTTCGCGGCTCTTAGGTGTTCTTCCGGGACAGCCGTTTCGAGCGCTCCCTCTCTGTCTCCTTCGCGACGTTTCGCCTCCCACATTGGAGGCGTCTTGTGTTCCTCAAGCATCCTATGTTTCGGGACACAGGACACTTGGTGATGCCTCCAACGTGGGAGGCGAAACGTCGCAGAGGAGAGAGGTGGCGCGCTCGACACGGCTATCCGAAAGAACAGCTGTGAGAAGGCTTTATTGTCACCTCAAAGGAGGTTGCGGGCAAGAGATGGTAGCCGACTCGTGCATTGAGGCAGAATTTATGCCATTTCTACGTCAGTAAATCTACAGCCTGTGCGAGACTACATATGACTGGGTGGGTGACTGAAGGAAGGAAGTGACGGCCATCATAGGGGACGCTGGCAGATTTTTGCCGCTCTTAAGATTGCCTGTTTCACGACCTTTCAGTGTATTCGAAGCACCCTTAATCATTTATTTTTTGTTGTCGTTGTTGACATGCCGTTCTCTCCGCGGCCCTTATGCAGCACTTTGTGACCCTCGGGTGAAAGGCGCTCTACAAATTGCTATTATTATTACATCAGTACATCGTATCGAGCGCCTTTGTTGGTTCGAGACACCCTAACCGAAAATAACAGAACTATTTGATTAATCGCAGCAACTGAAGGCTGCAAAAGGATGGAATGAGCGGTGGCGTGTACTGACAGCTGTACATCTGTTATCAGATTCACGGCTACAGAACGTTGACTAAGTGACTAAACATGCATTCGGCCTAGTTGTGCGCATGATGTATGTATGTATGTGCGCACATGTGTGGAACAGTTGTGGATTGAGTTGCTCACTGCACCGCTATTCCAGCGACCTGGGTTATATTCCCGGCCGTGGTTAACTTAAGCCGCAAGTACTATGTGAACCTGTCTTGGATCTCCCCACATAGAATGACTCGCCACTAAACACCCCCACCGCACGCCCTCCCCACTCACATTATATATGGTTTTAATATTTAATGTTCGTGAAACAGTTTTAACTCCTTGTGGTCAGATATCCACTCGCAGAAGCATGCTCTCGTTGTTTCTAGCAAACTCAAACAGCATCACGTTTTTTTCTGGGAATCAAGAGCCTGCGATAAACTGCAGTTAAACTCAGTGATATTGCGATGTGAAATCGTTTAACACGTAAACAACCGGCTTTTCGTAAACGTTTTTTTTTCAATGCATCATAGTCGTGACGGGTTTTTTTGCTGCGATTTTAGAATCTTTATTTTATCAGCGTTAATACTTTTTTCGTGTTATTGTTATTTTATAATGGAGCGTTTAAATCAACGTGAACCTTTTGGCAGCAGGCTCGCTGAGATGTTTTAATCTTTAGCAGCGGAGGAAAAGGAAAAGGCCATAAATAACACGTTGTATAAAAATCAGCCGCTGGTGTTCAAGAAGAATTTGGAAATGTACTCCTCAAACGCTGTGCATGTTGGTCGGCCTGTTTGTTCAGCTTGCTCAACATCAACATGAGTTACAGTTCGACGGTTTTAACGAACAGCCAGCTTATGCTCATGTAAGGCATATGGATGGTCAGGTTTTATGTCATGGGCACTCGTACAAATATTTTCCGATTTTTTTTCGGACCTATAATTCACGGTTTAATTGTGGTGCAGAAATAGCTGCGGAATAATGTCAGATTGCCTTCTCGTCGGCGTTGCGTTTCAACTAAAAAATAACGTGACCCGAATTTTGCACGATTTCAGTTATGAGAACCGTGTAAGCCCAACACAAGTTCGGCTTCAGTCTTAAAATGTCACGCTGCTACTGTGAAAAGTAAAGTTTGCTGCGTATTTTTTTCATTAAGCGTGTTTGGATGTTATAATACCGTGAGAAATATTCACACAAGCTTGCTCATTCATCACCCCCCCCCCCCTGGCCTTCACATTCAATGCGTCCATCGTGCAGCTTGTCACTTAATAATATATTTCAAGCTTTACCTTTTCAACGTATAATAGTGTGGTGTAAGAGTAGCTTAATTGTAGCCCGGTAAGTCTTAAGCGGTTTCCAAAAATTACAGTCGTTTTTAAATCGCATGAGCACTTAGCAAGCAAGCTATAATGCCTTTTGTGAAACCCATTGTTTTCATCCGTCCGTTGGATTACGTCTTCCTTTTTGGTTCAGCTGCCTCAATTTCTCTACTTCTGCAAATGCCACCTCTCTCTCCGAACGGCTGCGAGAGGCACAAACGGCCACTCTGTAAGACACTACAGCTGTGCCTTAAGAATGTTTACAGACCACCGAACTCGGCTGTAAAGCATTGCCCCTTTTTTCAAAAAACTATGCGACGGGGGAAAAAGGCCACCCACAAGCAGATGCAGGAGCAGTTGGTAACTTTTGTCCAAATGTGATGTTACCTCTCCTCGGCCCACTTAGCACGCAGAGCAACAGACATTAACCACATCCACGCAGTGAATCATTCCACGCCATATGGACCATGTAATTGGGAAGCCCACGAGGCATTCCTGCAAGCCTCGTGTCCACGACACAAGCAGCGTGGTCATATTTGGAGATCTTGTGGAGCTGGCTGTGACCTCAGGACTCCAACCTGTGTGCGTTTGCTGACTGCGAACGATTTTTCACGAATTCCCCACGCGCATAGGCTGGGCCCGTGAGGGGGATCTTTGCAGTGTTTACCGCACGGTGCCCTGAACCCGCTAAACTGAGTTCACATCCGGGCCGTGGCTAGCATCAACGGCGAGCAATGTCTAAACCAACTGACGCCTGGCCAGCGTCGTGGTGAAGTATGGTCAAACAACCCTGATGGCCAACACAGTGTGGGGAGAGCCCTCCATTCAGTAGCGGACTTACGCAGGGGGCTGTGAGTTATTATTTAATCGTTTGCTATAATATAGAATTTCTATATGAACTTGTAAATTTGCATTTTTTCTGTTTTCTCTCCTGAAATTAACAAAGCTTTTAGCTTTAACATGTGCACCATCAATTGTACACATTTGAGTTTGATGCAGTTGTCTATTCAGGCCTGTGCAATTGGTGTCGGTTAATAGTTAGCTAAATCTTATGCTATTTTATTTTACCTTGTGAGATGCATCGTGATCGAGGTTACCTTGTCGGTACTTCTACACGCTGAACATTACTCACACCCGCAAACGCCATCTCACGCAAGCACGTCTGCAACCACACATCGAGAACTTCAACCGCAGTGCCCCCCACCCCCGATCATCGCTCGCGTTGTCGCGCCGCAAGGTGATAGTCGCATTGAGCGCGAGGGAATCGCCAGCGTGGCACGGTGACTTTGCGCTGCACCGGAGGACACCGCTGAAGCGAACTGGAGAAGCGAGGCACACACATAAGCGGGCGTTCGACCAAGCACACGGCGGCGTTGGTGATCATGTTGATCGCGCCGGGCATCCGAGCCAATGTAGTACGGTGTGCACGTGCGGTGTTTTATTTTATTTTTTAGCAATAAATGCGTTTGTTCTCCAGCCAAAGTGAATCTGTGGGCCTTGGGAAGGCTCATTGCCACAGACATATCTGTCTAGCTGTGCTCTCCTCGTGCGGCTTCCAAATATAGCATTTTATTGCTTAGACGCTGCTCAAGTGTAGAATTGCCATTCGTGGTATTTTGCGGTGAGCGTATCGCAGGGGTTGCTCTAGAAACCGGCAGTCTGTGATTTGTTTATACAGTCATGCGTCGCTTAACGTCCACGATACGCTCTGTGAAATAGGACGTTATGTGATTTGGACGTTGTGCGAACACCATATTATATACTTAGCAAAGTTATATGGTATACTGTAGTGTACCTGTATTGACTAAATGGCCCGAAAGAACAAGTTTGAAAAGTAACTATCAATAATACAAGTGTCAAGATCTTAAAACACCAAAGACACCTTTGACAAAGTGTCAAATTCGATTCCTGCTCACGGCAAACACCGCAAAGGTCTAGTCCGTCTAAGTCCGTCATTTTCGTTGCCGCAAGGGCATCGCACCCGACCCTCATCCTTCACCTTGCGGGTGGTGGGCCCGCAAGGCTGCTCCACGTATCCATTTCGGGCTGGGCCCGACCGGGCTACGTGGGTCACCCGGCCACCAGGCGCTTGCCGACGGACACCACTCCCAGGCCTGGCTCCAGGGTTGGGTCCCGGTAACCCTAGTCCGGGCAGGGTTCTCATGATACTAATTCGAACCATCATGAAGGTCTTTGGATGGCCGTGCTTAGTCTGGAACCTCCCCTCAGAACTGTTCGCCATGGGTGACCCTACCCCAGGAGTACTGGACTCTCGACGACATAGCTCTGAGGTTCATTGGAACACACAAGCCCCCCCCACCACGACAAGGTTCGGCCTTGGGGGGGCTAATCTGTTGCTGACGAAAGGGATGTCTGGTCCACTCTCCTTGGACTGCTGCCACCGCGACCCTCACCAGGACAAGCGGTTTAGAAAATGGATGGATGGATGGCAAACACCGCTGACGATTTTCTGAACCGGTCCTGGGTCTCCCCCTCCCTGCCCCTAGGTCGACTCAGCTAATGAATCCCGACAAAGCAGCTCGTGAGAGCGATTCTAAGAATGAGCTATCATCATTTACGACTTGTGTTAACGTTCTCAGTTGCAGAACTGAACTATGTCATGTGCGATTACTGAACGTTGAATTAAACCTTGCTCAAGAAGAGCATGACAGCATGCACACAACAGGATTAGACACGAAAGCCCTCTGTGCAGCCTACCGTTAATCTCACTTGAAAGACGCTTTGCGTCGTAACTGCGTGTGAGAAAAACCGTGTCTGGCGATATAAGAGTTGACAAACCGCTGACACCATTCCTTGAATATCGTCTGGCTGTTTCGTTTAAACTCACGTTTTTAATTGGTCGGCAAAAAAAAAGTTGCGTTGCCTAAGAATGAATACGCAAATTACCTTTTACTGCCATTTCAATTCATACCCAAGGCAAATTGTAACGTATATTTTATCTTGCCATGCAATCTTCTATAGCAATTACAAAAAAATAAAAATCACCTTCATATAATAGTGATGGTTGCTCTTCAGACCTTTTATTTCGGGATAGCCGTGTCGAGCGCTCCCCCTCTCTCTGTCGCGATGTTCAGCCTCCCACGTGGGAGGCATTTTCAGGCGAAACGTCGCGAGGGAGCGATGGAGATCGCTGGACACGGATATCCCGAAAGAATAGCTCTGAAGAGCAACCATTATGAGTCGAGCCGTGAAAACCTACATCAGTAAATATAATAGTGATCATCTTATTTAAAGCCCTGTGTCGATCCATTGTAAGATAGGGGCCTCTCCACATTGTGCCGGTCGTGGGGGTGACTTGACCATACTTCCCCACGCTAGCGTGGAAGGCAACGCCTAGTTCGCTGTACAGCGTAGGCCGCAGCATTAGCCGCTTGGTTTATTACGGCCTCGTTGATCAAATCGGATTTGATGGCCTGCTGTGCTTGTCGGATATATGGCCTCAAGTGAAAGCTGGTGTCCCCATATGTCAGTGGCAGCTGGTGATTATATCCTTGTGTGGCCCAGCACTAATAAGTTGCCACAATAGACAAGATTAGATGAACGTAGATTAGATGAGATACGAGTATACGCGGGCGCTGTCTGCCAAAGTTCTGCCCCCCCTTCGCGGGATTTGGCCCTTCCATCTCATACGGGTTTAAACGCATTTATTTTTTGTTAACCTATATAGGCGAGGATTTTAAAGACATAATAATGATGTAGTAATTATGTAGGTTTTCACTGCTCGATGTTTGAGAAATGCTCCCCATAGCTATGGACAGCATATGCAGTCTTCTACACACTGTCTGCTGTGAGTATAAACATTTATATATATGTTGATGTGAAAAGAGTTTACAATCTATAATCTCTTTTATCATCCGTTCATGCATTGTCAGAAACTGCTTAATCCTGTTCAGAGTTGCAGTGAAGCCGGAGCATATCCCGGCAGACACAGGACGCAATGTAGGGCTTAACATTGGGATGGGACGCCAGTCCATCACAAGGCACCGGGGGGCAATTTAGTCAGCAGGCCAATTAACCTATGCAGCAGCATGTCGTTCGGACTGTGGGAGGACACCGGAGTGCCCGGCGAAAACCCACGCGGACATGGGGAGAACATGCAAACTCCAGACAGAAAGGCAATCGAGGCGCACAAATGCCATAACGCTTCAGCGGAGCAGTCACAATGGTGGCGTCGATCGAGGGTTGATGCGCCGTTCATCATCATCATCATCATCGTCGTCGTTATGTTGTCGTTGTTGTTGTCGGCGTGCAGTTATCGACAGCTGCACGGTGGCGGTGCCCTCCAACGCGACAGAGAGCGGCGTTGCGCACGTCACGTCCACCGTCTGCGGCCCGAACGGACGCTGCCTCAGCCAGGCCGGCGGGAACTTCACCTGCGTGTGCAACTCCGGCTTCCGCGGAACCTTCTGCCACGAGAGTGAGTGCTCGTTCCCATGCCGTGTCACTGTACGGAACGTTGTATAGAACCGCCGTGGGGACGAGCGGTGGGTTGTCGCAGAGGTTTACCGGCCGAGCCAGCGGGCCGCCTCGGTTGATGCTCCCACGGTTTATTAGCGATGGTGTACGCGCGGTCTTGCTTGACGGTGGGACGCTCTAGGTCCCGCGATGTCGCTTGCCAAAAGACATGGCCACCCGAGGCACAAATGCCCAGCGTTACGGTCCAAAATCCATCCATTTTCTAAACCGCTTGTCCTGGTGGGGGTCGCGGTGGCAGCAGTCCAAGGAGAGTGGACCAGACATCCCTTTTCTCAGCAACAGATTCCAGCTCAGGCGTTTCCAGGCCAGCCGAAGGATATAATCCCTCCAGCGTGTCCTGGGTCGGCCTCTAGGTCTCCGCCCAGTGGGCCGTGCCTGGTAGACTTCCCTGGGGAGCCTTCCAGGGGGCATCATTACCAGATGCCCGAACCACCTCAACTGGCCGTCACGGCAACGACAAGGTCCAAAATTGGTAAACATTAAAAAAATATATTTGCAAGTTACTTAAATGGGTCACAGCACATGGCAAAGTCGACCCTTCTTGGCAGACTGCCCCCGGTCTTTGAGACATAGCGCCTTCGTGGTAACCTTGCATTATCGCTTTGTGACCCTCGGGTGAAAGGCGCTATATAAATTGAATTATTATTATTATAACAATGCCTCGAATGCCAAAATTTGCTAAATTATTATCATTAAATCACGCTTCCTCCCAGTGGCATTCCAAGGCACTTGTAAGAGCATCGAGACACCGTTCTAGAGCCTCGGCCGTGATTGTTAACGCAAAGGTCAAGTGTCAGAAATCATCTGAACGATGTAAAGCCCAGCCATGGGTATTTGGCAAGGTTGGTCCTTAGTGGTCAGGTGATTACTGTGCAGCAGTCACAAATTCTAGTGGAATGAAGGAAATGGCACTGTGCACTGGCAATAATGCCCTCGGCCGTGATTACTCTGTGACCTTAACCTTGAACAGGGCAAATTAGACATCGTAAAGTTGGTGTTAAGGACACCTCGGATATTATTTGCAACTGGCGGTTCTGTGTCTGCGTCGCGGATCTTACGTGCACACATTTGTGAAGTGCCACGTGCGCGTACAGTACATTAAAAACAAGTGTTACTAAACGTGAATTTTGGCGGCTTCGCCTTTACAAAACCCACTCAGCAATTCACGTGACTAGCAAGCCAGGGAAGAATTAACAAGTCTGTTAGAGAAGAACATGTTCTCTTCAGATGTATTTGTTTTCGAACGCCATTGTAAATATCGATGGTTGCTCTTCAGAGCTGTTCTTTTGGGATAGCCGTGTCGAGCGATTTCCATCTGATGAGGGAGGCGCAACATTGTGAAGGAGAGATGGAGATCGCTCAGCTCTGCAGAGCAACCGTCATGAATTTAGCCGTGAAAACCCACATCAATATCCATCCATCCATTTTCAGAAACCGCTTAATCCTATACAGGGTCGCGGTGAGCCGGAGCCTATCCCGGCAGACACAGGGCGTAAGGCAGGGGAACACCAAGGATGGGACGCCAGTCCATCGCAGGGCGCCTGGGGAAATTTAGTCAGTGTTGTAAATATTGTCAAATATACATTTTGAAAGGGCTTCAGCGTAAAAAGCAAATAGATTAATTACCCACCCATTAAGCTGTCATGCTGTCGGTTGTACTTAAGCAAAACGCTGTTGTTTGACGGTGGGCGTCTATCTTGGTGTGCTCGTACATGACGCTTCATTATTGGATGACATTTTCCATCGCCGCGGCGGACAACACCATTTTTGGGTTGACGTATTTATGGCAAATGGTGAAATAACACTTAGGCCTTAATCGTCGCGGTGCGATTTAATCGCGGCCGATGATCCACCGTTGACTGTTTTTTTTTTGTCAAGACTGAGCCTGCCAGTTTTCTCAATGTTTGTGACACCTCGTCCTATATAAGTAAAATAAGTGTCACAAATCTTCCTAAGCAAGGCCCACGACTACGAGCGCCATGAGTCAGCGGCAAAGAATTGCACAACGCCCGCGAGAGCGAGCGGTGACCTCTTTAGCCGCCTGTCATTACGCCGGGGGTGAAATCTTTCACCGAGGGCAGGTGGCACACATTTCGAACGAGTGCCCCCACCCGGGGCTGGGATTTTGTCTCGTTGTGGCAAAATAACTAATACAGAAAGATTAGGCATTGTGCAACACCTTGCATGGACTCTATCATCAAGGTTACATTATCCGGCTCAACGATTCACCGTGTCCTAAGCGGGTTCCTTACACCATCATGTAAATTGGGCAAGGCTTGCGTGATGTGGTTTTCTCGGCCTGATAAAAAAAAAATGTTTAAAGCTGTGCGCTAATCACAGCGCCTGTGGTTAACTTTCAAAATTCTGCAGTTTTGACAGCTGTGCAGTCCCCACTGCGAAGACTTCCCTACTCCGCACGAATTATTTATATATTTAGAATGCTTTGCACATATGTAAAAGTGCATCTGTGCATTGAAAATGGTTTTTCGTTGCAAGTAAAGTTATTGCATTTTCCACTATTTACAATCCATACCGATCCTGTTTTTTTAAACGTTACATCCTTTCCAATGGAGACTTGGGCCATCGATTCAATAGACTCAATACACCGCTACTGTTTATGATTCAGTCATTAGTGATTGTGAATTTTAACAAATCGCCGGGGGTGGTCACAGCCTCGCACGGCGTATGTAATCGCTCGGCTTGTTTTCTGGTCGCCAGGGCGTAAATCTGGCCGCGACGCGCTCCGTCCCGTTCCGCGTGACACCGAGTCGATCGGCAACGTACGCGTTTGTCGGTTAGGTTTTGGCGAGCCTGCCCGGCGGCACGGCATCGGGGAGGTAGCCCGCGCGCGGGCCGCATATCTGGAAACGCCGCCAGCGAATTATCGAAGAGGGCAGCGATGTGACAATGCGGGGGCCCCACGGCGGTTTGGGGATCGGTTACCGCAGCAGTCACATTGGTGGGCTATTCTTGATTCTCCGCCGTCCGTCGGTACAGGCGATAGCCGGCCGCGTCTATGGCGACACCGCCGTAGCGGGCGGGCAGACACACGCGAATCGCCGAGTCAGTTGCTGCAGGAATGCGGCCGCCGGGCGCCCCGCTCTTTGATGGCTCGCCGCCGACGAGAGCTTACGAGGTCCCCAGATTGTTGTCGGTTGTAAACGACGGTTCAGGGCGGAGGCTGGGTGATGTCACGTGGCCTCGTAGCGACGCCGCGACGCAGGGTTTTTACGCCGATGGTGAACGGCGTCTCTAAACTATTTCGAGCTAGAGGTGTGCGCCGTTTCGATTGCTTTCGGGGTTTGTGAAGCGCGAACCGAAGGACCGACCTCTTAACATTTGGCGCTGCTGCTGCTGCGCGGTCACGAACATTGTTTAACGTAGGACTGGTAATAATAATAGTCGTATTTATTTTTAGTGTACCAGCACGGCTCTCGTTGCATGCCGTGTGTATTAGTACATTTGCTTATTTTGGCGCGTTTCGTGTAAACACATAAACAAAACATAGAGAGTTGAACATGGGTTGGGACGTTACATTGGAAAACCGTTGGGTCTTCATGCGGTTTTCTTCAATCGGCTATATTCATTACGCCAACAATTTGAATGCAAATGTTTCGGAAAGAAATATCCTCACTGCACACATTTCCCCGCTCGACCTGGGCATCCCCTAGGTCGACTCAGTTTGGAATGCGTACCTGGCGCCATGTGTAAACATTGCCACAAGGGAGTGGCGCTCTACACCCCAACACCCTCGTGTGCCGTGCCGGCCTTCAACAGGCGCTCGCTAACAGCACTTGCCCCTCCAGCCTGTTGAGGCTATACGGGGAGATCACTGCCAAACGGAGGCCCTCATCGCTACGATGCTGCTATCCATGTCCGTACACCCGTTGTCTAAGCATGTGCTATTTATACTTGTTATCTAATCATAGCAGTCTAGACTTTTTCTTTATTGCTTTAATGCTTTATAAGCGTATATGTTATTGCACGTTGTTTCGCACAGGGTCGAGAGGGTGAAACGGGAACAAAGAATCCCACTGCCGTGTAACTCACATGCATCTCGCGTGTAACGTGATCAATAAACTTGACCCTGTGTCCTTGACGTGTCCCGCTGTGCCACAGACGTGAACGACTGCGCGGAGGGCGCGTGTCACAACGGCGGCACGTGTCTGGACGGCATCAACTCCTTCCTGTGCATGTGCCCCGACGGCTGGGACGGCGACCTCTGCCAGAACGGTGAGAGCCCCGCTCACCACCCCGCTCACCGCGGCGATGCGTCGCTCTCGCGGCCGTTTTCAAATCGAAGCTCGGCTCCCGGTTTGGACCTTTCCAGGAACGCTTTAACCCAGCGTGGCTCGTCTCTCGTCCCGACGTTCGAAGAGCGGTGCAGCTACGTAGGCCTCCTACGCCGCAACCTCCTCCTCCAAACCCAAG
>JAZEWU010000019.1:2360428-2375657 GCA_036362915.1 Geotria australis | reverse complement strand
CCCCCCCCGCTCTCCTCCCGTTCAGCCCAGAGCATCGCGTGCATGCCGAACCCGTGCCAGAACGGAGCCACCTGCGTGATCAGCGGAGACTCCTACAAGTGCATCTGTCAGAGCGGATGGGAGGGCGCCAACTGTACCCAGGGTGAGTCACCTTCACCGTTGACATCACCTGCTCCGAGCAGGGCGCCGTAGTGAGAGAGAGAGAGCGAGCGAGGCGCTCGCGAACCGCTTCGCGAAACCCCGCGCACCGCGCTCCGCGCTCGTCGATAATTCTGTTCGTCGGCGCCGCCGCCGTCGCCTTTGGCGTGTCTGCTTATGTCAGCGTGCGTACGACCTGTGTGGGCAGTCACGCGGTTGATGGTTGCTCTTCAGAGATGTTCTTTCGGGATTAACCGTGTCGAGCGCTCTCCCTCGCGACGTTTCGCCCTCCCGCGTTGGAAGCTTCAGGCGTTACGATGATGCTTCCAACGTCGTGGGAGGCGAAACGTCGCGAAGGGAGATCGCTTAAGCCCACGTATTATTTATGTTTTATCACGGTCACGTCAAAGTCAGACAGGCGCTGGGCAGTGCTCAGCTACTTTGGTAGTTCTGAGCCAGCGTTGGAGTGTTCACATTTGCTCCTGAGCAACCCGTTGCTCGACAGGGAAATCGTTGTTGACTTGAGATTGCCAGTTTCACGACCTTTCAGTGTATTCGAAGCAGCCTTAATCCTTAAATTTTTGTTTCTTTGGTTTTTAATAGTTGTTTTTTTCTGTGGTTGTTGACATGCCGTTCTCTCAGCGGCCCTTGTGCAGCGCTTTGTGTCCCTCGGGTGAAAGGCGCTCTCTATAAAATGCTATTATTATTATTATTAACCGCTGAGTGGCATTCAACTGACTTATCGCTCCAGGTGAGAGGGGGTAGGCGGGGGATGATGGGCCAAAGTCAACCCCGGTAGCCGTCTTCGTGTCGACTGCAACCTTGCTTCCGAAGGGCTCTTTTTCGGAGAATCCTCGGTCCTTTGCGAGGCATCTAAAAAATGTTTATTCGGCTCTACAGATCTTCCCCCTGCTGACCCAGTTAATGTCCGGCACCTGTGCCCGTCTTTTACAGACTTCATTTGAAGCGTGCGTGCCTGAGTGATTAGTAAAAACGAGCACGCAACGTTATCGATGTCTTTAATATACTGCCACTCCTTGGCCGAGTTTTACATCAGCAGGCATCCGCAATATATTTTTAAGTATTCGCGCGAGAGGGCAGTCTCGTGAGCCAAAATTGTTTTGGGAAAAGCCTAAGCCAGACAATGCGAGACGTTTTTTTATTCCTCCATCCCCCTCCAACCGCTGAGCATTTGTGCCAAAATGTATTTGCTTTCCTCGAGAGGCACTTGGCCCATCGGTGTTTTGGAGCCAGAAAGGCCAGAAATGTCGTCTACCTGCACAATCACTCTTTATTCTGTTGGCACAAAAGATCCTGGCACTCTTTGCCGCGAATCTACGGCATATTCCCTCTGCCGCAGATCATATCGGCGGCAAATAAATGAAGTTAAACAAATGAAATCCACCGGGGCCCGCACGCTCACGCACCCGAACGTGCGTTTGTGCCAAATGTTGTCGCGCGAAGGTTTGTGCGATTACATTCTGCCCTATCTCGGCGCTAGCTTCTGGAAGCTCTGTTGCTGCGGTAGGAGTGGATTACCGTATATTGGTTGGCAGGTAACTCCCTTCCTCGAACCTGCGAAGAGGTTTCTGAGGGAACGACCTCAAAAATAATAACGATAATAATGTATTACATTTATATAGTAGCGCCTTTCACCTAGAAGGTCCCAAGGCGCTGCAGTGAACCGCAGAGAGGTGCGGGCAGGGCAGCCACGTGGACAGCCAGTGCCAACCCTCCAGACACTGCGTCCTATAAATTGTGATGTATCGGCCAACTCGTTAAGGCGGAAACCCGGAGAACGCCGAGGAAACCCATGCAGAACAGGGGGAGAACACACAAACTCTGCGCGGAAACGCACCGCGTGTTTATGTCCGACAATTCGTTCCATTTGCTCGGAGCTTCTTTAGGAACTGCATTTCGAAGAAAGTAAAAAAAAAACACCGGAGAACTGTGCAGCACGATCACGGAAACCTACGCAGTAGCAGCGTGACTCACGTCAACGTTACACCGTACACAACCGGATAGGTGATGGTACAACATCAGGCAAGATACTGTCTAAATCTGGGGTTGGGATAGCACCCAATATATCATGGAAGTGCTCCTTTCCTTATTTCCCTCATCTTCCCTCTAAAATAGACAAACCTTTAAAAAGCAAACTGCCCCCGGCTGTCTGTCCATATGTCCGCTGAGATGGATTGTCCCGAGCCGTTCCATGTTTTTGAGTGAGATATGTTCAGAAAAGGGCTGTTTTCACAACCGAGTGGAACTGTTTAGTCTGGCTAATGCCGGAATACGGGAAAGGTCAGTGCAGTATGAAATCAATTCTGCCATCCTTGTGTACTTTACGAACTCAACAGGAAGGAGAGAGTGAAAAAGAATGAAGGGGAAAAAAACACACAGGGAAGGGACAAAGCTGTTGATATTTCTGGCTTGACCTGAGTAATAATTCTCGACATGACTGGGAAAGGGAAGGTGTGTCTGCTGATAAAGTGTAGTGCAGTCTGCTCAGATAATCCATCAGCAAACATTAGTCAAAAGAAAAACATTCTAAGCATAGACTTCACATCACGTCTTTTCCCTTCTCGCTTTGTGTTTACTCACCGCAAGCCTTTTAAACGGTTGCAGTCTTCTTTGCGATTCTTCGAAGCACGATGGTCAGCCTCTGGACATCGTTGTCTTTCAGCTCGGCCTCGAAGTGTTTGATAGGGCCCTGAGCTATATATTAAAATAACTGTGTGTGTGTGTGTGACGTGAACTTTAAATATGGGTAGAGTAGGTAAATAGTCAAAATTAATAGTCGTGTTTTCAACGCTCAAAAGACCTTGCGGAGTTCAATGAAAATGCAAGGGGCTGTGTAAGAAAATGGGAAACTGTAATTTAACATCGCGCTTCGAAGAATCGCAAAGAAGAAGAACGTACTGATGTAGCTTTTCGATTTATGATGGTTGCTCTTCAGAGCTTCACGGCTATCCCGAAGGAACAGCTCTGAAGCGCAGCAATCATTCGTGTTTTCTTCATACTTAACGTTTCCACGCTCGAACAAGAGATTGGACATGTCTATCTTTGCTTGGCAAGCCCGAAGCTAGTGGTGGAGACTCCATATGTCTATGTTAGAGGCCAGTCTATTAGTTGATATAAAAAATAAACATCCACTGCTTGATGGTACTCAACGCCAAGGAACTAGAACATTGGTACTCAGTGGTACCGATAACCAAATAATTATAACAGAGTGAACTTGCGTCATTGCAGTAGCGATGACGTAACGGTTGCATTCATCCTACGACGAAGAAGCAACAGTTGCAATGGTAATGGCGGTAATCATAGTCACATTGAGGCACGATCAATCCACTGCTGGATGAAAACCTCCCCCAATCTGCTGCCGCGTCTCACGGCCTTCATCCAGCACCTGGACAAAAACTGATCTCATCTCTCCATCGCCTTCCGTGGATATAATCTCGGGACGCGTTGCATTCCTTGGCCGCCACTCAGATATTATTCTTGACCTTCTGCCATCATCGCTTGGAAGCGACGGGGTCCTGCCAATACGCGACTCACTTTTCTTAATAAGTTGGATTATGTCGTTAACCTGCACGTGCCGCCTAAGCCGTGTGTTCCTCTTTCTGTCTCAGAACGGAAATCCGAGCGTTCATCTGTCCGTGGTATTAAGCGCAGTTTTCCACTATGTTTGTTTATATTTTGTTAAGGACCGTTGTTGTTTCTGAACCGAATGTCATAGCCGGTAGATGCAATAAACCGTATGTCACAGAGGCAATGATTAAAAACTCTCCTCTCTAGCTCATAGTAGTAGTACGTTGCTTCTCATAGATATATAGATGTTTATTTTATGTTTATCATATAATCTCATCAGCTTAAAAAAACACTTCTACCTGCTCTCAGTCGGATCTACGAACGCCGTTCTGCATGACAGAAAATGTATGATGGTTGCTCTTCAGAGCTGTTCCTTTGGGATAGCCATGTCGAGCGATCTCCCTCTTTGCCTCGCGACGTTTCGCCTCCCACGTTGGAAGCATCGTCAATGTGGGAGGCGAAACGTCGCGAGGTTAGAGAGGGAGATCCATCGACACGGCTATCCTGAAAGAACAGCTCTGAAGAGCAACCATCATGAATCGAGCCGTGAAAACGTCCATCAGTACAAAGAAAATGTATAGTTTTGACGATAGAAAAACCACACGGGGCCCTAGGAGCTGCCGCGTGTTGCAAGCAGGTCACTGCCAGGGCAGCGTTGTTTGTGAAACGACGGTGGCGGTGGTGGTGGCATGTGTGTAATTGTACGTGCGGTCTACAAGGACGTTCTTTCAGGAGCAATGAGTCGTGACGCCTGCTGGTATTCCCGAGCCTTGTTAGGCAGCACAAACTGGTAAATTATCACTCCGTATAGGACAAGCTTTTCGTTGTAATGCCACGTGCCAGAGAGAGAGAGAGAGTGGAGGAACAAAAATATTATTGTATAACCCTCTTAACGGTGATTTCTCGGCCGCGGTAAATGTGAATAAATTAATAATGAACTGTGCCGGTTTGAAACCTAACCGTGTGTTGCATTTTTTGTTTTTGTTTTTCAGATATTAACGATTGCAGTTCTCACCCCTGGTACGTGATTTGTTTAGCCGTCACTTGACTGAGCAACCTTGATTAAACTCTTTTAAAGCAAAGTTAAATAAGCACCTAAATGTCACGTCCGTTGTTTGGTCTTGGTGATGTGAAGAGAGGGAAATGTTTGGTGGGGTTGCTTTCACACTACTAATTATAGAACGCTGTATCTGTTTAAAACTAATGCAATAGTGTTATATGTGTAAACGTATGCCTGCTTATTAGAGCAGATTTGTGTACCGTGTAAAACAGCAACCATTTTCGAGAGCGATTTTAAATCCACAAAGTGTTCCTCAACAAGGGACAGCTGAAGCCAGTTCAATTCCTGGCCGAGTACTCGAAGGGCAATTCATTTCTGAAGCTGGCCTGACCCTTCCGAAGGTCAACTCGGCCTAAAATGAACACCCCATTAAACTGAAATGTGTCAACATAAGTAACCTTAGGAGGTGCTCGCTAACAGCGCTTGCCCTAATAGTCTCTACAGTCTTAAACGAAAGGGGGGATATTTAGGTTTTTTTGTTCGTACGTACACATGTGTACCATCGGCTATCTTATATAATTTTTTTGTGTGTGTATTTTTTGTGTCTTCGTAGTTTTTCTCTTTTTATGGGTTAGGTCACGTAAAAAAATAAGTGTCATAAACCCGCCTCCACCCGACACAGCCTATTAGTAAGTTTTGTCACGGGAACAAAACGTGCCAATTCTTTACTACTCCAGCATAACACCGGGTATGTTGGAGAGCGAACCCACAAAAAGAGTTATACTACGGGTAAAATTGTTCACGAAAGCCTCCGTGTTAAATCTTTGCAGTGTGTCCATAACGTTAACACGGCAACTTGTGCGTCGTTCGTTTCATCAGCTACAACGGTGGGACGTGCGTCGACGGGACCAACTGGTACCGCTGCGAGTGTGCCGCTGGATTCGCGGGGCCGGACTGCAGGATAAGTGAGTCGCACCGCCTGAGCACCAACTGCAAACCACCCTTGCAATGCAATACAGTGTGGACCAGATGTCCTACGAAGCCCCCGTTTAAGTGTTTTATCATCCTCCGCAACGAAATTTCTGCTTCTCGTGCAGACTTACTAGCCCTTTAACAAGGACATTTCTACAACAGTGATGTTTAATATTTGTGAATTTTTTTTGCCATTTTCACATTGCTTACATTCAATCACACACTCATTGGTACGCAAAAGTATTACGTTTTAAGGAGAATTAAATTAGAGTCACAAGACATCTGGACCACTCTTCCTCTTTATGTAGGGGACTTGCGGGATTCCTGTGATACAACAAAGGTATGAGATACTTTGCATCTATAATTATCTGAGCAAAGAGTTACGTTTTCACAAAAATGAATAGTCAAAACATTCCAAACTGCAGCAGGGAATCTCTGCCACGGTTCATTTCCAATGTTTGTGTTCGTGCTCTTCATCCAAAATATTTACTTGGGTTGTCAGGCCTCTTCAGAACTGTTTAGCTTCCAATAACTTTACCAAGTCACGTCAAGTTTATTGATCACATACACACAAGATACATGGCAGTAAGATTATTTGTTCCGGTTCTCTCTCTCAACTCCGTGCAAAACAATTATGTGCAATAACATACAAGCTTGATCATTGAAAAGAAAAAAAAAGTCAAGAATACTATGACATGATAATAAGTACTTATAGCCTATGCATAGACAACAAGTGTGACAGACATGCATAGCCGCAAGCAGCAATGGGGTCCTCTGCACTAATGTAGGTTTTCACGGCTCGATTCATGATAGTTGCTCATCAGGCCTAATGATGCTTCCAACGCGGGAGGCGAAACGCCGCGAGGGAGAGAGGCAGATCGCTCGACACGGCTATCCCGAAAGAACAGCTCTGAAGAGCAACCATCACAATGGGGTTCTCTGTTCGGCAGTGTTCAGTGTTCATGTTGGCGGTAATATCCAATGCGGTTGGTGACAGGTGGGGAACTCAGGTAGCCTTTTGTCCGAGACATTGACCCGCCCACCCCGCACCTACCTCACCACGAATGCTTGTGCTGATGGTTATTTCACCATGTTGTGACCACCGACCGGCTGGAGTAGATATCTGAGTAGCGTATTCGCGGTCTGTACGCTTGACCTGATGCAACCAGTTTGCTAGTACTCCAGTGGCAGACTGGTAAAACAGGTTTTCCGGCAGCTGGCTCACGACTCCCTCATTGGTGTGGTGCACGTTAGATAGAACAACAATAACTGTACGTGCATGTATACACCGCCTGCATGACTGCAGTTCTAACATCCTGTCCCATGCCTGAAGCTGTAGATTAATAGTCTTAGAGTTCGCGTCATCTAACTGCATTTTTTGCAACAGATGAGATCCATTATGGGCACCTTTTTGCCGGTGTACATATAATGTAAACAATATACAAGGTTTTACCTTTTCTGGCAATGAGACAAGCGGCGTCTTGCAGACTGGACCTTTTGCAAGCAGGTGTCCATTTGGTGTTTTTACGATCTTAACACTTCTCTCATTGCCAGAGCAGGTAAAACCTTGTATATTATATACAAGCTCTATTATGTTGGTTATTTTACAAATATGTTGCATCGCAAGAATCCCGCTTCCAATGCTTGCAAGCTCACGTGGTATTTTCTACTGTCATTAGACAAATCAGTTCTAACACAAAAGCTTTCGTGACCAATCTTATCCATAGTATAGCCCTTTTTCAATCAATCAATTCAATCAATTCAACTTTATTGTCAATCCTGCCATATGTACAAGACATATCGAAGATCGAAATTTCGATTCTCTCCGACCCCGGTGTTGGCACATACATGGAAACAACAAAGGTTTAAAAATACTAGGGTAAAATAAATACAGCCATAACTCGCCCAACGTCACCAACCGGCCCCAAAAGCTGAGACGCAACCCGGTACCCGACGCAAACCGGACGCAATGCCCCAAAAAAATGCCTCAAAATGAGGACGAACACTGCAAATCACCATAAAACCAGCACAAACAACCCGCGAAAAAATAAAACTATTTGATAAAACATTAAATAACACTAAAAACACATCCCAGCAATACCTGTTATGACGTAGGCGACGTTGCTGAGCGACGGAACGCCGGACCCAATGACGCCCGCTGAACTGAAACCCTCCCCAGAAAAGCGACGCAAAGGCGAACTCGACGCAGGCCGTAATGACGCAAAGCGGGGCACCACCGTACTAACATTTGTTTTACATTTTCACGTTAAGGTAAGCTGGGGGTCAGGGGCGGGATAATAACAAGGCACAGATCTGTAGCAAAAACTAATTATAACAAATAATGTACAGATACAATTAATATAGTGCAAGTAATGTGCCATTTACACAACAAGTCGTTAGCAGCAGTTCTGTCATGTTCTATTTCCTGGAGCTGAATGTCAACGTGGAGCTCGACGAACCATGAGGCCTTCAGGGGAGAGTTCGTGCGGTCCCACCATTCCTCCTCCGTGGTCTCTATGCGATGGCCTGAGGAGGCCTTCACCCAGCCGTGCATGGATCGTGGCTCACACCGATGACCTAAAAAATATATATGTTTCAAACACGCACATATTCATTCAATGTCGAAGAGGCATGAGGAAACTGCAGACAGCCAGGCGGTGGGCCGGCGCCAATATATTGCCACGCACTGCGTCTTATATATTATGATGTTATCGGCCAATGAACCAACGAGTTGTGGGAGGAAATAGGAGAACGCGGAGGAAACCCACGCGGAACAGGGGGATAGAGCGCACAAACTCCACGCAGAAATGCGCCCGAGGTGCGAATCGAACCGCCTCGGGCAAGACCATTCTTTCCGCGAGGCGCGGATGTTGCCGCTGCGCCACCCTGCCTACGACGGTCGTAGCGGCGGTCTCCTCACGCGCGCGCCCGTGCCCGTTGTCCTCCGCAGACATCAACGAGTGCCAGTCGATGCCGTGCGCCACGGACGCCACCTGCGTTGACGAGATCAACGGCTACCGCTGCCTCTGCCCGCCGGGCCGAGCCGGGCGACACTGCCATGACGGTGAGCAGAGGCCCTCACTTGGACTTACGACCGTTAGCGCAGTGCCTGCCCCGAGGGAAGATCTTGTTCCAAGCGTGTTTCAGAATGTGCCGGAATCCGAAGGATCCAACGCGGAGGTGTCCCGTCCCCGACCGGGAGTGAAATTTGCGCGAGTTTTATTTTGTATTACCGTCGATGGTTGCTCTTCGGAGCTGTTCTTTCGCGGATAGCCTTGTCGAGCGCTCGCCCTCTCTCCCATTGTGGGACAACGCAGGCAGAGGAAAGAAACCCCTTAGTTTCGAACAATGATCAAAGAATAAAAAGGACCAGAGGAACCCTACCCATACAAAGGCTCCTACACCCCCCCTTTATCGGGTGCCACGTGTTCACATAAGTCCGGTCAATTTCCGCACACACTGGAACGCCCGATGATGCCTCCAACGCGGGAGGCGAAACGTCGCGAGGGAGAGCGGTAGAGGCTCGCGCAGTGACACGGCTATCCCAAAAGAACAGCTCTGGCGGGCGACCATCGTGAATCGAGCCAGCGAATGAACCTACGTCAGTGTGCGATTACGGTCACCGTCGCGCGTGTTAAATCGGCGCGTCGCTCTGCGCGTGCTGCCGTTGCAGTCGTGCCGCCGACGCAGCCGTGCGTCGCCGGCGGCAGGAACCACTCCCACGGCTCCGGCTGGAGGGAGGAATGCAACATGTGCCACTGCTCCAATGGGAACGTCAATTGCTCGAAGGTGCGTGGGAGGTTCCGGACCCTCGCTGCTGCGGTGCTTCTTCTTCTTCTCGTCGCGTCTCTCCGTCGCAACGTCGCGTCGTTGCCCGTTTCTAACTCGCGTTAAGAGAGCCGTGCTGCCGATGGAAATGGGTTCACAGATGCTGAGCGCCTTCGCGTTCGTTGAATCCTGAGAAAAACACGTGTGCACGTCTGTTTATTTGTTCGTGTGTTTATCGCCACCATTATAATGATAATAATAGCATTTATAGAGCGCCTTTCACCCGAGGGTCACAAAGCGCTGCACAAGGCTGCGGAGAGAACGGCATGTCGTCAACCGTAGTCTATGCACTGCTGGGTGAATCCCTCTTAAAACAATCACCATCTCGTGAACTGAGCGCCGATCACTTTGCCGTCGCCAGCAGTGTGCAGACATACATCTCGTACTGATAAAACAGCGTGCGCATGCGTCAGCGTGACGATGCTGGTTATTGTCACGGTGCCCACAGCCAATGCTGATGACTGCGATCTCGAGGGATTATTTAATTTAACATACAAACCGACACGCGCCGCGTGGCTCGAGACGACCCACAAAAAACCTAACGTCCACACTTGCGACAAACGGCGGCTGGGGTCCGGCGTCCATCGTCGGAGCAAACGACGCGAAATTGCCGGCGCCCCCGTCCGCCGCCCCACCACAACCGCCGCGCCACCCCAGTCTGTCCCCTCCGGCCCGTTGGGCAATAATTCTATTAACGCTCCCTGCCGCGTGGGCACTCGCAGGTGTGGTGCGGGAATAAGCTCTGCCTGCTGAGCGTCGGCGGCGCCGCAGCCGCCGACGCGCCCGCCGAGAGAGACGGGTGCCCCGCGGGGCTGTCGTGCCACGCGATGCGTCACGAGTCGTGCCTGGCGGGCACCTGCTTCCGCCAAGGGGAGTGCCTCGCCCAGACCTCCCCTCCGGCCACGCTGTGCCAGCTGCAAGAGGACGGGGTGGGGGGCGGCTGCGCTCACCTGAGACTCACCTTCGACAGGAGCCTCCTGGCCCCCGTGAGTATTCCGTCGGAAATAATCGGAAGAAAAAAAAAGAGAGCGGTTTTTTTCTATGTTGTTGTAGTTGTGATTGTTGATGTGTTGCATAATCTTAGCCGTTGACGGCGACCTGCCTCAAGGTTTGCTCTCTGATGGGATTGGGGTGTAGAGAAATCGTCGGACATCGTGCCGAACAGCGCGTGCCACAATCTGAAAAACACATCCGAAAATAACGCAGCGCCACTGCGAAAACCTGTGCATTCGTAGTCTTAGCAGTGTGCTATATATTCCCCGTGATGTGTGGTGGTAAATGTCTATGCTGTGGAAGAATAGCCCGGGATATTTGTCCACCGGCAGGGGCGATGATTGCCTGTGCTTAATTCCAAGTGAGTAATTTGTGGGTAATTTTCAACTTTCGAGAATTTGGGACCATAACTCTGGCGCAGGAGGGCCTGCTCTTGCAAACCATTCAACGCACTACTAAGACGATGATGAAGAGGAAGTGACGCGCATCTTGTCTCGCCGCAGAGCACCACGGTGGAGCACGTCTGCAGAGAACTGCGCTACTTGGACGCCATCCACAACATGTCGAGCAGTTTCCCCATCTACATCTTGTGCGAGATGATCGACAAGGAGCCGGACAAGATCAGAGTCGCCGTCGTAAGTCGCTCCTCTTTACGGATCCACGATCCGATAGCCGGCCTGACCTTTCCCGCGCTGCCAAACAGCCTATGGTGACGCATTCCGTTGTTGCCGGTTTAAACGGCAGCTATCCAGGTTGACCCGAGTTGGTCGGTTGCCCTGCAATGGAGGGGGGGGTATTCAAGCCAACCTCCTTTAGTCGGAGGGTCTTCGGATTGCTATTAGTCTGGAACCTCGCCTCAGATCTATTCACCAAGAAAGACCCTAGCCAGCAGTGCTCGAGTCCAGGTGACACAGCTCTGGGCTTCTTGTTGGAAAACTCAGACCCCCTCCAACCCAAGGGGCTTCGCACTACGTCCGTGGAAACAAACGCACTCGGCGGTACACGAAATATATATGTTTTAAAACGTCTTCTGCTACCCCAACCCTCCCCACGACAAGCGGTTTAGAAAGCGGATGGATGGACGTCTTCATTTGTGCAAACTGTCGTTTGTGATTTTAGTCATCCGACCGGCACTCGGGGCAGCAGGGAGCGCAGCTGGTGCAAGAGGTCGCGGCGCGGATCGCGGACGCCATCAAGCAGCGCCGAGCCGGAAGCAGCCGACACTTGGCGGCCGTCACCAACGCGGACTTCACGCATTCCGCCGCAGGTTCGTCCGTCCCTGTGTCCCTATGTTTCCCCCGTTGCATTTCGATCCTCTATATGTCCTGTACATATGGCAGAATTGACAATAACGTTGAATTGAATTGTATTGAATCCATCCATCCATACATTGTGAGAAACCGCCTGATCCTGCACAGGGTCCCGGTGAGACAGAGCCTATCCCCGGCAGACGCAGGGCGCAAGGCAGGGCTATGCCCAGGATGGTACGCCAGTCCATCACAGGGCACCTGGGGCAATTACGTCCACAGGACAATTAACCTATGCAGCGGCATGAATTGGAATGTGGGAGGAAACCGGAGTGCCCGGCGAAAACCCACGCGGACACCGAGAGAACATGCAAACTCCACACAGAAAGGCACCCGAGCCGGGATTCGAACCCGGGACCTTCTTGCTGTGAGGCGGCAGCGCTAAAGCATCGTTATTTGACAGTGGTTCAATCTCAGCTGTATTTATGCACTTGCGTACAATAATAGTCTAAAAAAATGGTCGAACATTTTCAATGCAAGACCCTTCCAGAAATAAGCTTAGTGACTCACTGAACCGTTGCTGGATGATATATAAAGGTTTGATATTAATGACACGCGTTAGTCATCGCCGCCTATTTTTGACTATCAAAATGTTTAGATCTGTGTCATAATGTGGTTGCTAGGCTTGTGTCACGTTTCATGGCAATAGCACACGGGTATTAACACGTATTTTGAAAGGTACTCGTAAATAAAGATGACGAGGGTGGGCGACGATGGTTATGAAATGCGAATCGCAATCCGGCAGGAATATGATATTTATATACGGTTCCTTTTTCTAAACAAGGATCGGCGTTTAACGTGTCAGAGTGGGCGCACTGTACACCTCACTCGCTGCTTAGTATTAATATCCTATCAGACATCGGCATGGCGCTGCCACCGTTGATGAAACTAGCGACAAAAATATTCGTCAACGGAAATACTTTCTTTTTTTACATTTCAGTTGGCGGTAAATGCGAGTGGACGAAAATTATCAATCTCGAGCGCGATACAGATTCTTGCGTACCACACCAAACCGCGGCCGACTGCGAACAGACGAAAATGTACCCGTCTGGAATTGACGCCCTCAAAGAACAATTGATCATGTTGACAGAGGCAGAGGTGCAGTTGAGAAAAGCCAAAACGACTCATTGGCTCTGATTGTATATTGGCCCGCCCGCTTACAGTTATAAATGGCTGACCTGGTTATATTTGGGGGAATTTAGCGCCACTCACAACGTTAATAACGCAGAGTGTTTGAGCAAAATGCCTGACAGACTTCGCCGGGCGGGTCTATGCCCAGGACCCTCCGTCCTGGTTATAAACCCGCCTTGCGCCCTGTGCCTGCCGGGATAGGCTCCGAACTCACCGCGACCGTGGCCAGGATTAAGCAGGTAGTGACGTACGTTTGTGGTATCGCAGCAATCCCGCGTCCAGAGCTTGCAGGCTCACTGGGTATCCGCTTCTGTAATAATGAATCTATCTGATAACGTCTACAGTGACGATGCTCGCTTAACGAACACTGGCCTTCCCGCCCGCCCCTCCGCCAGCAGACAGAATGGTGTTCATCGTGAGCGGAGTGGCGGGCTTCGCGCTACTGCTGCTCGCCTCGCTGCTCCTGTGCTTCTGCTGCGTGCGGAGGAGACGGAACCGCCGGCCTCCTCACCCCGACAAGGTCGAGGACAAGGACAAGGTCACGGAGCCTCTCACCAAGGTCATCATCCGCAACCCGATCAATGGCGGCGGTGGCGGCGGCGGTCAGAACAACAAACAGCTCGAGCAGAATTTGTGCCGTGTGGGCAAAATGCGGACTCACAACATCGAGCTGGAGGAAATCGACAAGCTGGGATTCAGCAGCAATAAAGCGACGATGGGCTACGGGGCCGGGTCGCTGGCCGCACCCGAGGAGCAGCCGCTGAGGTCCAAGCTGAATGTGAACAGACCTGCGTACACATGGACGACACAGGTGGAAGTATAGTCCTATACTGCACTGGCAAAAAAAAAAAACAGACTTTGGTGTTGTGAGCAGCATCAGCAGCAGCAGCAGTTACACGGATATTGATAACTGGACAGATATGCGTGCTGTGCCTTTCTTTTGTTTTGTTTTATTTTTAAGACATTTTGCGGACAGTCAATGGGTTTGTCGCTTCTGCTTTTATTTTGTACTCTTCACGTGAACTTCGCAGGTTTATTCATCGTCGGTGTCCTTCATCAGCCGTGCACCACGCCCCGTGTCCCGTCTAGCGTGTGTCTTGCAATGGCTACGAAAACTCAAGCGAGCGAACACTGTCGTAAGCGCAGCGGAGTAGATTTAGACTGTGGAAGGGAATTTTTTTTTTAAACATCGCCGAAGAAGAGGAAGGAAAAATAAAGTTGCGCTTGACGCTGCGCGCTCAATGTTACCACTTTCGTGCTCCTCGGCAGCTTCTGAGAATGCCTTTTTGAAAGAAGTACACACCAACACGAACACACACACACACGGACGCGTGCTGCTTTGCTATGCAATCAAGCGGGAGATAAAAAAAAAAGATAATTGAAAGAGCAAAAAAAAATTCACAAAAAAATCTACAAAATGGTAAAATGGAAAACCGAAAAAAGAAGACGGAATGCCCAGAAAACACTGAAGTCTTGCAGAAGACAAGAAGGATGCTTACTCCATGTTTACATGATGGGCAGGATGTATTTTTTTCAATATGGCAAAGCTGAATATATATGTACCATAGCTAGGCTACTGAACTAAGATATAATACAGAGACGATCCGTCTCACACTGCACTGGTTATTATTATATTGTTACGTTAGGATGTTTGAACTGTTAACCTTGTTAACTTATTTTTTTGTGCTTTTTTTAAATAAATAAAAATATATAATAAATAATAATAAACACAATTACACAAACATGTCTATATATCTCTCTCTATCTCCACGAACGCATATGCATATGGGTTATGAATGATACGATTCGACTTGTGGCGTAGAATTAGAGTGAGTCACGTTCCACCTGCAAATAGAGGCCCCCCCTCCACCCCCTCTCTCTTTTATAATCGTAAATCCTTTGCTCAGCTTCAGGGGCTCCGGCCGGGTAGTGAGGAAGTGCCTTTTTGGTGACGTTTTTTGCTGTGTGTGTTGTGGGTTGTATGCGTTGATTGACAATAGACTGGAAAACCTTACCTGGAAAAAGAGTGCGCAAAGCACGGACAGACGCTGGTGGTGGTGTTGTTGTTGTATTATACAGTATAATCAAAAAACGACGATGGCTCGTTGTAAATACTCGATGTATATTTTAGATCACTGTATATTGATAACTAAATGTTAATCTTGAAACCTGCATTCCTTTTATTTATTTATATGTCGCATAATTGGATGTATTGGGAAATCTTGACTATATTGTTGCGTATTATTGGAATAATATTTTTTTGTGGGGGGTA
>JAZEWU010000019.1:2340826-2355507 GCA_036362915.1 Geotria australis | reverse complement strand
CTCCTCCACTAAGGGCAACTGCTCTCCCCTCACCTGAAGAGGGCAACCCACTCTTTTCCGTGAGAGGACCATGACCACAGATATGGAGGTGCTGACTCTCAACCCGGCCGCTTCACACTCAGCCGCGAAACGCTCGAGTGCCCGTCGGAGGTCACAATCGGATAAGTTGAGAAGAACAACGTCATCTGCAAACAGTAGTGATGCCACCTCCACGCCGCCAAACTGGACACTCTCCATACCCCGGCTGCGCCTTGAGATCCTGTCCATGGAAATCACGAACAGGAGCGGAGACAAGACACACCCTTGGCGGAGACCAACGGCCACATTGAACGGATTCGACTTCACGCCAAGTATACGGACACGGCTCTCGCTCTTGGAATAGAGAGACCGGATTGCTCTCAAAAGAGACACCGGCACCCCATACTCCCGCAGCACCTTCCACAGTAAATCTCGGGGCACACGATCGTTGGCTTTCTCCAGAGCTACAAAACACATGTAGACTGGATTAGCAAACTCCCATGACCCATCAATTATCCGTGAGAGGGCATTTTTCTGCTGTAATAATAAATGCTATTATTATTATCTATCTACAGTATAGCGCCTTTTTATAATAATAATTGCATTTATAGAGCGCCTTTCACCCCAGGGTCACAAAGCACTGCACAAGGCTGTGGAGAAAACGACACGACACGTCATTAACATGTCAATAATATGAGTTTAGGTCACGTGAAAAATGTATGCAAGTGTTGTGTACCCGTTGAGATGTGGGAAAAGCGAGTGAGCACACAGCACATACCTTTTCACGTAACCAAAAACTCATAAAAAAGGAGCTATACTATGGATAACATCGGTCATGAAAGCCTTCGAACTAAATCTATCTATCTGTGGGAGGAAACCGGAGTGCCCGGCGAAAACCCACGCGGACACGCCTTCCCCAATTCCACCCTCAGCCCTGTTCAACGTGGTTTTCAACAATGCCCGTACAGAATTCAGATACATCCCATCAGCTGGCAAACGATAATGACGCAATGCTGCACTGTTCATCATTCAGCCCTCCACTGACAACCAGAGAAACTGATTGTGCGGTGAGACTGCACTCACGCGGGCACAATGTATCCCAACAATAGGATGAGATGTTTTTTATCGTAGACGTGAGCCTTGCCTTCAGTTACTTCAAAGTGTGCGTTTCATCGGGGCTTTTGTGTCCGCACAATCAAGATCTAACCGTCGCGCGGTAAGTGGCTTTTTTTTGTTCTAGCCAAAACAAAGCTATGGGGTCACACAATAAGCCAGCGCGTGATTTTAATACTGAAGGACCGATTGCCGTTGCAGCGTGTGAATTAAATATCAGCGGTCGTGGCAGACTCGTGCATTCTTAGCACACTATCTGGGAGTGTATTCAAAATTCAATGCTGCGGTCATTGTCAAAGTATCTAGTACTTACATTTGATATGTATTGTATCGTTGATAAGGCGGAACGATGGCGCGGTGAGTAGCGCTGCCGCCTCACAGCAAGAAGGTCCCTGATTCGAATCCCGGCTCGGGTGCATGTTTCTCCCCGTGTCCGCGTGGATTTTCGCCGGGCACTCCGGTTTCCTCCCACAGTAAAAAAATATGCTGCTGCATAGGTTAATTGGCCTGCGGACTAAATTTCCCCCCGTGCCCTGTGATGAACTGGCGTCTCATTTATAATGAAGGTACGACGTTTCGCTGATAGTTGCAATCGGCTTCATCAGGAACAAAGGGTCTGGCGAGAAACGCTGCTCGATTGCAACTATCAGCGAAACATCGTACCTTTAATCGTGGGCGGCACGGTGGCGTAGTGAATAGCGCTGCCGCCTCACAGCAAGAAGGTCCCGGATTCGAATCTGTGTGGCGTTTGCATTTCCTCCCCGTGTCCGCGTGGGTTTCCTCCCACCGTCCAAAGACATGCTGCCAGGTTAATTGGCCTACTGACTAAATAGCTCAAGGTGCCCTGTGATGGACCAGCGCCCCATCCTGGGTATAGCCCTGCCTTGCGCCCTGTGTCTGCCGGGATAGTTCCGGCTCACCGCGACCCTGTACAGGATTTAGCGTTTTCTGACACTTGGATGGATGGGATGGATGAAGTAATTTAATACATTGCTGGAATGTAGAATGGCCATTAGATTGAAGGTGGTAGTATTTAATCGCATTGACAATACGCCTGTGTACTTACCAAGCATGTAGTTGTTCATATTATACGCAAAATTAAGATGGGTTTATTGCACCTTATTGCGCACACGCGTTTATGTCCACACCATCTTGAACGTTTCAATTGGACCTGGCCCACTAACAGAGGCGGAGCTGGTCTGCATATCCATCGTGGGAAAGCCGTTCACGTGACAGCCCTATGCAAGTAATACTTTATAGAGCATCCGAATACCTTGAGTTTAATCGGTTCAGAAACCGAAATAGGTGCCTCCCTGCTCCGCTGTAATTTGTAAGTCGACCGGGCCTCTGTGGCTGGGTCTACACGTGTTCCACGTGTGACCCATTGACATCGTTTTATGACTTACAGGCGTCGTGGATTCTGGACGCCAGTGTTGAGGGCTCTGGATAAATCATACTTGGGCCATTAAAAAAAGTTTTCCACTGAATGGGGCTGCTTCGGTCGGCAATGTTGACGCGTGCGGTATGTCTTTCACTAAGTACAGTGTGGTACATTGACTCTTGAAAAGTTTATGCTCATATATTACTCGGGTACAGCGTGTATTGGACCTTACTCGGTCAGCAGTATGTGCGATAATAACAGTTGTTAAGTTCAAATGAAGTGACAGGATTGAAAACAGCAGGCCGCCTGGAGTCTGTTTGTTTTTTTCATTATAATAATTACATACAGTTTGTAATGCGCGCACATTCAATTTTGCGGGTATTTATTTGAAGAGAGAACGACCAGAGGCGGGGGGAAACAGCAGACAGGGGGATGGGGGGAAGGCAGCCACGCGGTTAGCCGGTGCCAACATTTGGCAGACACTACGTCCTATATATTATGATGTTATTGGCCTATTAATTAACAAGTGGTTTTTTTTTATTCTGGGAGAACCCGGAGGAAATCCACGCATAACAGGGGGAGAACACACAAACTCCAAACAGAAAGGGCACCCGAGGCGGGAATCGAACCGCCTCGTACAGGACTTTCTTGCAGTGAGGCGCAGACGTTGGTTCCTCCTTAGCGTTGCCAATAGTAATCAGATAAAGGTACATCCCTGCAATATCCGTCTAAGGCCACTGCTGACAGAAGGGCCTCCAATAGCTTCCCTCTCTACCAGAGGGCATTTCCACCTACTCCTCTCCCTTTGCCACAGTCCGCCAACTGACTAACTATTGTGGTGTCCATTTAAACAGCTGGTGACAGCTGGACTGCAGCGTTCAGTACACCAACCACAACACCACGGATACAACCCTTTGCAAACGCGGTTCGGTTTTTGCCAAAAATTGTGCGCGGCTCGCGACAAACCCTAACTCTTGCTTCGCAAAAATAAAAAAATCAACACAGTGCAGTTGCTCTTGTCCACAAATGACAACCACGTGAGGTCCATTGCCGGGCACAGGAGGGGCCGTGACCCTGGACATCCTTCATTGAAAACTACTACGATAGGTTAATCTCGGGCCACTATGGCTGGTTTGCATGTGTTTTGATGCTCGCATACGACACACGTGCTGCATTGCATTGAATGCGTCAGATGTCATTCCCGTAGTGATGTAATAATGGGTAATAACGGCACGTTAGGTGGACTGATACCGACATTCTCAACCGGTGGATCGTGACCCATCATTGGGTTGCGAGCGCCACCTAGCGGTCCGTGGAACCCAGTCCCAAGTGGGCCTCGAGGTACAAAAGGTTGAGAACTTCTGGATGAATACATCTTTAGGTCATGGGAGAGGACAACAACCTGGGGAGGCCTTCATCCAGCAGTGGATGGATCGCCACTGCCGCTGCTGCCGACGAACGATATCTCGAATTACATACTTACTTGTAAACGATGCAGAGCGCATTGCGGCTCGTGACGAAAAATGCACGCAAACTGACCTGCACATTTGCTCTTAATATACAAATATTGTATTTTTATAGCGTAACTATCTCTCACGAATTCCAAGCCTGGCCACATTTCCCTTCATATTTTTTTGGAACGTTGAATGTATCCTGCTGCGGCATCGTATGATTTAGTTCCCCGTGCACACGAGTTCGTGTGTTTGTTCTGCTTCCAACTGTGGAGCCGTGGTAGGACCTGTGGTTCTAGGTAAATTCATAAAACTCAGCCCGAGGCTGAATGCCTCGGCTGCCAACAATCAACAAGCGAGCTAGCTCAACACCTATGGAATGACTGGAAACCTCAACCACCTGTCACCGTCTGCGTATAACTGCGAAAGTATTTCATCCATCGGTGCCTTCAGAAGGTGTTAATTTAACCCATTCCCCCATATGCTGATGCGTGTATTGAAACAAGATGTGTTTGAGAGACTCCCTCCGCAGGTCTCGCTCTCTTGCCATTTGCAGGTGTGTTTGATGAAGTACCCTATATTTTTGATATATTAAAGGGCTTTCCTTCAAATGCAGGTGGTCCCTGTGTGATTTCCCTGGGCGGATAGCCGGTTTCATAAATGTGTTTCCCTTGTTATTTTGAAATCAAAGCATTACAAACATTGCACTTAAACTCCGTGGGTATTACATTGTTAACCTCCTAAACGTCGTCAGCCATGGTCAATCCACTGCTGGGTGCATGCCATCCCAGCCTGCTGTCATCACCTACGAAACTTTGCGGTATAATAATCCATCTAGCACCTGCACCACGAGCTGATTTGATCGCTCCATCTCCTTAGTTGACGTAAGCTCGGAGAGACTTCATGTCTCGGATGCCACTCCGTCATTGTAACTGACGAAGAGCACCTGCCCAAGTCCACTAACATTTCTTAACAGTTCAAACGATGCTAATAACCTGCAACCATCCATTATCAGAAACCGCTTAATCCTATACAGGGTCACGGTGAGCCGGTGCCTATCCCGACAGACACAGGGCGCAAGGCAGGGCCATACCCAGGATAGGACGCCAGTCCAGCACAGGGCACCGGGGGCAATTTTGTCCACAAGCCAATTAACCTTGCCAGTAGAAGCATGTATTTTCTCAAGTTCCGATTTTCACAATCAACTCCAACCTGTATTTGTCTTTATTGCACTGCTACAAATACAATTTTTACAGAAAAGGAGGCCCTGTCTCACCCTCTGGTGGAGAGTTTTGAACAACACACCCAGCTCCCCAGGCGACATGTCACGTTGTAGCCTTTCACTACCAATATTATGATTCCTAATTTGTTTCTTTTGGATTAGATCGGCGTGTAATTATAAGGGTACATTTATTTAACTCTAAGCCTGTACCACCAGATAAAGCCAATACAAGCAGTTTGTCACTTGGGAAAATATGGCACTTGGATTGTTTTTTTGAGGATACCGGAGGAAAGTTGAATACTTTATGACTGCACAATCTAACCCAAGAGAAACTAATAATGAATCGGAACAGCTGATTCATTTTGTACGAACTGTCTATGCGGCAATTTTTGAGAAGAGTGTCCTCGAGTGTGGAATCAATATTTGCCTTAATAACTACACGCACAAGCTCAGTTAGTCAGTCATTTTTAAAGCTGGAAGGAATCGTCGAGATGCGTAGCTCTTTTTAACAGTTGTCCAGTGGCGGAGGGCAACATACTGCTAACTTGTTAAATATTACGAGCGGTGCGATTTAAGCCGGTATGTTTTAATAATAATAATCACATTTATAGAGCGCTTTTCACCCCAGGGTGGGGGTCAAGGTAGAAGCGTTCACGTCGCGATCCCTGTCAGGTAGTACTTGGTATTGCCTGCGAATTCTACCAAACACTTCGAGGCCGAGGAGCTGAAAGACAACGATGTCCAGAAGCTGACCGTCGTGCTTCGAAGAATCGCAAAGAAGAAGACCCGAGGGTCACAAAGCGCTGCACAGGGGCTGCGAAGAGAACGGCATGTCAACAATGACAGAGAACGGAAAATCAGCAACATTTTGGTTCGAGCGAAACGCGAACAGGAGTTCGCGGCTTTGTTTCATTGTCAGAGGTAGGCGTCTCGCCTCTATACTCCCAGTGAGAGCGCGCTGCCACGCGTCGGCTTGGAGCTCCTTGTTAATCGTATTTATTAAGCTTTAATTTGTTGTACATTTGTCATTTTTCATCTGTTCCTTTTCTCTTTGGTTGGTCGTTCGTTTCTTTGTAACTTTGGTGTTTGTTTTTGTTGTCTACCATGCTCTTGTGGCTTGTTTTTGTGTCTGGTTTTGTGCGGCCTACTCCCGGCCCAGTTCGTGCCTTGCCTAGACTCGCCTCGTGTTGTTTCCCAGGTGTCGCGTGTGGAAGTTGTGTATTTGTTGTGGGTGGCCGCGTGTTTTTCTTTGCTGGTGCGTGTGTTCTTGTGCTTCATTGTTGATTTCTTGATTTGGATTGGCGTTGTTTCTCCCTCGTGTCTGTCTCTCTGTATTCCTGTCTCTGTGTCCCTATGTCTCACCCTCCCTGTCTCCCTCCGGGTTTGTCTTTAAGGAAGTGACGGCCATGTTGGGGGACGCTGCCAGATGTTTGCCGCTCTTAAGATTGCCAGTTTCACGTCCTTTCAATATATTCGAAGCAGTCTTAATCATTTAATTGTTTTTGTTCCTTGGGTTTTTATTTATTTATTTTTCATTGTTGACATGCCGTTCTCTTCGCGGCCCTTGTGCGGCGCTTTATGACCCTCGGGTGAAAGGCGCTATATAAAACGCTATTATTATTATTAAGCTAATGTATCTGTACAACATCAATGCGTTTATGTCTTCTTTCAGCTTTACGTCCGTCATTGAATATTCCACAAACGGCACGGTGGCGCGGTGAGCAGCGCTGCCGCCTCAGCAAGAGGGTTCGAACCCCGGATCGGGCTGCCTGGCTGTGTGGAGCTTACACGTTCTCCCCGTCTCAACGTGGGTTTTCCGCCGGGCACTCCGGTTTCCTCCCACAGTCCACATACATGCTGTTCCTGCACAGGTTAATTGGCCTGCGGACTAAGTTGCCCCTGGTGCCCTGTGCTGGACTGGCGTCCTATCCTGGGCATAGCCCTGCCTTGCGCCCTGTCTCTACCGGGTTAGGCTGTGGCTTGCCGCGACCCTGTACAGGATTAAGCGGTTAAAAAGAGCTATGTGCCTGTACATCACGCGGAGGCAACGGCGCGTATACAGCAGAGAGCAGCTGCAGTTAAATCCCCCCCCTTCATACGGGGAGGGGGGCATCGGGGGTTCAAATAAGGCCAGGGATGGGGAGTCCAGGGGGACAATTCTTGCAGAGTGGCAGTGGGAGGGGGGTTATGGTGGTGAGAGAGATAATCACGCATCAGAGAGAGAGAGCGAGCAAGCGAGAGACAGACAAGCTCCACGAACGGACGCAACAGGAGAAAGCGCCAGGATTATCTGGGCATGTTTTGTAGGCTGCGGTGCTGCCGGATAAGTAATTGCGAGTTGGGTCAGCCGGGAGGCGAGTGGAGCAGACGTCGGGTGAGAGGAGGGGACGTTTATCCGGGGAAGTGATCGCAACATCGCGGACCGCGTGTAGCAGCCGCGTTGCAGGCGCGGGTGTTGCGACACCCGCACTTTCACAGAAGCATGATTTCATCCCCCCCACTTTTTCCTGCAACACCCGCGGCTGCGACGCGCCCGGCAAGTGGGCGAGCGACCACTGAGGTCTCGTGTGTGTGTGTGTGTGCGCGCGATTTACCGGTCTGAGCACGGGGGGTGAAAGTGGCTTAGGTTTCTTACCCGTGTGAGGTCGTATCGCAACCCCGGCTCGTACCTGTACCCAAATGAAAGCTTCGACCAGATTACTTTCACCTCAGATCTCAAATAGAGTTAACATTTCCTGCCCAGCTGCATTTGCCAAAATCGATATAGGTGGTTCGGGCATCTGTCAAGAATGCCTCCCTGGGAGGCTCTCCCCCAGGAAGTCTGCCAGGCACGGCCCACTGGGCGGAGACCTAGAGGCCGAACACAGGACACGCAGGAGGGATTATATCCTTCGGCTGGCCTGGGAACGCCTGGGAATCCCTCAGGAAGATCTGGAATATGTTCCTGAGGAAAGGGATGTCTGGTCCACCCTCCTTAAATAGCTGTTCACTGAGGGAGACCCTGGCAGGAGTGCTAGGCTCCAGACTTGTTCACCACTAAGGGAGACTAGCTCTAGCAGGAGTGCTAGACTCTAGACCTGTTCACCCCTAAGGGAGACCCTAGCAGGAGTGCTGGCCTTCAGGCGACATAGCTCCGTCGTTCATTGGAACACACAAATCCCTCTCTCCGTGTATTTTTTTTATTTTTTTGATATTTTAGACATATATAATAACCCCATTTCTGTATTTTCCCACATTTTTCAATTATAATTCGGGTTTGCTAACGACGATGGTGGCTAATTATTTGTTTTTGTTATCCCGCACACGCACGGTGTATGGCATGTACAACAATTGAGCACTGCAGCATCAATTATTGCCGTGTGAAATAGCTGACTCAGAGGTGTTGGCACATCTCTGCCCAGTCCGAGGTTTTTAATTACGCAGACTCTAATGCCATCAGCTGTGCAAGCGAGCAAAGCCCATTGCAGCGGGTGTAGGCTTTCAGTCCTGGGTTAGCTGTCACATCACTGAGCGGTGGATGCAGGCAGCTGACACCCTTTGACGTCACGCGAGGGGGGTCAAATCTGATTGTGAAAATATAGCACCATCCATACATCCATTGTCAGAAACTGCTTAATCATGTAGACTGTAGAGGGTTGCGGTGAGCCGGAGCCTATCCCCACAGACACAGGGGGCAAGGCAGGGCTATACTCAGAATGAGACGATAGTCCATCACAGGCTGGACTGCACCGGCTTACTTTCACCTCTGTGTGCAGTGCCGGCGTACGAGTGGTCCTCGGTGCGAATTCTACTGCCAGATTTTGCTATCGGGGTGGCACGGTGGCGCGGTGAGTAGCGCTGCTGCCTCATAGCAAGAAGGCCCTGGGTTCGAATCCCGGCTCGGGGGCCCCCTTTCTGTGTGAAGTTTGCATGTACTTCCCGTGTCCGCGTGGGTTTTCGCCGGGCGCTCCAGTTTCCTCCCACAAACCAAAAACATGCTTGCTGCATAGGTTAATTGGCCTGCGAACTAAATCGTCCCCGGTGCCCTGTGCTGGACTGGCGTCCTATCCTGGGTCTAGCCCTGCCTTGCGCCCTGTGTCTGCCGGGCATAGGCTCCGGCTCACCGCGACCCTGTACAGGATTAAGCGGTTTCTGACAATGGATGGATGGATGGGATCCTAACATTCTTCTGGTCAGGTCTGTTTGGTCTTGAGATACAGGCGGCACGTTATAATCGCCACTCCTGCTCTCTTCCACTTCGTCCTTGTGTGCGGTTGATTCCACAGTGCTTTACCTCAAGCCTGCGTGGACCATTACCTTAAGATCATCTGAGGGAGTTTAACTTTCCCTCTCCTCCTTCAGTCTGGGGGTCTAGAAAGTGGAGGATGGATTACCGCTCCTGCTTTGAACTTGAATTTTGGCCGCGTGATTACTTAGGCGATTACAAGGGAGGGTACCGAACCGTAATTTAACTAACCCCAGACCAAACAATCGCGGATTGACAACTCTTGAACTGGACAAGTGGGATTTGCGATCGCTTGTCAGGCTTCCAAAGAAAGAAAACCCATGCCAAGCGTGCTGCGTGGCATCGAAATCGAATGCTTTGACTTGCCCCGAGTGCGTCTCGTGTGAAACTTTCACCGAGCCCGGCCGAGGCTCGTCATTATGAGCCGGTGGGACTGGGCCTCAATAGCGGAAAAAAACTGAAAGGAAAACACGCTTAACAAAACCTTCCAGCTCATTATAAACATCATAAGCTGCATACGAACACCACCCGCCCCACCCTATTTCAGTGTGAACGAAATGTATAGCGATTCGACGCACGAATCCGAAGGCCGCATCGTGACAGCGATTCGCTCCGCTTCTATTTGTTATTGTCTGGGTCTCAGTCTGTTTGGGTGCCTGGCAGCTGGTTGTGTTTTGTTTACAAACTGCTATAAGGGTATTTTCGATATACAACCAAATCGAGTTACGACGGGGTCATTGGGACATAACCCCGTCGTAAGTCGACGAGAGACTCGATATATCCGTGATGAAGCGTTGACCGTGGAAACGCATTTCGGAGTAAGCGATCTATGAGCAGCACTAACTCGAGTTCCATTCCCTGCCAAACATCGGTGACGAATCATGTCTGGGCCCTCTCGCTCCACCAACCCGCACTGACGATTGGGAATCAGTAAATCACGGTCAGACAAATATCCCCCATGAGCAGGGGTCGGCAACCCGCGGCTCTGGAGCCGCATGCGGCTCTTTAGCCCCTCTGCAGTGGCTCCCTGCAGCTTTGAAAGGCGCTATATAAATTGATATTGGGGTCAAGGTAGAAGCGTTCACGTCGCGATCCCTGTCAGGTAGTACTTGGTATTGCCTGCGAATTCTACCAAACACTTCGAAGCCAAGCTGAAAGACGACGATGTCCAGAAGCTAGCCATCGTGCTTCGAAGAATCGCAAAGAAGAAGAATTGATATTATTATTGTTTTTATTTATCCTTTATTTAACCAGGAAGTCAGCATCGAGATTTCCATCTATTTTTCAAGCGAGCCCTGGAGAGCGGCAAATAATCATGGTCGGGTGGGGACTTGAACCGGCGACCCTCCAGTTACGAAGGCAAGTCCCTACCGACTGAGCTATGCCGCCCCCAATAATATGGTAATAAATAACGGATATTTTGAATGTATTTTTCTTTTCTCTTTCAAAGGGAACACCTTTTATTTTGGAGATCGAGGTGATACTGTGACACTGAAATAAAAAGCGTTTAATATTTCGTCAACTCTACGAAACTAAACTGATTTTATCTGGTTAAATAAAGGTTAAAATAAAAGCATATTGGTGCAAATAGCAGTAATGACGACTACAGACAGCACAATCCACGACATATAAGGCGCGAGGTCCGGCGGACCTTGGGTCCTGCTAGTCGCGGGCACGAAACGTTTTGCGGCTCAAGATGAATTTTATTTTGTGGGAGAGGGGCCAAAATGGCTCTTTTGATAGTAAAGGTTGCCGACCCCTGCCCGTGAGTGACATGGAATGGGGAGGCCTTCATCCAGCAGTGGATTGACGATACACGACCATGTGTTTGAGCAGAAACATTCCGCCTTGCAGTCAGCGGTGATAATAATAGTTATCTTTTATATTGCGCCACGCGTAAGCGTGCAATGTCGAAGCTATCCGTTTGAAGAGAGAACGATTCGCAGGTTGCCAGGAAACCATAGAGAGGCGTGGAGGGAGAAGGCAGCCACGCGGTAAGCCAGCGCCAACATTTTCCAGACACTGCATCCTATTTCTTACGACGATATCGGCCAGTTAATTAACGATTTTTTTTTTGAAGTGGGGATCAAGGTAGAAGCGTTCACGTCACGATCCCTGTCAAGTAATACTTGGTATTACCTGCAAATTCTACCAAACACTTCGAAGCCGAGCTGAAAGACAACGATGTCCAGAAGCTCAACAGATGCCAGAAGCCCCTCAGTCTGGAGCAAAGAGAGAGGCCAATGCCCGCCTTTAAGGCCAACACTGACCATCATATCTCTAAATGTTGAAGGGCTGTCTGCAACTAAAGAAGAACTTGTTGCAATGGGGAACAGTCATATAACCATCACGCTTCGAAGAATCGAATTCGAATTTTAAGTTACGGGAGGAAACCGGACAACCCGGAGGAAACCCACGCAGAACAGGGGGAAAGAATATAAACTCACAAACTCCGCTCAGAAGGGCGAACCGAGGCGGGAATCCAACCGTCTCGGGGCAGGACCTTCTTTTTGTGAGGCGCGGATATTACCGCTGCCTAGACACCCTGCTGCAGTGCACAGCGCTGGGCGTTTTAATATTGCAAACGCGCCGGGTTTGCTGCCTTGCTCCCGTGTATCACACATCCTCATCCTGCGGGTTGGCTGCTCCAAACATAGCTGGATTTTTGCTGTTCCAATTACGCGTCGCTCTTGCCCCTTTATGGTCAATTTTCCCGCGACAGCACCGGCGCGCGATTGGTCACCTCCTAGCCTAAGCCGCCGCGTGTCTCTAACACCCATAAATAGATGGACAGCCAGCATACCGGAGCGTCTAAATATGGAATGCAGCATAATTGTGCACCAGTCACATGGCAGATGGCAGTGGGGGGGGGGGAATGGGTTCAGAAAATGGCGAAGATTGCTCAAGTTAGCCAGGGCTGCTGTCTTATTAGAAAGGCGCTATATAAATTGATATAATTATTATTAGCCGACCCAACTCCGCTTGACGAATGAAATAAAACGCTCCCATGGACCTCGTATGGCGATCGCATGGTTTGAACGCTCGCCGGGGGAAGAGTTTTGCACAGAAACCTACATCAGTACCATACTGATGTAGGTTTTCACGGCTCGATTCGTGACGGTTGCTCTTCAGAGCTGTTCTTGTCGAGAGAGGGAGATCGCTGGACAGCTCTGAAAAGCAACTAAAAGATGCGGTACTCGCAAACTTGGCTTTGATGTAATCGTCGCGAAACATACCGCGCGTCTTGGCATCGTCGTGTCTGGTCGGCTGCGAGTTCGCTTCATCTTTTTGTTCTTCATTCGTTCATTTGTTATCGCTACACGCGTCTTTAAGGAAGTGACAGCCATCTTAGAGGTCGCTGGCAGATTTTTGCCGCTCTTTAGATTGCCAGTTTCACGACCTTTCAGTATATTCGAAGCAGCTTTAATCATTTATTTTTTGTTGCTTTGGTTTTTATTGGATGTTTTTTCTTTCGTTGTTGACATGCCGTTCTCTTCACGGCCCTTGTGCAGCGCTTTGTGACCCTCGGGAGAAAGGCGCAATATAAAATGCCATTATTATTATTATTATCATCACGTTGGGGGCTGTGGCGAGCCAGAGCCTATCCCAGCAGACACAGAGAGCAAGGCAAACATATACCCAGGATGGGATGCCAGGTCATTGCCGAGCACCGCGGACAATTTAGTCAGCAGGCCGATTAACCTAGACAGCAGCAGCATGTCTTTGGACTCTGGGAGGAAACTTGTAGTTCCCAGCGAAAACACACGTGAACACAGGGAAAGCATGCAAAGACCACACAGAAAGCTACCCGAGCCAGGAATATAACCCAGGCGCCTCTTGCTGTTCGGTGGCAGCGCTACTCAGTTCGACAACCTTTTAGGACCTCAAGGCTCACTTAGCCCACTCGGACATGGTCTCCACGGACCACTAGGTGGCGTTCGCGGCCCACTGATGGGTCGCGACCCACCGGTTAGAATGGAAGCTCTAGATCCAAACGGTATTCTGCTTAGGTCTTTAACTGTAATACATGCCAACAGACCATCCTCTGCATTACATCAATGGATTTTTTTTTCAACATTATTTTGTCCGAGTGCCGATAGCAGCAACTCATAGTCAGCCTAAGTGATATAACACAGTTTTGGTGTTAGCGCACCGCACTATGAATCTGGCGACCCGACTTCGATTCCTGCTCACGGCCAATACCAGTGACGATTTTCTGAACCGGTTCTGCAACTCCCCTAGGTCGACTGGGCCTTTAATGAGTAGCTAGTGCAGTGTGTAAACATCGTCGCTGGAGAAATAAAGTCAGCCGGGGTGATGCTGACCACCCACCCCCCACGTGTGCCGTGCTGGCCTTTATTGGTGCTCGCTAACAGCACTTGACCCTTTAGTCTGTTAAGGCTATACGGGGGATCTTTGTCTCTTTTCCTTTACATTCAACGTATAAATTCCCCACATTATTTTTCCCGGTTTCAAATCCATCCTCATCTTGAAAGCATACTACTGATGATATTAATAGTACCAGACATTGGCAAGGTGCTGGGCTTAATGTTGAAGATATGACAAGCACATTGGCTATTTGCATCATGTCATGTTATGAGGGCCTGTGTTATTTCACTCCAATATAAAACAGCTGCGCAAGGTGGTTTTGGTTGCTCTAGTGCAAAATATTAATAGTTGAATCCATTCACTTTCATGCAGAATTGTATAAACCCAACAGTAACCCTTTGACAAACAGTTCTATACTATAGTTTGCTGTTGAGCAGAGTAATTTTTTTTGCTGAATCAGGCTATGGCTGCTGAGGGTAACATCCGCACCTCACAGAAAGTTTGACTCCTGCCTCGGGTGGCTTTCTGTGCGGAGTTTGTGTCTTCTCGTCCCCTGTTATACGTGGGTTTCCTCCGGGATCTCCTTTTTTTTCCCACAACTAAACAACACTCGTCAGTGAATTGGCCGAAACCAGTGTAATATACAAGACGCAGTGTTTGGTTAACTGCGTGACTGCCTTCCCCCACTTCTCTCCACTTTCCTGCAGTGCCTTGGGACCTCTGAGTGAAAGGCGCTATATAAATATAATAATAATAATCTACTTTTGTAACGCGCGCATTTTCTCCGGGCGCGTTGCCCCCGCTGATTCGGAGGCGCGGAGCCCTGCTCAGTCGGTTTGTTGTGAGTCGGTGAAAATGTGACTTTTTAATAGTTTTTTTAAGGCTGTAGGTGACTGTGTTTGACGCAATAGGTGTGGCAGGCTGTTCCAGGTTGTGGGTGCC
>JAZEWU010000019.1:2316854-2330583 GCA_036362915.1 Geotria australis | reverse complement strand
ACCAGCGTGGTGAAGTATGGCCAAACAACAGGTGGAAGGAAGCCTTCATCCAGCAGTGGAGTGACACTTCAAGGCTACACACTGCGTGGGCTTGAGTTGCTCACGGATCGTGTACCGGGTGTCACAATGCGTGCGGCGTGTACATATTTATATGTAATGACATATCCCTGCCGCTTCGCCGCATTTTGACTTTTGGCTTCAGAGAAACGGGAGAGGGAGTTGGAGGAGTGGGGGTGCTGGGAGAGGGGGGAGAGAGGGAGAGAGAGTGGGGAAAAACTTAGCAAAGATTGTCCTTTTTTGGGAAGGGGAGAGAGGGCAAAGCGACAGGTGTGAGAGCCTGGTCTGTGTCAATCACGCGAGCACACACACACACTCACATACGCGCTCACACACACACAGGCATACGTGCACACACACGCACACTCACCACATGCATACTCACAAGTGCTCACTCACTCACACTCGCATGCATACGCACACACACACATGTACACATACGTACGTGTACACAACCGTACGTGTACACAACCGTACATGTACAAACATACACGGACGTACTCACGTGTACAAAAACAAAGATTCACCGTATAGCCTTAACAGACAGTAGGGTCAAGTGCCGTTACATACACACTCACATGCGTACACATACACCCGTACACACATGACACATACAAACACTCCCCTATGGACACACACTCACGTATAAAGTACTTCTATACTCGCGTATACTCACCAAAAATGACACATTCACTAACATACACACAAGCCGCATCCATACACAATCACATACACACAAAGCCACTAACACAAACATACGTGTATACACACTCTGAAATTACCCATACACACTTTATAAACACTTACATACTAATATCCTTACAATAGCATCCTAACAGACATGCACCAACAAATCCACGCACAGTAACACACGTAAATACATGTACTAACACACGCACTTGAGACAAAGATCCCCCATATAGCCTTAACAGATTGTAGGGTCAAGTGCCGTTAGCGAGCGCCTACGAAGGCCGGCACAGCACACAACAGCGTGGGTTGGTGACCGACCGCCTTTGTCTTCCCTGCGCTGATATTTACACCCCGCACCAGATACATACTCATTTAAGGCTGAGTCGACCTAGGCGGAGGCCCCAGGACCGATTAAAAATACTTGCCAATATCGGTGGTCGTGAACAGGAATCTAACTCGGGTCACTGGGTTCGTAATGCAGTGCGCTAACCGCTGCGCCACCACTCGCCGGAGAGAGCACTCTTAACTCAGCACTCGCCACACAGACTGCCTCCACTCACTCACATTGAATCCCAAGTTTCATTTATCGATTATCACAGTCAAGAGTCTCCTTACTCATCTGACCGACTAAATCGTCAGTGACCAGCGCCAATGTCCACATTCCTACGATGAAGCACAGTACATCCCCAAAATAAAAACGACCACACATCACTCCACTAAGTGGCGTCACATTCCACATTCACATGACAGAGCCTAATGCTGCTGTCACAACAACAACCGTTGCGGAGCATGTCTTCCACCGTGTAAAATCCACGGTTCTATGGCAGGGCCCAGTCTCTCCGTATCAGTAATATAATCCAACAACGCAGTAGAAAGCAGATTCTGTGTACGAGTGTAATTGAATACAGATGATACAGATAGATAGACAATGCGTGGCATTGACTCGAACGGACTGCTGGAGCGAATGCTGTTGGCTATCACCTATTAAATCCAAGCATGACCACTGTGTCTCATCTGTCTGTCTCGGTGTTTATGGGGTTGGCGGATCATGCAGAGATCACTCGATGAAGTTTTATGTAGAAGGTGGTACAGTACAGCGAATGGGTTAAGGGCGGTTGCTGATCTGCGGCATTTGAGGTTTCTCCCCTCGGTGCGTGTAGGTTTTCTCCGGGTACTTCATTTCCACTCCACATAAACGCCGAGGCTTCTCGGTAAGGAACTGGCCCAGGCAGGACACTCCGTCCTAGACGTTAGTCTTGAGACGCAGCGAAAGGAAGAGCACTTTTTAATCTCTATCGCCTAAGACTATCATTCAGAATGTGCCCAATTCTTATCAGACCTCAGAAGCTAAGCAGGTGTGAGCCTGGATAAGTTCTTGGGTGATTAACCACACCCCCCCCGCCCCTCCCCATCTTCAAACTCCACACTCACCAGAGTGGTGAAGTATGGTCATATAAAAATTGCCCTCAAGAGCCGCACATTTGGGATAACCGTGTCGAGCATTCATTCCTCTCTCCGGAAAGTAAGTTCTCATAATCAAGTCGTGAAAACCAACGTGAATAATAGTTGGCCAGACAGATAAATGTGTATTATTACAGCAGAAAAAAATACCTAGTCAGCTTGCGAGCTCTTTACAGGATTCCTACATTGACACAACACGCGAATTTACAAAAATATAAAATAAACAAATGTAAACCTCACTGCCAGCAGAAGCGTGGTGATGATGCCTTCCAGCAAGTGGACTGACAAACGGACTGCGCATTTAACAATTAGGCGTCAATACCCCAAGTGTGGTCCTCGTCATGGGAACGTGTAATTTCCACCAGTGTCTCAGAGCCACCTCACTCGTTTGCTCCAGTAAGGTCGATAAGGTCAACATAGACTGATCAATGGCCCTCTTGGCGTGAACACGAGCGACACAGTGACCAGTGCGTGTGATTACAGTGCGCGGCTACACAAGGCATCATAAACACGTCAAACACGCGGCCACCATGTCCACGTATTTACACTGTACTAGGGTTGCCACCTGGGAGGCACACAAAACCGGGACAAATCGTGGGTATAGAATGAGAGAGGACTGTGCGTGTAACCGGCAAAAAACCCTGGACGTGCAATGACTTATTCCAGAAAACGTGTAGATTTCCCAGGACAGCTGCTCTCTCCAAAAAGGGAGGACAAACCCGCGCAAAAAAAACCGGGACAGGTGGCAACGATAATTTACTGTATACCCCCCCAAACACCCCGCCACCCAGGCTGTGCAGCCTGGGTGTCTCTAGGACGTATGGTGTAGTCACTGTAGTACAGCATCCATCCATTGTCAGAAACCGCTTACTCTTGTACAGGGTTGCGGTGAGCCGGAGCCTATCCCGGCAGACACAGGGCGCAAGGCAGGGATATACCCAGGATGCGACGCAAGTCCATCCACAGGGCACCGAACGCATTGGACCGTAATACATGCACACACTGTGACGCGTTGAGTCCTAAATGCTTTCTAGTCGGTGAGCATGCCAACGTTCAGCCAACGTTGGGGCATGTGGTTTCAACCATTGGATTTACGTTGGGCCAACGTCCTGTGTTTACTGTGTGGCTAAGTGTTATACGTTTGAATGCTGCGTGAACACGTAGCAGTTAGTCCTATGTATGCGAGTGTTTGTGAACTGTACTATTGTGTGTAGCGTGGGGGTAAAACGTGCTGTACAGTTGTGTATACGTTTTTCATGTGTTTGTGTGTGTAGGTATACATTAGTTGTATGTGTGTATTTGTATAGCATTGTTTTACAGATTGTGTGTTGTCTGTGTATTTAATTCTGTGGTGCCTTGATATGGGCTGAACGTGTTTGTACACAGGGAGGGTTCACACCCTCACTCAGCCAACACATGACAAAGATCCCCCGTGTAGCCTTAACTCACATACTCATACATTCCCAAAGACGGGGATCAAGGTAGAGGCGTTCACGTCGCGATCCCTGTCAAGTAATACCTGGTATTACCTGCGAACTCTACCAAACACTTCGACGCCAAGGAGCTGAAAGACAATGATGTCTAGAAGCTCAACAGATGCCCCAACAAGCCGGATTCCGACCCGGCAAATCTACAACAAGCCAACTTCTAAATCTCACTCAGCACATTGAGGATGGGTTTCAGAAAGGACTGATAACAGGAGCCGTCTTTGTTGATCTGTCTGCCGCATCTCGGGTGAAAGGCGCTATATAAATTGAATTATTATTATTATTATCTCGAGGGGAAGATTCCCAAAGACAAAGACCCCCCGTATAGCCTTAACAGACTGTATGGTTAAGTGCCGTTAGCGAGCACCTATAAAGGCCAGCACGGTACACGAGGGGATGGGTCGCCAGCAGTCACACACTCATTCACACACTCACACAACAGCTGCCATTCGCCACTCTTCTTCTTTCTTTGCGATTCTTCGAAGCACGATGGTCAGTCAGCCTCTGGACATCGTTGTCTTTCAGCTCGGGCTCGAAGTGTTTGGTAGAATTCGCCGTTGTAACGTTGCCACTAAGTGGTGGCAACGTTACAACGGCACTTGTGCCAGGATAGGTACACTTTGAGGCTGCTGACAGGTCACGGAACATACCCAGGTGTTATGAGTTGACTGGCAAATGCTCGTGCTCTGTGCTCTCTCCTGTGCCAACTTGCTGCGTGTTATTGTCACGTAAGACTTGGCAGACTGTTGGGACAAGTGCTGTTAGCGAGTAGCACCTATTAAAACCAGCATGGCACACGAAGGGGGTGGGTGGCCAGCAGCACGCTTGACCGCCTTTGTCTCTCTAATGGCGATGTTTACTACACACCGCACCAGGTACTCATTTGTGGCCGAGTCGACCTAGGGGAGGAGGGCCCAGGACTGGTTCAGATAGTCACAGCCGTCACCTGGTGTCGGTGGCCGTGAGTGGGGATCGAAATCGCCCCGCACACTGATAGAGACAAAGATCCCCCGTAGAGCCTTAGTAAGCGAGCACCTATGAAGGCCGGCACAGCGCAGAAGGGGGTGGGTGGCCAACACCACGCCCGGCCGCCTTTATCTCCCCAGTCACAAACACACACTCACGAAGTCACACACAGTTACAGACTCTAACTCGCAGTCACAGACCCATAGCTCACACTCAAATACATAGATCCCGACGTATAGCCTTATAAGACTGTAGGATTTAATGCACACTCACACACACACACAGTGACACTCACTCAGTAGAACAACAACACAAAGATCCCCGTATAGCCTTAACAGACTGTAGGGGCAAGTGCCGTTAGTGGGCACCTATGAAGGTCGACATAGCACATGAGGGGGTGGGTGGTCAGCACCACGCTCGGCCGCCTTTGTCTCCCTAGTGGCGATGTTTACACACCGCACTAGGTACTCATTTAAGGCTGAGTCGACCTAGGGGAGGCTCGGGACCGGTTCAGAAAATCATCACTGGTGTTGGTGGCCATGAGCGGGATTCGAACTCGGGTAGCAAGGTTTTGTAGCCTTGCGCGCTAACCGCTCCACCACCGCTCAGTCAGACACACACACACAGTGATAACACCCGCATAACAGTCACACAGTGACACTCACACAGTGACAAACACGCGTAACACACGGCTCCCCCGGGTCGCTCCCTCTCTTGATAATAACTTTAGCGCACAGTGCGAGTTTAATTATATATAGCTATGATTTACACTGTACACACACGGACACAATGTGTCTCTCTGCCGGTGTCTCCGTGTCTGTTGTTTATCTCGACGTGTCTGTGTGTCTGTCAGGCCGTGTCTCCGTGTGTCTCCCCGTGTGTCCCAGTCTCAATGGTGGTGTCTGTTACTCTGTTTCTGTTCCTCTCTACGTGTCTGTGTGTGTCTCTAAGTCTGTGTGTCCGTGTGTGTCTTAGTGTTACTACCGTGTGTCTCCTAGTCCGCGTCTCTCTGCCTGTCATTGTGTGTCTGTCTCTGTATCCGTCTGTACATCTACGTACAATACACCGTTCCAATCTTTATAATCTGCTTTACTGTCCACGTTTCTCTCCCCCGGCGTGTCTGTGCGTCTCGCTGTTTATCTCCGAGTCTCGCGGTTCCGTCTCTCTAGCGGCGTCTCTGTCGGAGTGGCGGTGTCTCTCCCGCTCTCCGTATCTGTCTCCCCGCGTCTCGTGGCTCCAGGAGAAACTTTCTGGGTAGAGGGGGATAGGATAGTAGCACTCACCTCTGCGCTGCGTGGAGTGAACGACTGCGCCTCCCTCCCCACTCGCTCTCCCCTCTCTCTGCCCGCGTCTCCTCCCTCTCTCTCCACCTCGCCTCCCTACCCCCTCTCTCTCCCTCCTCCTTCCTCTCTCCACCTCTCTCCCATCCTCCAGCTTCCGTCTCCTCCGTTCCCTCTCCTCCTCTCGCTGCCTCTCCTCCGGGCGCGTCGCAGCCGCGGGTGTTGCGGGAAAAAGCGGGGGGGGGATGGAATCGTTTTTCTGTTAAAGTGCGGGTGTCGCAACACCCGCGGCTGCAACGCGCCTGCTGGTCTCCATCCATGCGTTTTCAGAAAGCGCTTAATCCTATACAGGGTCGCGGTTGAGCCGGAGCCTATCCCGGCAGGCACAGGGCGCAAGGCAGGGGAACACCAAGGATGGGACGCCAGTCCATCGCAGGGCGCCTGGGGAAATTTAAGTCAGTACGCCAATTAACCTGGCAGCATGTCTTTGGACGGTGGGAGGAAACCGGAGTGCCCGGCGAAAACCCACGCGGACACGAGAGAACATGCAAAACTCCACACAGAAAGGCACCCCGAGCCGAGATTCGAACCCGGGAGGAGACGAGCAGGCGCGTTGCAACACCCGCGGCTGCAACGCGCCTGCTCGTCTCCTCCCTCCCATACCTCCATATCTCTTCCCGCCCCCTCTCACCTCTCAGCGCTATGTGACCGTCGGGTGAAAGGCGCTATATAAAATGCTATTGTTATTATCTCCGCCGCTCTCCAACCTCTCCCCGCGTCTCCCCCCTCTCGCTCTCCCTCATACCTGCAAGTAATTCCTATCTCAAACTCTCCCTTTCTCCCACTCTCTCATATGTAATAGTCATTCACACTCCATCTCACTCACTCGCATCCAGGCGCGTCGCAGCCGCGGGTGTTGCGACACCCGCACTTTCACAGAAACATGATTCCATGCCCTCCCACTTTTTCCTGAGGTGGTCTCATATCATATGTTGCGACACCCGCACTTTCACAGAAACATAATTCCATCCCCCCCACTTTTTCCTGCAACACGCGCGGCTGCCACGCGCCTGCTTCTCATCCACACACTCAACCTCGTATTGGACCATAGGCGGGGTTAGGGGTGGCCAGCATCGTGCCCGGCCGCCTTCGTCTCCCCAGCACTGATGCTATTCACACACCCGGTGCCAGGTGCTCATTTAAAGTCCAGGACAGGTTTGAATACCACGTGGAATCGACGTTGCGCACCAACGTCGAGAATCGAACCCAGGTTGCTAGGACGAGGAGGTCCACTGCGCCGCCACTCCCCATAAAGAAAATACAAAGCTTTCTCCCCTATAACCTTCAGAATATTGTTGGGGCAAGTGTTGTTAGCGAGAGCCTATTAAGGCCGGTTACACACTCCCTTTCATACACTCACTAACCCGCTCAGACACGCGTACACTCTCACACGCATTCAAACAGCCGCTACCACGTCGCTTGTGCCAGGCTAGGTGCACTTTAATACCACACGAGGTGTCGAATGCCCGCTACTGAGCTGCCGAGTCACGGGACAGGCCCCCAGGTGCTGTGAGTTGGCTGGTTGAGCTGAGTGACAGATGCACCACCTGTGCTCCCCACTGCGGCAGCTCAGTGTTCTAGGACACGCGCAACCCTCTCCCCCTCTCTCACCCTTTAACAAACGTTGCCCGCACACCTCCCCCTGCCCACCTTCTCTCTGTTCTTCCGTCTCCTTCCCTCACCGTCTCTCCCTCGTTTTCCAACCGATCACGCATCCCACAGCGGACCGCTCTCTCTCGCTCTAACGCTCCATCATCCATCCTCAACCCCTCTGCATCCATCTCCCCCGTGTGTGGTCGCCTCCTAGCGGCCTCACGGGGCACAGCCCCGCACACCCAGCCTGGCTCGCTGAGCGCGACTACAGCAGCGCAGGGGCACGCACCACGGTGGTCTACTAGGACCGTCTAGCCCAGTGGTTCCCAAACTTTCTGGGTTCACGGCGTCCTGAGTGTATCAGGATTTTTTTCCACGGCGCCAAAAGTCAGAAAATACATGGCATGTATCGAAAATACGGAATATCCCGCGTCGCCCCTGTGAGTTAGCCCCGGAGCGCCATGGCACAACACTTTGGGAACCACTTGACCGTCACTCTCTAGCTGATACCGCTGGAGCCTGACAGCAAGAATCCCTGGGTTTGATTCCCTGTCCGAGTGCCTTTCTGTGGGGAATTTGTTTATGCTCCTCGTGTCCGTGTGGGTTTTCGCCGGGTACTACGGTTTCCTCCCACAGCGCAAAATAATGCTGACTAAATTGCACCCGGTGCCCTACGATGGACTGGTGTTGCATCTTGGCTATAACCCCGCCTTGCGCCCTGTGTCTGCCGAGATAGGCGTGTAATAACCACGTAAATATCTGGCAGTTGACCGGCATGGGTTCAAGACGAGACTGTGCTGCAGAAACACCGTAATAACCTGCCCAGAGTTTTCCTCGTGTTCAACCAATGCCGATGAAATTATGAACTTCCCAGAAGGTCGTGTGGCTGATGGAATGTGTAAAAAGTGCAATTTTTTGTGGAGGGACAGATGTATATTGTTACTGATATTCTCCACGAGGAGCTCAAGATTGTCGTTACATATTCTTGCAGCATGCAGAACATGTACAAGCCGCGTATGTATAATTTAATATCTATAACGCATTTAAAATGATTCATGAACAAAATAAACGCACTGTACACAAATCACTTCAACGTGTTTATATTATTAGTTTGTGCACACACGGTTTGTGTATTTAAAAGTTTACTTGAGAAAACCGTGAACGCAGAGTTGCCGCATATTGGCTTCAGGCCCGATTTGCAATTTCTCCCATTAACCCAGAACTGGCCCCTCTCATCCGTCACTTCGCGGATAACCTGAAGAAATGCATCTCAGACGGAATATACATTCATCCCGTTATCGTTGTATTTGAGAATTTTATCCATGGCCCAATTATCCGCTGGCTCTTACTGTTTATTTGGGGTGTTACGGATACCGGGGTATGTAATCGTCGGGATCTCAATGCCCTGGCACTTGAGATTCAGATTAAATAACATGTTTTGCGCGTACATACAAAATAATGGAAATTCATTACAGTATGTCACAGTAAGGTCGCAGCTGCAAGGTTTGCTGTGTATTGCGATGCTCTCTCGCTGATGTACGCCGTGTGTTGAAGTGTGTTGTTTAAAAAAACAATGCATAGGTTTCTTTACGTATTTTGTAAGTGAACATTGAGGTTCTCCCAAAAACCGGCCACACTTAACTGGCAGTGAACAGAATATCCTCTTGTCACGTACAATTGTGACAGATTTCCACGAGAGATCTTAGCTTAGGAATCCATTAGAGGCAACATATATGTTCCAACGCGCACTCAATTAGTAATACTGTTTGTCCATCTTTGCATTCTACATTTAATGAAAGGAACATTATGAATTGCACTGAAGAGCAGCTCTTGAGAGCAATTCTCATACATCGAGCCGTGGTAGACCTCTTCTCTGGTGCATTCACCGCAGAGATGGAGCGGTGAGACCAGGTCGTGTGTATGTGACAACCCAATAAAAATGCAAGGTTAGCCCAAACGTCAATCAACCACCCTTGGTAGGGTTGCCACCTGTCCTAATTTTTTTTCCTTGGGATCAGGGTCTGGGGTTTTTCCAGTTACACGTACAATCCTCTCTCTCTCGTATTCTGTTTACCTCCACGGTGTCCCGGTTTTTGTGTGCCTCCGAGGTGACAACCCTAACCCTAAACCTGTGCCCAACGTTGCATGTTTCCTAGGAAGTGGAATCCGAGGCAACATGGAACGTTGGCAAACGTTGGTCCGACAGTTCCAACCACATGCCAAAATTGGACCAACGTTGCTGGGCTTGTGACAACGCAGGACCGCGACAAATGGAGAACTTGGCGATGACACTTAATTCAGCGGCGGATCGATCGCGACTGATATTTTGTGTCAGAAGCAACGAGATTATTACCAACGTGAACTTTGGTGTCGCCTCCCCTGATTTAACCGCAGCTGACAGTTTACACCACTCCGGGGCAATGGTTGGATATTACCGACTGCTGCCAGGGTCTTGCATGTGAATCAATGGTGCCACACGTTCAGTGCGTATAGTTCACCGTGTGCCGCTAATCCACGCGTCGATGTGGCCATGAGCTCAATACTCACTCCCAACAGCGGTGGTGACATTGTGCTTCAGTCAACGCCGCCACAGTCAGCAGGTTTGGCTTTGTGCTGGATCGCTCACAGAAACAGCATTTAATTGTAAGTGATCGACTCGTTCAAAGCTTCCCTTCTGTCGCGATGGTAGTAGAAATATTGCGAAGTTATTACTACCTTTGTAGTAAGTAGAATTATATTTTTCAATCTAAGATTATAACACGTTTAAAGGGGAAATGTTACCCAGAAAATCGGTCGCGCACATGGCATTGCATATACATTTTTATTTACAATTACTTTTGTAAAAAGATAACATTCGTTCACGTTCGGCTTTCACACCACGAGTAGGCCTCGGCTCTGCACCTAAATCTTCTGCCCGATTTAGGTGACCTCACTGGGATGTGGTGGGGGTCAAGGTAGAAGCGTTCACGTCGCGATCCCTGTCAGGTATAATACTTTGGTGTTGCCTGCGAATTCTACCAAACACTTCGAAGCCGAGCTGAAAGACAACGACGTCCAGAAGCTGACCATCGTGCTTCGAAGAATCGCAAAGAAGAAGAAGACTGGGATGTGGTGTCTTGGGGAGGGTCCTGCTTTTGGGCTCACTCAGAATTCTACCAAACACTTCAAAGCCAAGCTGAAAGACAATGATGTCCAGAAGCTGCCCATCGTGCTTTGAAGAATCGCAAAGAAGAAGCAAAAAGAGCATTTACTCGTAACGTCTGTTAAAAAAGAGAATTACAATATTCTTAAATAAATCCCGCCGCAAACATCAGAACCACTGGCGTTAGTTTAGGCGTCCGAGCCTTGCTGACGATGCTCTGTAAAATAGAAATCAGTCTAATATAGCCTCAATAAAATGCTACTGTGCAACATTGATCTGGAAGTAGGCCCATATTCCTTGAGTGATTCATTTCAAGCACCCCCCCCCCTCTTCCCAACTTATTTAATTTATTTATACAATAATTTGCTGAAGCAGCCTAAAGAAGCATTTTTACTGTTGAGTGGCTATGAAAAAATAACATATATTCACATTCACACCGTGCCTATGCGTGTTTGTGCATGCGTATGCGCTTGTGTGTTGCTGGCGTATGTGCGAGCGTGTGCGTCACCGTGAGCGTACGCATTTAAGTATGCGAGAGCACTGGTATGTGTTTGTGTACACGTGTGCCCAGCTGTATGTAATAATAATAATAGCATTTATAGAGCGCCTTTCACCCGAGGGTCACAAAGCGCATGTGTGGTGTCTGCGTGTTTGAGTGTGTGTTTTTGTGTGGGGAGCGGTAGTGTAGCCGTTAGCGCGCCTCGCTATGAACCCGAGTTTGATTTCTGCTCAAGGCCCACACCAGAGATGATTTTCAGAACCAGTCCTGGGCCTCCCCTTGGTCGACTCAGCCCCAAATAAGTACCTGGTGTGATGTGTGAACACCGTCACTCTTGACCCTGCAGTCTGTTCAGGCTATACGGGGATCTTTGTCTTTGTTGTTTTGTATACATGCATAGGTTTACATGGGTAGGCATGCGAATGTGCAATCTCTATACACGTTTATCATGAGCGTGTGGAGAACGGTGGTTTTAGCAGTGTTACCAACCACATGACCTAAGCTCCATTTGTGGCCACTGCCATAATCATTAGAAAAAGTTTTCAGAGCCAGTCCTGAACCTCCCCTGGGTCGACTCAGCCTCAAATGAGTATCTAGCGCGGTGTGAAAACATCGCCACTAGGGAGACAAAGGTGGCTGGGCCTAGTGCTGACCACCCACCCTCTCGTGTGTCGTACCGGCCTTTATAGGTGCTCGTTAACACTACTGTAACCCTATAGTCTGTTAAAGCAATACGGGGAATCTTTGCGCGTGTGAGTTTGTGTGTGAGTTTGTGTGTGTACAGTGGCCTCCTGCCAGCGAGCCTTCGGCACTTTACACGGCCTCGAGGTGCGCCTGGCGTCACCGCCACTTAGTGGAAAATGGCGATTGTTGTTGTTGGCGAGTGTCGGTGACCCCCTAGCTCTCCGCCGCCTCCTCCGCCTGCGAGGCCTCGGCCTCTGCTCTCTGCTGCTTCACGCGCTGCTTCTGTTTCCTCTCGGCCGCCGTAAGCGTCATGGGGTGCAGTGGCAGGAACCCCGAGAGACCTGGGCGAGAGCGGGGGAGCAAACGGGATCGGGGCAAGCCAGAGGAGACCCCCTTAGTCAGCGGAACTTCTACATAGATAGATATATCGATGTTTATTATTACAGCAGAAAAATACCGAGTGAGCTTGCAAGCTCTTCATGGGACTCCTGCGACGCAACAAACATGCGAGTTTCTGACAACATTTTTAAATAATAATAATAATAATAGCATTTATAGAGCGCCTTTCACCCGAGGGTCACAAAGCGCTGTACAGGGCTGCAGAGAGAACGACATATCAACAACGACAGAGAACGGTAATCAGCAACAAATTATAATTTTTTTGGTTTTTTTTTTTATCCGAGCGATGGAGAGAACGGCATGTTAACAACGGGGAGACTAAATAACCAAGAGTGAAGCAATAGCGATAAACCATAAGACATAGGACACAAATATATACAGGATTCACAAGTAACCAAAAAAATGTAAATCAACCAAACAAAAAAACATTTATACGTAGCACCGCACACATTTTTCAAATAAAACTGCAAAATAACACGTAACATTGAACGCGAAGAGTGCAGAGAGAATGCGGGGAACGGACAGTACGGAGAGTACGGGGAGAACGTGGAGCGCGGGCGGCTCGGGGGGGATGCGGACGCACCGAGGAGCTTGGCGACGGGCGTGGAGAGCTGCGCGCCCGACGCCAGCCAGTGGGAGATGCGCTCCAGGTTGAACCCCACGAGGCGCTCGCCGCGCGCGTTGGGCATCGGGTCGTAGGTGCCGACCTGGAGCCACGGAGGGGTCGGGGTCAGCAGGCGGGCGCACGCACGGCCGCACTGTGTGTGTTTGTGTGTTTGTGCGGGGAGCGGTGGCTTAGCGGTTAGCGCTATGCTGGGCGACAAACCTGGCGATGACCCGAGTTCGAATCCCGCTCACGGCCAACACCAGTGACGATTTTCTGAACGGGTCCTCGGCCGCCCCTAGGTCGACTCAGCTTCAAATGAGTATCCTAGTGCGGTGTGTAAACATCGGCCTCTAGGGAGACAAAGGCGTGGTGCTGGCCACCCACCCACCCGTGTGCCGTGATGGCCTTCGTAGGTGCTCGCTTACAGCACTTGACCCTTCAGTATGTAAAGCCTATATGGGGGATCGTTGTCTATGTTTTGTGTACCGGTGCAGGGGAATGGTAAATGTAGCAGTTAGTGCGCTGCACTATGAACCTGGTGACCTGAGTTCGATTTCCGCTCAAGGCCAACACCAATGACAAATTCCGAACTGGTCCTGGGCCTCTTTCTGCTGTAATAATAAACAGCTATCTCCTCTAGGTCGACTCAGCCTCAAATGAGTAATTAAGTGTGCTGGCGCAGTGGTAACATCTGTGCCTCACAGAAAGTCCTGCCCGAGGTAGTTCGATTCCCGCCTCGGGGGCTTATCTGTGTGGAGTGCGTGTGTATTCTCCCACTGTTCTGCGTGGGTTTCCTCCGGGTTC
>JAZEWU010000019.1:2294762-2305439 GCA_036362915.1 Geotria australis | reverse complement strand
AGCTTTTTCTTGACTTCAGTCGTTGGGCCGGGGGTTGACGTCCATGAAGGAGGTGGTGTTCATCGCCACCTCCTTAGAAAATTGATAGATGTTTATTATTACAGCGTTCACGCCGCGATCCCTGTCAGGTTAAGTACTTGGTATCGCCTGCGAATTCTACCAAACACTTCGAGGCCGAGGAGCTGAAAGACAACGATGTCCAGAGGCTGACCGTCGTGCTGCTTCGAAGAATCGCAAAGAGGAAGATTACAGCAGAAAATACCCGGCGAGCTTGCCAGCAAATTATTCAATCGGAATTATACGCAGCAATCATTGCAGCCTACAAGGTGCAATAACGCCGCGGGGTCCCTCTTGCAAATGAGACTCTCACACCGACCCCTCGAATTCCACCGGGTTAAACGACACTAGCTTGAAACTTAAATTGTTTCAACTGCCACGCTGGGAGATCAAACCAGCAACGTTTTGATTGACACTCCAGTGTGCTAAGCATTACACCACAGTTGCCCCCTGCCTCCCCGCTCCCCACCCCCCCACTTATTTTAACCAGTGGCAAATCCTTTGGGAGGTGTGGGGGGAGGCAGCCGTAATCCTTAATCCGGTGTCTAACCGCATGAACACATCCTTGGCGCCCACTTGCTCGGTCAGAGAGGAAGATCAGGAGCTAGGTCGTCGTGTGCAAGATTCCAATGCTGTCTCCAGATATCTCCCCCTACCTCTCACTTGACAAGCAGTGAGAGCAGTTACGTTGTACTGATGTAGGTTATCACGGCTCGATTCATGAAGGTTGCTCTTCAGAGCTGTTCTTTCGGGACAGGCGTGTCGAGCGATCTCCCGCACTCCCTCGCGAGGTTTCGCATCCCACGTTGGAAGCATCGTCGTTCGTTACGGTTGGATGATTTTTTTCCAACGTGCGAGGCGAAACGTCGCGAGAGGAGAGAGGGACAGCACTCGGCGACACGGCTATCCCGATAGAACAGCTCTGAAGAGCAACCATCAGCAAGCAGTTACATTCTCAGTCGTACGAATTCCGAGTGCTGATATCTGACAAGTAATGATGAACAGGGGGGGGGAAGCGGTGGTGAATGCTTCGTGCACTACGGTACGAACCCAGCAAACTCGGGTTTGATTCCTGCCAACAGCTAATATCAGCGGCGAGTGGTATTGTAACCAACCCGGAGGACTAGCAGATACAATCTGTAGTTTTGTTTTATTTATTACTCTGTGAGACTCGAGTTAAAAGGGTTGACATTTTGGATCCCCCATCCACCACACCCATTGGGAATGTTCTAGACACTTCTCTGCCTTTAATTTACATTTCTTGAGCTCGTTTCACCCAGGGGTCGCAAGGTGTTCCATCCATCCATTGTGAGAAACCGCTAAATCCTGTACAGGGTCGCAGTGGGCCGGAGCCTATCCCGGCAGACACAGGGCGCAAGGCAGTGCTTTTCCCATGATGGGACGTCAGGTGTTGTCCGTTACTAAAATGAAACAAAAGTTAAAAAGGTAGATAGACCGAAAAACGAACGTGAAACCCCGGTTGCAAAGGGTGATACGTCGAAGCCCCGATGGAAAGTCATTACGGAAAAAAGACGTGGCTAATAAGTGTACTTAATTCAGACTGTTGTGACCTGTATTGTGTGTTTTTTTTTTATTTTGACGCGTGTAAACGAGGAAGGATTTGTTTTGAATCCACACGTCAAAGATTTTCGACCCTCGTGTTTATTTGCTCACTCCCCTCCTTGTCGGTCCTTTGATGTCCAAACATGGGAGGCATGCGGCAGATATAGACTTGTGTTTCAAGGTAAACAGTTTTGCCGAAAGAGAAAAAAAAAACACGCGAAGAAGAATGGAATAAAAGGAGGGAAGAGAGGGGTAAAAAGTTTGGCTCGTTTCACTACGCAAAGAAGAAAGGCACTGTTGAAATTACACACTTAAAGCCTGTGCAGTAAGAATGGGTCTTCTCTGATTACAGGGCTTGGATCCGGACTGAAGGACAGATGTTGAAACGTGGAAATCCTATCCCGAAACGCGAGGCCGCATGAATCTTTCAGTACCCCGTCATTAGGCTTGTCTCAGCGCGGGCCGCCTACGTCTGTTTACACACACGCAGCGAGCCCTCCCTTCCTCCGCATGAAACTCGGCCAATTACGCATCAATTTATACTTTTACCGTTTCTCGGGCAGAGCTCATTTCCTGCGCGGTGTGTTGCAGCGAGATCCCGGCTCAGCGTGAAGCCCCGCATTTAGGCCGATAACATCGAGCTGAATGTGAACGCCTGCTGTTTGCCGGAGTACTGCATATCGTTCAATCGGAATATTATTTTCAGTTGTTGGTTTTTTTTTTACCAACATCAGTCTTGGACAATGTTATTTTTCACGCTGCCAAATGGAGCGTTTAAACGTTTGTTCCTGAACGTAATTCGACCGAGAATATGTTTCCTGGAGTGCGTTGTGTTATTGTGCAGGTGCTCGGTAAAGTAGAAACTTTACCTGACAGGATCGTGAGAGACGGCGACAGCTTGGGGAAGCCTTCATCCAGCAGTAGATAGACCGTAGCCGATTATGACATTTGTTAATACGTCGGGCAGCCACTGTCCATATAGTATAGCTGTTCTGTACGTGAATATGAACGTCAAATTGTTTGGCGTCACTGGGTTTATTTTTCCACGCCAAACGGAATCTGCGTGAGATGGATTTGCGATAAACGGGAGATTACGTGACTGGGTCCTGCCTAGTTGGCGGTTCAATTTATGCCTGGGGCGCCTTTCTGTGTGGAGTTTGTGTGTTCTCGCCCCTGTTCTGTAATTGGTCGATAACATTATAATGACCAGGCGTGGCATTTGCACGCGTTATAAATGATATTATTATCCATCATCCATCCATTTTCTAAACCGCTTGTCCTTTGTATCATTATTATTTTGTACTTTTATTATTACTAAATGTAATTATCCTGTGATGGTGATGATGAGGAACATAACTGTAAATCAGGCGAGTTTCCAGCGAGAGATGCGGAGTGCTATTACCGTCGAACTGCCAGTGAACGTGAATTAATTGTCAGTGTTTGTAATGTTGTTCCTTCCTGTGCTGAAAACTGTCTCATAAATTATTAGTGCTTCCTCACATGAATAAACAGTCACTAGTGTCATCTTCAGTCACGAGGGACAACAAAACAACAACAATCGAAAAGTCTGTATTCTGTGAGTTTGTGAGGAGTGGTGGCATAGTGGTTAGCGAGCCCAGCTCCCTGAGTTCAAATCCCACCCAAGGTTGATACCAGTTTCTCGTCGTATCTGAACCCGTCCTGGGCCTTCTCGATTCATCAATATACACTGACAAATATCGTGAAGTATGGTCAAACAACCGTCACGTCCGATACGGTGTTTGGAAGTCTTCATCCAGCTGTGGATTGGTGACGGGCTTTAACTTGTAATGTTTTATAATCTGTGGCTAGAAACTAATCTAGTTAAAATATTCAACTTGCTGAATGGAGAGTGGGGTATAGTTAGAGAAATTAAGAGGTCGGATGAGTGAAAATGTTGAGAAAACGAAATTTACACAACCCCTGTGGCCACGTGGGTTTTCGCCAGGTACGCCGCTCTCCTCCCACAGTCCAAATACATACCTAATGGGTTAATTGGTGTACGGGCTAGATTGCTCCCATTGCTCTGCGATGGACTGCCATGCCATACCAGGTAAACCCCTGCCTTGCGCCCTGTGTTTGCCGGGATAGGCCCCGCCTCACCGCAACTCTATACAAATTACACGGCTGCAGACAATGAATAATCGAATAATAATTGCTCTTAAAAGCGTATGTTTTGGGATAGCCATGTCGAGCGTTGCTCCTCTCTCCATTGCGAACTCTCACATATTGAGCCGTGAAACCCCACATCAGTACGATGAATGAATTAACGGCAGTTACACACCGTGCAACAAATAGGTTAATTGACACATAAACCGCAAGCTCCTTTAAACATGGCGACATCCATCGCCGTTCTGTAGAAGTGAGCGAATTTATGAGAGATTAACGATACCATCATCGCATGTGTGAAACGGTCGGATTTTTGGAACATCCACGGAGAATGGCAGTCACACCGTGTGCCAATAATTCACTGGGTGTGGGAAGTTAATCGGTCACGGCTGGTACGTTTAATTGCCGGATATTGCCACATCGTACCGGATTTTTAGGATATCGTTCCCTAACAACCTTCACCTTGCGCTGATGTACCAAGCACGTTTGACGCGATTATTTTTTGTTGGTTTTCACGGCTCGATTCATGATGGCTGGTCTTTCGGGATAGCCGTGTCTCCCTCGCGACGATGCTGACCGTTGCTTCCGAAGTCCGCTGAATAGAGAGGTCCGTTATATTGATGTTTGACCTGTAAATTTATTTTCAAGAATTCGATAATGGGGATCGTCCTGCTAATGTGGGTTTTCACGGCTCGATTCATGGTGGTTGCGTTTCAAAGCTGTTCTTTTGGGATAACCGCGCTCTCCCTCGTGTGGGAGGCGAAACGTCGCGCGGGAGAGGGGGAGGGTGCTCGGCGACACGGCTATCCCGAAAGAACAGCTCTGAAAAGCAACCGTCCCGATAAAAAAAATCCATCCATCCATTTTCAGAAACCGCTTAATCCTGTACAGGGTCGCGGTGAGTCGGAGCCTATCCCGGCAGACACAGCGCGCCAGGCAGGGGTATACCGATGATGGGGCGCCAGTCCATCGCAGGGCACCTGAGGAAATTTACTCAGTAGGCCAATTAACCTGGCAGCATGTCTTTGGACGGTGGGAGGAAACCGGAGTGCCAGGCGAAAACCCACGCGGACACGGGGAGAACATGCAAACTCTACACAGAAAGGCACCCGAGCCGAGATTCGAACCCGGGGAGCTTCTTGCTGTGAGGAGGCAGCGTTACCCACTGCGGCCGCCGTGCCGCCCGCGATAATAAAAAAAAACTGTCCTTTATAATTTGCGGTCAAATCAGACGCTAAAACCGCGCCGCGCTCGCCTTTCGGTGAAAAACGTCCGCGGTGCCGGCGCCGCGTAGCAACCGGGCAAAGGCACGGCATCCTCCTCGGTGCAGGCATCACCTTGCCCGCTGATAAATGGGGGAACGTGACACCTGTCGCGGGGTTTGTTGTTGGGGGGCGGGGAGGGGTGGGGGATCGTGTTGCAGGCCCAAAGCCCGTCAGCTGGAGGTGCGGCCCGTCCCAGAGGTTCTGCCAGCCGGCTCAGGGAGGCTTGGCCGTCTTCGTCTTCGAAATAATAATAATAATTATAGCGATTTAATAATAGAGATTTATAGAGCGCCTTCCACCCGAGGGTCACAAAGCGCCGCACAAGGGCCGCGGAGAGAAATGTTGCAAATGTTGCACTGTTCCCTCTCAACGTTGAATATGCTAACTAGAATATATTTTAGTTTTTACCATCGCAATGCGTTACTTTTTTTAACTTGTTTATTCGATAAATCCGTTCAATGCTGCGTGTGAATGTTTTTGTTTGGTTAATTTGTTATTTTTATTTCTTTTACGTGTTTTATTATTTTTGTCAAATTCGCGTGTTTGTTGTGTCGTAGAAATCCCGCAAAGAGCGTGCACGCTCACTGGGGATTTTTCTGCAGCGCTTTGTGACCCTCGGGTATCCCCGAAAGAACAGCTCTGAAGAGCAACCATCATGAATCGAGCCGTGAAAACCTGCATCGGTACGGTGATGCCGATGACGGCGTTCTTGGAAATAAATGAGCGCACGAACAGCCAGGCTCTGTGTTGAGTAAGTTGCCAGTAGTTGTGTGGATTTACAGGAAGACGTCAATGTAACGGAACTCTATTCAGCGGACTTTGGAAGCAACGCACGCTGTCCGCTGCTTCTGAGACAGTGGTCTGCATTGGAAATAATGGAAATAATATTTTCCACAGTATAGCTCTTTTTGCGAGTTTAGGTCAGGTGAAAAGTATGTAAGTGTCGTGTACCCGTCAATATGTTGGAAAGCGAGCGAGCACACAATACCTACCAAGAAGGTCCGACGTTTCGCTGGCCGTTGCATCCAGCATCATCAGGGACAAAGAAATTAGCTAATATCCAGCTCATAAAAAGAGCTATACAATGGATAACATTGGTCATGAAAGCCTTCGTGTTATGAAATAATATTTGTTTATTTTATTATTGGTATGTCTGCAATTAGATACGTTCATTGCTCCGTTTAACCGTGTCCTGAATGTATACGTTGTTATAAGTTATGGTCATTACTCTGTATATAGGTTTGCTATGTAAACATAAGGATTTAACGGACTTCCGAAAAACGCTTTCCCGCCTATAAGTCCCTTAAGTCGAGATTTTACTGTGCTTTAATTCTAGCCGTGATTATGTCGGCTTTCATGGCTAGATAGATGTACTTAATTTCAGTCAGAGCAGTCTGAACCGATGTTCCACCCATCTCGCCTTATTATGACCTCAACGTTTATTTCATCTGTTGGTAGGATCACGAGACTATATGACACAATGGTCTAGGATTATTGTGACTGAGAGAATCTTGTACTCTAGCGGTCGTGCCTTCCGCTGATAACCCACGCGGGCACGGCCGAGAACATGCAAACTCCAAACAGAAAGGCGGCAGCGCTACTCACTACACCACCATGGGATCAAGGTAGAGGCGTTCACGTCGCGATCCCTGTTAAGTAATACTTGGTATTACCTGCGAATTCTACCAACCACTTTTAAGCCAAGGAGCTGAAAGACAACGATGTCTAGAAGCCCCTCAGTTGAGTGCTCTACTACCCAACCTCTGCAGCTCAAAACACCTTGCGGAGTTCAATGAAAATGCAAGTTGCTGTGTAAGGAAATGGGAAACTAATTTAACCATCGCGCTTCGAAGAATCGCAAAGAAGAAGACCATGAACCCACGGCGGTTGGAGGCATCGAAGGCTGATTCAATTCAATTTCAACTTTATTGTCAATTCTGCAATATGTACAGGACATTTAGAAGATCGAAATGCCGTTTCTCTCAGACCCCAGTGTTGGCATATACATGGACTGGAACACAACAACAAGGGTTTAAAAATACTCGGATAAAAAACCAAAATACTAACAATTTTAAAATGTACAAGTTAAGCTAAGCTGGGTGGTCGGGGAGGACAATAACAAGGCATAGATCAATGACAAAAACTAGAATTACAACAAATATAGTGATAATAATAATAGCATTTATAGAGCGCCATTCACCCGAGGGTCTCAACGCGCTGCGGCTATCCCGAAAGAGCAGCTTCTGGGAGCAATTCTCATACATCGATCCGTTAAAACTTTACATCAGTACTCGAACGATTAAACTACGGGGAGACATTCGCTCGCAGTGCATCCGCACCTTCCACAGTGCGTGGGTGGCTTCGCCTCTCGATCATTGCGTTGCTCAATATGATCAGCAATGCGCGGTTACCATGGCAGTGTTTACAGGTGTTGTGTCTTTTTTTTCTCTTCCAGCAAAGAAGAGTTGGCAATCGGACACCCCGTGCAAAGCAGTTGACTGCATCCCACTCCACCGGGCTCAATAAACAACTTAAGGTTTGTTGATCAAGGGCTCCCTTTTCGAAGCTGTCTGTTGTCAAAACGGTGCATTTGTTTGTTCCATTGGTTATCGCAAGTGGCCAGTTTCTGGTGGTTTTGCTGAACTTGCTGATGTTTACGATCGTCCGTAGAATAGGTCCGGATGCTACCACGGTGTATTTGTCATTACACTGGACTCGGAGAGTACACGCACTGTGGGCGATCTTGTTCCAAGCGTGAAAAATGTTCTTCTGCTCTGTCTCTTGTTGATGACGTTTGCTGCTGACATGACTGCTTTCACCTGGATTTATTTCTGATGTGCTTTTGGCAATATTTCCACTAGCTCTCTGAAGTCTCAAAAGAGTAGTCAATAAGTAGAAACTGAAGCTGAAATGATGCATCAAAGCTTTGGCATTCTGCAGCTAAAATGTGCGCATATAGAGGATCTGAACCCAGTACACTCAGCGCATACATACATACAAACACTTGCTCCATTATATATAGAGGACTTGCAACTCATCGGTAGCCAGTTCCATCCTCTGGCGGCGCGGCAGTTGACATAATGGGAGCAAGTTTCTAGTTGAATCCTCTCTCGACCTCATTGTACAAATGCGTAACACCTCAGTCAGTACGTTGATCAATGTGTCGTGTGGGGTGGGGCTATACGGGGGATCTTTGTCTTGGGTTAAAACGTGGCTACTCACCTCTTGCAAAACATTTTGCCGGTGTGAAAGAGTAAACCATAATACCCTCTTGTTAGATCGACTCTCTAGGTCTAGAGCTCCCTCCAGACGAAGCCCTTCCGCCGACATTGGCTCTAGCAAGAAATTGCAGGACTCCACCTTTGTCTTTTAGAATTACTGCAAGTCGTAGATAATGAGATTAAGGTTTCGTAGTGTTGGCGCCTGTTTAAATAGCTGCTGTCCAGGTTGGCCTGGGTTGGCCGGTTGCCGCCCCCCCCCCCCAGTCGTGGGGGGTATTGGAGCAGAATTGTACGGCTGAATGCCGTCCCTGACGCTAAGCACCCTCATTCGGAGGGTCTTCAGATCGTCATTTGTCTGGAACCTCCCGCTCAGACCTGTTCACCAAGACAGACCCTAGCAGGATTGCTAGACTCCACACCTGTTCACCAAGGAAGACCCGAGCAGGTTAATTTGCCTGCTGTGTAACATTGTCTCCGGTGCCTCGTGATGGACTGGCGTCCAATCCTGGGTATAGTCCTGTCTTGTGCCCTGTGTCTGTCGGGATAGGCTTCGGCTCACCGCAACCCTGTACAGGATTAAGCGGTTTCTGACAATGAATGAATGACTGAGTTTCAATAGCAAATTTCGTTCATTGATAGTGACATTTATCACAAGGCAGGGAGAACGCTACAACCTGCCGTTACATAGAGGGGCTTCATTTTTTTTTTAATGAGTTAAACAATATAATGGCTTCCAAACCTCTATATCTTTAAGCTATCAAGATGGTTTTTTCTTTCCCCCCCAAGCATAATTATATCCACGTGTCTACATAATTGTACGTAACGATGATGGATGGCGAAGGGATGAAAAAAAAATGCGCGCGAAACTTTCTTGTTAAAAATGTGTTAGCGAAAACACAAAAATTTGCAACGGAAAAAAAAACATTCTTAAAAATTAAAGTGGGACATCTTCCAGTAACAGCAGCAGCGGTGGCGGCGGCGGCGGCAGCTGACAAATTCCTGCGGTGGTTGTGAGGGTAGCAGCACCTGGCTCAGATGTTGTCGCTGGAGGCTGGTGTTGGAGGCGCGGGCGGGTGTGAGGGCAGGGAGTGTAGGCAACGAGTTCTACTGACGCCGGCCCACGCTTAGCGGCTTCCCCCGGCTCTCCCCAGGGCACGGCAGACAGGCACACACGCATGCGCGCTCCCCAGCCAGCCACACACTCGAGCAAATAGCCCGTCCGAACAACAGCCAGCCCAGCCCGCCTGGCCGCTCGTGTCTGACTCAACTCACACACACCCCCCCACACACCCACCCTGTCCGCCTCCTCGCCTGCCTCTCCTCCCCCTGGGGGCACTGTTAAGAGTGGGTTGGTGTGCAATGGACACGAGCTGAACAACTGCATGCAGGCTCCTGCACGAAGTGACCTGCATTCCATTCCTGGCGAAGTTGTGGATTTGGCTGCTAATAATTCTTGTGCGCTTGTGCGAGGAGCGCGCGCGCGCGTGTGTCAGGTTTCACGTTTATTTAGTTTCACCCAGGTGAAAGAGCTCCGGAGACGAGAATAGTCTCGTTTGCAAGAGTTGACCTGGGTTGCCGAAATGACAATCGTGTTAAAACGTACAAACCCGGCACCACAGAGAACGGAACAGAAGCCAGGAGATATGATTACTTGTGCGCGGATGACGTGAGATGGCTCTGGCCAAAGTCGAATTATCAGATAGCGCCTTTATTTGTACATATAATGTGTATAATTTGTTTATGTTTCGCTCATGTTGTGTGCGTGTGTGTGTAATTATATACATACGTTGAGAGACAAATGGGTTGGCTTTGTGGCTGAAGTCTTATTTCCAAATGTCACTTTTGTTTTTTAGATTAATGTGTTTTTTTATTGCTTGTGTGCATTGTGATTTCCTCGCAAGAGGGTGGATGACATGAGATTCCTATTTGTGCAGTCTCAATCTGAATCCCCACAAAGTCACTTTTGCTTTTTGCATATGCAGCAAACTGTTCCTGCGCTCTCCGCGTTACATAAACGCGTGATTAATGTCACATGTTGAACTGCCAAGGTAGTACATTTGGAAAACCAGTACCAGCATTTCGCGTATCCTTTTCAGATGTAAACAATGATCACGCCACGTAATTAGTTACGTAAGAAATCACGCACTATGAGTAAAGGACACCATTTTTTTTCTCTCTCTTATACATCCCAGACATATTGCGGACGGAGGCAGATGTGCGTGCAAATATTATGCCAGCGGTGGGAGTGAAAAATAAATATTTAATCCGACGAAATATTAAAGTATTTCATTTTTTTTATTCCTTTAACCGCCAGGCCATCTGTCAGACTGTCGGAAGATTCATTAGCGCGTGCGCTCTGTCGCCGCTGCAGAGAGCCGGCGACTCGAGGGGGGTGGGTGGCTATAGAGAAAGATTTCCCGCTGAGCAGGGGCGTGCACTGTGAT